>OFHU01002401.1:0-233625 GCA_900245905.1 Lacerta viridis
GGATGCCTCTAATCCTCTCTCAAAAGCACCCAAGCTGGTGGCCATCCTTGCTTCCTGTGGCAGGGAGTTCCATAGTTGAACTAAGCCCTGTGTAAAGAAGGACTTCCTTTTACCTGCCCTGTCTTTGATCTTTTTCACATCTCTTCCCCTGTAGGCCATGGATTATATACTATAATTCTCACTACACAGATCTCAGTGTCTCTTGGCCAACAAAGGGTGCCCCCCTAAAGCATCTCTCACCGGGGGGGGGCAGCACATAGGGCATTTTAAGGGTGTGTTCAGACTGGGGGGTGATATAAAGAAAACCTGTGCATGTTATATGAGCTTTATAATTGGCACAAGGAGCCTGAGGATGAGTTGGATGTCTAGCAGATAAAACATTGGCGCACAGCCAGAGCCTGGTGCCACCCATGAGGGGCAGCTCCCTTGCCAGTGGCCTCTCCTCTCCCTTCTGCTCCCCAGATCCAGAGCATCACGGACGAGTCACGCGGCTCCATCCGGCGCAAGAACCCCACCAACACGCGCTTGCGCCTCAATGTCCCCGACGAGCAGGTGGGCGACAACGAGGAGAAGCCTGAAGAAGAGGTGAGGTTGCCCGGGGGGGGCTGGGGGTCGGGGCTCAAATGCCCAGAAGGGGCAGAGCAAGAGGCAGCGGGAGGGAGGGGGACTGCTCTGCTGCTTTTATGGGGCTACTTCTTGCAATTGGCAGTTTCTTCTAAGAATAGCGCTTATATTAAATAATGTGGGAATGTTGAAGATAGTAGAAGAGGATATATTGATTAAATATTGTCCTTCCTCACTCACGCTAGGAGCAGAGCACATTCCCTAGTGCATAGCAGGAAGCTAGCTAGTTGATGGATTTGTGAGAATCATCTGGCTTGTCCAGATTGGATTGTTCCTGGTAAATCCCCTTTAGTTCCTTCTTAAAAACAATAACGACACAACAGTCTTCTTTAAAACAAATGATAAGGTTTACTTACATTCAGTTCACAGTATGATCCTGAAGGCAGGCTTGAGCTTTTAGTTACAGTTACAGAGAAAGGTGTGGGGTTCATCCTCTGTGAGGGATGAGCCCAGGTGCTGCTGGATGAGAGCCAGCACACTGCAAAAAGGCATCAAGAAGAGATGGAATCCAGACAATGGGTCAATATCGGAATTATAAAACTGGAAAAATAAGAGAGAAGAAAGCAGGAACAAGTGAAAGAACAAGTGAAGGAACTTTCACAGCCAGCACATGGGAAGTCCTCCGCAAATTTTTAATTTGATTATGATGCGGCAAGATTTGATTTGATTTGTTATCAATTGGAATTTTATTAATTGAAAATTAATAAAAAATATTTTTTTAAAAAAGAAGAGATGGAATCCAGATAGTCAAGAGAAAGATGATAGTCCCTTTATTGGGTCTGCCAGAGTGACGCCCATCTACCTGGTCACACACCGGGGGAGGCTCCAGACCAGGTGTGACAGGAAGTCCTCCTGGCTGAAGCAACACTCCGCTGTGTGTCCACTCTGGGCAAACAGGAAATGACACCTACTGCTTCAGCGATGTTACATCCCACAAATAATCCAGTAACCCGATTAAGTGCCAAATTGTTGCAGCCCTGAAAAAGAGAGTGATCAGAGTAGGTAGGGACCTCAAAGGTAACCCAGTCCACTGGTGGAATCACTGGAAGGGACCCCTGGGGGGCATCTAGGCCAGCCCCAAGCAGTGCAGGATGACACTTGGCCATCCAGCCTCTCCAAGGCAGAGACTTGTGGGGCGTGGCCTCGATCCTGACTGGGGCTGAGGGCTGTGTTGCGAGGGGCTGCGGAGCGTCCGCGCCCTCGCTCAGACCTCTCCTGCCCCCCTCCTCTGCGACAGGTGCAGCTCATCCACGACAAAAACGCCACCAGCTGCTCCCCGTCTCCGGGTGACGAAACGGAGGCTGAGGTGGAGCCGGAGGCCGCCCCGGAGAAGGTGCACCTCACCTGGACAAAAGACAAGCTGGCCGAGAAGAACAAGGGCAAGAGCCCCGTCAGCCCCGAGAGCATCAAGGATTTCTTCAGCATGAAGCCGTGAGTCCCGGTGCCACTGCCCCCCGGGCAGCCCCTCGGAGGGCAGGGAAGGCGGGCAAGAGGGAGCCGCTTTTGCTCCTGCCAGGGCTTTGCTTGGGCAGGTGCTGGAGAGGTGCTGAGGGTGCAGGGAACCAGGGGGGCTGCTGGGCAGAGGGGGGTTGCCAGAGGGGGGTTGCATGTCTCCTGGCAGGAGGAGGTGGCAGCAGCCGTGCATCACTCGCAGGCACCAGGTAGTCAATGACCAGCTCTCTCTCTCTCTTCCTCCTTCCTTTGCCTGACGCTGCCAGGGAGTGGGAGACCCTGTAAGTCTTTGCTTGGGGTTTCTCTGCTCAGTGTTGCGGGGAGGGGAGTGGGGAGGGGCTCTTGGGGCGACTCTGGCTGGGCTTTTCTCCTGCCCCACCTCTGCCTTCTGTTGTGGGGCAGGGCAACGCTGGGCTCGGGCGGGCAGGGTGGGGTCAAAGGATGCTTCTGGAGCCAACTGACCAGGCCCCCGCCGTCTTCCGCAGGAACCAGTCCAACGTCCGGCGGATGCACACCGCCATCCGCCTCAACGAGGCCATCGTGAAGAAGTCCCAGGACGCCAAGTTGGTGCTGCTCAACATGCCAGGGCCCCCCCGGAACCGCAAGGGGGATGAGAACTGTATCCTTCCCTGGCAGAGCCCCCCCTGCGGCCCCTGGGGGCGGGGGTATTTCTGGGGCGTCCGGAGAGCGAGGGCAACACAGGAGGGAAAGCTGCAGCTACTCTGCCTTTTACAGACAAGTGCATTTAGAACCCAAAAGGGCAGAGGAGGAAAAGGTCCCTGGTTCGTCTGACGTTTAAGGGTCAGGGTGGGGGCCTCTCTTCTGTGCCCTGGGTGCCCCTCCGCTCCTTAACTGCCCCTCCCCCAGACATGGAGTTCCTGGAAGTCTTGACGGAGCACCTCGACCGGGTCTTGCTGGTGCGCGGTGGCGGCAGGGAGGTCATCACCATTTACTCCTGAGAAGCTGGCCGAGGCCGTTGCCCGAAGGTTTGTGCCCCGCCTGAGAGCCCCGCCTGCCCCTTTCCGCACCCATCTCTCCCGGAGAGCCAGCAGGGAGGGCCCGGCCCGCCGCCCAACGCCGCTCCACTCGTCTCTCCGCACGTGAACTGCAGCGCCAGGCGCACCCATCCCGACACCGCAGCCGCTGCCTCCCGCCCAGCAGCACAGCTGCTACCGCTGACCCATAGATTGACCTCGGCGCTAGGGCCGGTGCTCGCCGTGGGACGGAGGGCGGCCGCCGGCAGCTAAGTGACTTCCCCGGGAGGCCGGAGACTCAGATGCGCCCAGCCCCTTGCCCTGTTCCTGCCTGCTTTCCTATCGTTGCCTTTTGTCGGGTGTGCTCCTTGCTCCCCCCCCCAAACCCAGCCCCCAAGGTGGGGAGAGGGCACCAGCCGAGGCCACCAGCATGCTTCTTCCCTTGCCGATGCTGGACTCTCCCCTCCCGGCCCCTCCGATCTGGGGCAGAAGCGACCCACCTCCAAGATAAGCCCCCTCTTGGGACCCAAAGCGAGGGGGGCTGGGCAGCTTTCGTAGAATTGCAGTTGGAAGGGACCCCCGGGGTCATCTAGTCCAACCCCCTGCCCTCCTGCTTTGCCCTTTTTACCCAGGAGGGCCTGGCGACTACTGCTGATCCCCTGCAGGCTGCCTGGGCTTAGAATGGTAGAGTTGTAGAGTGGGAAGGGGGTCATCTTGTACTCCCCCCCCCCGCCAAGCCCTTCTAAACCCGCCAGCCACTTTGCACTTTGCTCTTCCCGTCACGCCCAGAGGGGCCCCGGGCTGCAGAGATGGGTCTGTCTGTCCCGTCTCGGACGGAGAAGAGACCCCTTCTGGGGTCGGCGTTTCCTCCTTCCTGCCAAAAGGGACGGGAGAGGCGACAGGACAGACCCCATTGGGGCCTCCGCAAGTCCACAGCCCCTTTGCACTTTAAGACTGGCTCTCCCGGCCCACAGGGTTGGGCTGCCAGGCGACACCCCCCCCAGGGGCCACAATGGTGGCGGGGGCCCCTCTCACCCCCCTCCTGCTTCTGTGGCCCCTCCCCCCCTGCTGACATGCCCCAAATGCCCCATATGGGACTGCAGTCTCTCCCTTGGGGGAGGCAGGTTTCTTCAGCCGGATGCACTTAATGCCCCCCCCGCCTGCATGCCCCCCCCCCGTTTCTCATCTGGCTCAACAAAGGGCTAAGATGCTTTTGGGGGGATTCTGTTTCCCCCCATCCTAGAATTGTAGAGTTTGAAATGGGACCCCACGGGTCATCTAGTCCAACCCCCTGCAATGCAGGAATTGCAACCAAGCCTCCCTCCCTTGCCTCACCTCCTCCTCCCCCTCCAAAAAATGCAGCCCCTCCCTCTCCCAGTGTCCGCTGTGGGGCTTTTAACCAATGTGAATAGTCCTCCGAAGCCAGAGGGACGTCGCTCCGCCAGATGTGGGGCTGTATATATTGTAAATAGCACAGGACATGTATTTTTAAAGGGGTCGTATTTATGTGGGGGAGGGGGGACAGAAACGAGATGAAAGTCTATACATAAAGAGAGAGAGAGAGAGAGTGAGAGAGATCCAGCGGGTGGGGTGGCTGGCTGGCTGGCTGAGACGCCCCCCAGGTGGAGCCAGGAGCCAGGCCTGGACCGGCTTCGCAAATGGGCGCCGCACACTTCTCCACGAGCGCCATGCAGTGGCAGGGAGTTCCGCTGAGACCGGGCGGTGCCGGTGGCTGTTTCCTCCTTTGTGCACTTGTCTCTTCTTAGCTTCTTAGGGTTCTTATCAGGGAAAAGGGCCAGAACCACCTGAACCTATTTCACAGCAGATCTGAGCTTCCACTTCCGAGTGCAGCCTGCTAAGCTTCAAACTCTCCGCGCCCCCCTCACCCTGCGCCCCACGTGCCTCCCCACCTCCTCTCCTAGGGCCGGGCTGGGGCTGGAGGAGCATAGAATCGCAGAGCTGGGAGGGACCCCCCAAGGTCATCTAGGGCAAACCCCCCCCCCACCATGCAGGAAACACAGCTCAAGAATCACCATCAGATGATCCCCTGACCACTGCTGGAAAACCTCCAAGGAAGGAGAGTCCACCCCACCACCACCCCACGTTGGAGAAGAGCCAGTGGGTCCTGCAAGGCAGGGACCCCGGCTTAAAGAGCTGCAGGGTTGGCAGGGACCCCCAAAGATCCTCCAGTCCACCCCCTACAATGCAGGGCTCGCAGCTTCCCATCGCCCACACCCCTAGCAGCAAGATCGCCCCTCGCTGCCCCTTCGCCACCCACCTGGTGGGGTGGCATCTGCCCCCCCCGCCTGCACCTCCTGGCGCACTTTCCATGCAGGGTGTTCAGGGGGTGTGACTGACCCCCCTCCACCTCAAGAGCCTGGGGGGTGTCTTCTTCTCCCGAGCACGGCTGCCTCCTACCTGCCGCACGGCTGGCTCCTTCCCCTCCCAGCAGCCCCACTCCCTTCCCCCCCCCCATATCTCCCAGTCCCTCAGGAGAGGGCCACGGTTAGCAGGTGGCACTGCATGCAAGTTTACACCCCCCGTTCTGACCCCGCACGTTTGGCCCCCGTGTGTGTGTCCCCGTGTGTGCCGCTCTCCCCTGGAGCCTCCTTCAGCCCCGTCCGCCCGGGGAGAACACAGGGTCCTCTTGTGATGGGGGGGGGAGGACATGCACCACTGCTGGAGGAGGGGGTTGCAGCAGAAACGGGACCAGCTTCAGGAACAGCAAAAAAGGATAAAGTAATTTTAAATAATGCCCAATGTGCGCACTGAGAAGGGCTCTCCGGCCCGAGGCTCGCTCCTTGGACAGTCCCAGTCCTTCAGATGCTGCTTCTGAGAAGAAGGGAAGGACCCGGAGGCCCTATTTGTCTTGGTTAAAACACACTCCCCCCCCCACGCTCCATGTGCAATATCTTTGTTAATGAATGTTCCCACCAGTCGGCTCATCCAGTAACCTTTATAATCCGATCACCGTAGCTAACCTGTTTTACGTCCATCCAAGTGACTCTTGATTCGAGTGCAATATTTCGATAGCTTTCGTGAGCTCCTCCATCGTAGGCTTTTGTGTTCTAGGGATTTGTGTGTGCAACGCAACGCCAATCAGTTTCCTTCTTGTAAATAAACCAGGTTGCCGATCCAAAGGAACGCGCGTTAGGCTTGCCTCTACTTTTGTGCAAGTGTTTCTGTGGGCTGCCTGGCTACTGCCCCCCCCCCTGCGCTGTTCTCTATGCTGATAGATATCCATGGGGTCGTGGCTCCTCCTCTGTTTGCTTGTGTTGACGCTTCTACTGTATTTTATTTTTTAGATTCCTGTCTGCACAAAATGCAATAAAAAGGATTTTATTACACCCTTCATTGGCTGCTGGCGGCCTGCTTATGTCCTGGAGAACGTTGCATGTGCGCAGTCCTTCTTCAAGCGGCATAGAGTTAACCTGTGGAACTCAGTGCTGCAGGAAGCACCAATGGTCACCCACCTAGGTACTCTTAGAAGAGTGTGAGTTCCTGGAGGAGGGGACCCCAGGGCTTCCAGTCATGAGAGCTATGCAGATGCAGAAGGGGAGAGCTTCTGTGCTGGGATGCTGCTTGGGGGTTTCTCACAGGCCATGGAGAGAACGGGACGCTGGACTAGGTGGGCAACTGGCCTGATCCAGGAGCCAGGCTCACTTAGGTCAGAGGGTCAGTGAACTTTTTCAGCAGGGGGTGGGTCCACTGTCCCTCGGAGCTTGAGGGGGGCAGACTATGGTTTTTTTGGGGGGGGTGAACGAATTCCTATGCCCCACAAATAACCCAGAGTTGCATTTTAAATAAAAGGACACATTCTACTCATGTAAAAAAGTGCGGATTCCCGGACTGTCCGCAGGCTGGATTTAGAAGGCGACTGGGCCGGATCCGGCCCCCAGGCCTTAGTTTGCCTACCCATGCCTTAGGTTCTTACATTGTTACAAGCAGTCGACCGGTGCTGAGCAGGCTGGAAGGAAACCAGAATTGCCTTCCGGACAGCTTGCAAGGCCCAGGGAGGGGAGACAAGGCAGGGATGGCTCTTGGGGTTCTGCCACACAACTGCTGAAGACCTGGCATTCCAGCCTAGAGGCAGGATGGAGTGGAAGAGGCCTTTGGTGTTCTGCACTGGCATCCACAGGGAGGGACTGGCTCTCCTGGCTGGGGCAAACACTGCAGTTCCCTTCCACCGGAGGGGAAATGGGCTGCCGTTGCCCACAGGGAATGTCACAGTGCCACGGGGATTGCTTCCGTTCCTCCTGCACGGAGCTGCTCTTGAGTAGGGCTCAGGTACTGCAACAAGCCTGGGGAGCAGGAGCAGGAGCAGGCCAGATTCTGCTGCTGGGGGGGGGGACTCAACACACCCCAGTACTGAAAGACCAACAGCCAGGCCCTCTTGGAGATGCCAGGGGTTACAACAAACATGAAAATGAGCTTTTACAATTACCGCCCAACGTTTAGAAAACCGTTTTAGCAAGCCGTATAAATAAAAAGCAGAATGAAAATCCTGGGCTGGGGGCTCGGTGCATGTTCTTCCCAAAGGACTTGATCTCAAGAGGGCAGAGCTGGCCTGAAGGCACCTTCTTCCCCTGCAAGACAAGCCTCCATTGGGGAAGAGCCCGTTTCGGGAGGGGGAGAGACTATGAAAGAGATTGGTTTCTATACTTCTTAAAAATATCCAAGCAGGGGGGCAGCCTCCCAACACACACAACTGCCTGCCCACATATAGGAAGCTGCCCCTGTAGCGGCAAGGCAGGGGACCAGCCTGTGTCCCTAGACGATCCATGGAGAGGGCTGGGGGGGACGGGGGACTTCTAGCCATCATGTCATGCTCTGCCTATGATCAGAGGCAGCAGTGCTCCAGAAGCAGAGGAGGGCACCCTGGCGCTTGGAATCCTGCTTGCTGCTTTCCCGCGGGGGCACCTGGTTGGCAACACGGCCAACATTACAAAACTCTCAACATTACAAAATTCCAGTGGTTTTCTACTCAGTCATCCACAATACTTTATCAAGCCCTGGCCTATGTCTTAAAGGTGCAAGATCCCTCAATTAACAGAACCATATGCTGCAAAGTTTTGCTAAGATGCTGCAAAGTTTTGCTAAGATGCTGCAAAGTTTTCCATACAGATTACAAGTATGGAAGAGCATGTTTGAATACTCTCATATATATTCTTCTTCGATGATCACTCATAGCAGAGTAAAATTGTCTTCCATAAACTTCTTTGGCACATAGACACTTGCAAGCCAGGAGCACAATCACTTTTTAAAAAATTCAGTTATAGTGGAGCAATGGAGACAAGCTGTTCCTACTGCTTGGGGATAGGCAATCTGTGGCAATATCACAAATTTTATGGTCTTTTTTTTAGCATACCCCAAATCCTTTGCTTTTTAGGGGCCACCCCACATTTTCTTCAAAAAATTGCTTTGCACAGGTAACTCTACCAGAGTCATTGACATTTTCAAAAGCAGGGGGTCCGTGGCTTGGCTTTTGAAAAACAGGGGGTCCTCAGTAATTAACTAATTGGGAGCCCCTGATCAGCCTCGCATGCACTGGGAGAAAGGCAGCAAGACTGAGGAAGGTTAATACGCCCAAGGGCACTCATGAAAGCTTTATAGACACACTTGTTAAATACACACACACACACACACACACACTTTAGGAACCTAGAAAGCGCTCGCCACGGAATCTGGCCTTTGGCGCAGTGAGGGTGTTCTTGGTTCTACGCGGATCACGCTGGCTGGGACCGAATCCGGGGCCTTTTGCTTGCAAGGCAGGTGCCCCGCCCCAGAGCGACGTCCTGGAGGTGGCCGTGGGGAGCCTGAGGTCTGGCTCTTGCAGGTGGCTCTTTTGTCATCCTATTTCCCCAGAGGGGGTTGGGGGGGAGGGAGCCCTGACCTACGAGCAAACACCCCCTGAGCTACACACCCTCCTCTGCAGCGTTTTGGAAAAAGAAGTGTGCTTCTTGCAATAAGCACAGACATCGGGGGCATGAGGAGGATGGGTGCCCAATGCAGGCACAACACACTCAGGGCCTCCTATGGCATCAGGAACAGCCTGCAAAGACCCACAAGCATTTTCATAGAGTTGGAAGAGAGCACAAGGGCCATCCAGTCCAACCCCCTGCCAAGCAGGAAACACCATCAAAGCATTCCTGACAGATGGCTGTCAAGCCTCCGCTTAAAGACCTCCAAAGAAGGAGACTCCACCACACTCCTTGGCAGCAAATTCCACTGCCGAACAGCTCTCACTGTCAGGAAGTTCTTCCTAATGTTTAGGTGGAATCTTCTTTCTTGTAGTTTGAATCCATTGCCCCGTGTCCGCTTCTCTGGAGCAGCAGAAAACAACCTTTCTCCCTCCTCTATATGACATCCTTTGATATATTTGAACATGGCTATCATATCACCCCTTAACCTTCTCTTCTCCAGGCTAAACATACCCAGCTCCCTAAGCCGTTCCTCATAAGGCATCGTTTCCAGGCCTTGGACCATTTTGCCCTCCTCTGGACACGCGCATGTGTGTGTATATATACCTTTTTTTAATTAAAAAGTGGCATCCTCCAGTTAACAATACAGAGGAATCTACATGACAAAACCATTCAAGAACAGAACATCTACAGAAAGGGGGTTGAGTAATAACCCCCGCAAGTAGGCCTCTCCAGCTGCAAAGGAACAGACACCCCATTTCCAACGCAAATTCAAGTTTGTACAACATGAAATCAAGGGGGCAACAGGACCACCCAACAGAGAAAACATCCCTTTGCCCTTTTTATCCAGGGGAGGCCTGAGCTGCACTGCAGAGCCTGGGGCTGCATTTTTGTGGCTGTTGCTGAAAAGAAGCAATGGGGGGGCTCATGAAGTCCACAGGCAGCTTCCCTCAATCGAGGGGGCCCTAGAGCAAAGAAGGAAGAGATCTCCCTTGGACCACTCGCCTTAGCCCTTCTGGCTCTGCATGAGGAGGAGCAGGGTGCCCCCACCTGCCCCAGCCCCCTCCGGCCCAGGGCACCATGGCCTGTGGAGGACAGGGGGCGGCAGAGCTCCAGTGAGGGAGGGGGGCCTCCTGGAGGGTGGGCATGGGAAGGGGCATGCACAAAAGGGAGACTTGGGGAGAGGAGGCAGGAGAGAGATGCCCTTGGCCTCAGTAGTGCCGATGGTAGGAGCCCAGCTGCTGCTGGGAGGAAGGGGCGGCCCGCGCCTGCCCCACAGTCTGGTTCACCAGGTGCGTGAGGGCCGGCCCACTCTGGATCAGCGTGTCCAGGGCCTTCTGCACGCTGGGGTTGTCAAAGTTGATCCCGGAAGACTGCGCCGGCCTGGAGGCGGAAGCGTTGCTGGGGGCTGGCGGGCGGTTCTGGTACAGAGGCTGCGAGGCCTGAGGAGCTGGGGCCCGAGGGCCAGCCCCCCTGGCGGGACCCCCATGGCTGGAAAACTGAGTCCCCGGGGCTGGGGCCCGCTGCTGAGACTGGCCCAATCCGCTGCCGGTGGCGTTGGGCCGGTTCTGTGTGCTGGGCCCCGTGGAGAAGCTGGTGTTCTGGGAGGCTCCCGTGGTCGAGCTGCTGGTGGCCGTGGCTGCCCCGCTGTTGAAAAGGCTGAGGATCTTGGCCTGCAGCTCCTGCTGGGGGGTAGAGGCCACTGGGGCCGAGGTGAGCGCCTGAGAGCTCTGGGTGCTGCTCAGACTGGCCGAGGTGCCCAGAGAGGCCCCGGAAGAGGCTCCAAGGGGCTGCCGGGTGTGCGAAGCTGTGGGGAAGGAAAGGCCGGGTTGAGTCTCTGGAGCCCCAGCTGCCCCCCACAACAGGCTTAGTGCCTCTGGGGGCCCCAAACGCAGTAGGCCTGGTTCAAGCAGGTGGGGAGGACAGGGGAGGCAGGCACCCCCGACCGGCTCCTCTCGCCTCCCTGGTGGAGAACTTACCAGGGTGGGAGTCCGTGGTGGCTCTCAGCTGCCGCTCCTTGCGCTCCCTCAGGTAGTTGATGATCTTGTCTGTCTCCTCGGAGGTCAGGTAGCGGTTGTCGCACAGCAAGTTCAGGAGCGTCTGGATGCCTGGGGGGTGGCCCCCGCGGAGCCCCTCCTCCCCCTGCTGGGGGCGGTCCCGCTCCTGCAGAATGGTTTCGTCTGCCATCTTGGCAGCCTGTCTGGCGATGATCTCGCGCTCCTTCTCCCGGACCTCCGTCTTGTAGCGCTCGTAGTTCCTTGCCACCAGCACCATGGCGTCCGCCTGTGGCATGTTCCTGTGCTCTGCGGCGGAAAAGATTGTGCGTGAGCACCACCCGTGGCACCAGGGAAACAGCGGCAGGAAAAGCCCTCCTCCCGACCGGGTCTCCCGAGAGCTGCTCTCCCTGCAGCTGGAAGCCTCTGCTGCCACTCTAGAGGGCTGTGGCGTCTGCCTGCCTCTTGCAAAGGAAATTCTGAAGTTTCAATTCAGTTTGAATTTTGCTTATTAACTGGGGCTGTGGAGGACAGTGAAAAGGCACCCTGCTTTGAGGGGGGTGGGCTCTCCTTCCTTGGGAGGTTTTTAAGCAGAGGTTGGAGCGCCATCTATGGGGGATACTTTAGCTGAGATTCCTGCATGGCAGGGTTGGACTAGATGCCTCTCGGGCTCCCTTCCAACTCTACGGTTCTAGGATTCTTCTGAAAACACACACAGGTTCCAGCTCTCACAAGCCAGGAGACCCAAAGCAGACACCTTCCTCCTCCCCCCCCCCTCCAGGACTTGGGCATCCCTGTTCTGGGGCACATGCCCCCTTTGTGGGAAGAAGCAGCCCCTCGCTCGCCACCCTTGTGCTCTCAGCCACCTGCCCTGTCCGCCGCTGCAGCCACTCCCTGGCCCCCCTACCTTGCGGGGTGCCAAACATGATGTTGACGGTGCAGGAGTGGTGAATCTGGTGCTGCTGGGTGATGACAATGGCAAAGGCAGAGCCCCCGCGGCTCACATCGTCCAGGGCTTGCTGCAAAGACATCTCCGAGTTGAGGAAGATCAGGTCCACCATCATGCCAAGGTCGCGCACCTTGCGCCCCACGGATTCCGCATACTCCCTGCGCAAAACAGAAGTCGCTGCACCTGAGCCCGTGCCTCGAACTGCCAGTGCCTCTCTCCGCTTCCTCATCATACGCCAGGTGGAACACAGAAGTTAGGAGTAAGGAATCTTCCGCTTGTGGGGCAAACATGGCCGGCCAGGGGTTCAAATTTGGACCGCAAGGTCCTTTCCCCCAAACCACACCTGCCTGCCCCACACCTGACATCCCATGTGGCGTCAGGTGTGCTGGCAGGTAGGCACAAGGCTGCCAAGGGGCCACTGAGAGCTTTGAAGTGTTCTCTTGATTCTGCATTAGCAAGGGAAATCAATGCCACCCATCAGATGGATCAGCTGGGCAAATGAATGCTTGTCGGGGGGGGGGGAGAGGAATTTGCTCACCCACACAGCCAACAACTGCAGAAGCAGCTTTTGGCTTGACTGCCCATCAGCCAATGTGCAAGACAGCAGAAACCTAAGGTGCTCTTTGCAAGCTCAGAGTGGTGCTTTGAAGTCCCAACTTTGGGACTTCAAAGCACTCCATCACCCAATGTTATTGTGATGTCAGGTGATTGACAGTTGGGTGGCTCTGTCCACCTGTCACATGGGGCCTACTAGGCTAGAATCTGACAAGGATCTGGCCAGCAAAGCCAAAAGTGTTCCCAGCATCCCGGGTGACTCTATGCCCTCTCCTGCTTCAGCATCCACTGCAGCCTTGCCTAAGAGCAGCGGGCCAACCTGTAGGGAATATCTATTTCAGATCTGACGGAATGGCTCCCTTGCTTTCGGCATTTGTAGAGGCGATTTTATTCTTTCAGAATCTGCTGGGGTTCGTTTACTACTCGTAGAGCCTGTGCTTTGGCGTTTCGCTCTTTTATTGTGCGCACCTGCTTTGAGGATCAGGACACGTGCCTAGAAAGAGCCAAGCAACCAGCCCCGCAACAGCCAGAATGCAGGAACAGCAACTGGGAGGGCAATGAGGGCCGTGACCCCGCCTGACAAGCTCTTACTTGGTCTGCTTGTTGACCACAATCACTGAGCAGTCCACCGGCCGCTCCGAATCAATGCGCCGCTTGATGTCCTCAAAGAACTGGCGATACAGGTCTTCCCGGCGCCGCTCCTCCCGCTTCATGCGCTCTGAGGAAAGAGTCACCAGGATCAAGGCCGAGGGTCTCACCCGGCCCCTTCCCCCTTCCTGGCAGGACCGCCCACCCCACTCCCACCAGCCTGCACTGCAGGGCGGATGGATCCGATACCCACCTTCGGTGCTCAAGGTGGGTCTGTCCAACTGGTCTTGGTAGCGGTCGTAGTACTGGTCATCCCTCCTCCGGTAATAATCGTCTGGGCGCCAATAGCGGTCATAGCCCTCCTCTCGCCTGCAGTGCAGACACGGGGAGACATGTTCCGACTGCAGTAGCCAAGCAACATTCCCAACAGCACACCCCACCCCTTGCACCCCCTTGTGCCACTCCAGGAGGCTCCCAGGTCATGCATACCTGTAGGGAGGCTCCCTATAGCGTTCGTAAAGCGGCTCTCGGGTGTCTTGAGGCTCCCTTAGGTCTCTGGGGTCCCGGAAGTCTCTCGGCTCTCTGCCGCTGCTGCGCACATCTCTCCCCCGTGCATCCCGGGAATCTCTGCCGTTCCGGCTTTCTTGAGCTTCTCTCGGAAGGCTGTGGCGATTTGGAGAGCGGTCGCGTCGTCCATCTCTCTCTCCGTAGGGCAAGGCCTCTCTGCAAGAAGCACCGGGGAAAGTTCTTTAGACAGCGGGCCCCATCAGTGGGGTCATCCCCAACTGCCAGGGCAAGGCCCCTCCAGGAACGAGAGTCTAGGAACACTTGAGAGAGGAACAGCGGACAGACAGCCCTGTTTAGGAAAGCTTTTAATGTTTGTTGTTTTACTGTGCTTTTAATATTCTGTTGGAAGCTGCCCAGAGTGGCTGGGGAGGCCCAGCCAAATGGGTGGGGTAAAAGTAATATTACTATTACTACTACTACTATTATTACTACTACTACTACTACTGTCCACAGCCTGGCTTCAGAAGGCAAAGGGATCCTGGCCTAGTTCTCACCCCAGCGCCCAACCTGCAGCTGGGCTCTCCTGCTTCCAAGACTGGCGGGGGGACGTGTGACCTAATGCTCCTTCCCACAAGATCCTCTCCTCACATACAAAACCACCCCGTCACGGAGATGCCTGCGCCGGAGCCTTTCCAACACCTAGCTTTCTGTGTGCAGGTAAGAATTCCTACGAAGGAGGCTTCAGCCATCCAAGTCCCCCCTGGTGGTTCGCAGTGGTACAGCCCAGATCATTCTATCGCTCCAGAGATGGCTTCCCCCCCCCCCCAGACGTCTTTTGTGTTGATCTGAAGTGAGCCTGCAATGACAATGGGCCCCTCCACCACATCCGCCACTGGGGTGGGCTCAGCGCTTGACGGGGAGAAAGCTCCCTCGGGATTTGTTTCTAACCACAGAGGTATAACAAGACCAGGAAACAAAAGAAGTGAGTGACGGCCTGTGGAGGTACAGCAGGAGGGGAGCTCTCATGTTTCGGAAAAGAAGGTGGTCCCGGAACAAACCTTGTGGACAGCAGGAGCACAGGCAGAATGCCTGGAGAAGTTAAGGAAGCGGGACAGTCGGAGGACAACTCGTCTGGAGCCAAGCAGAGCTGCCAATGATGTGCACGCAATGAACCAGCCCCCTTCGGACGCAGGGCCTTTACTCAGGGCCAACCCTGGATGTTACCAAGAACTCAATCAGTGCACAACGGTTCTTTATTTCAGTTCCCAAGCTTCGTTCTCCCCAGGCTCCGGGACGGCAGCAGCGCTTCTCATGTTATCTTCAGGCTTCACACGAGTGGCGTTTGAAATGGATTTCAGCAAGCTCAGCTGAACTGCGCTCTTGACAGGGGAACCCAAGAATGCCAAAGAGGCAGAAAGGGCACCTCCCTGGGGAGAAAGCCAGCACCCTCCTCCCACGTAGGTCTGCGAACGCCCTCACTAGGCTCCAGAGGTACAGGCAGACCCCTGGTAGTGCCAGAGCTCAGGCACGTTGTGGCCACGTGCCCCCTTATCTGTTCATCCCTCCCCCCCCCTGACACTGGCGCCCACAGCAATGCCATGCCTGCCCCTCGCATGCGCTCTGCCCACAGCGCTCAGAGCAAAGCAGTGCCCCGGTGTACGCTAGCGCGCTAGCATCAAGGGTGATGCTCCGGCTTCAGCTTGCGCCTTGGCCACTGGCACCCCGGCGATGTCCCGGCTCCTGAACCAGCAGAAGTGGCAGCCAGGTCTGGGGCTTGTGCACAGCTCTGTACTGATGCCAAGAGACGTGCCCGTGCACGATGGGCACACAGTGACGCAGCGCCAAGAGAGGACAGGAGAATCCTCTTGCCAAGATGATGTTATCTGTACCCCTCTCTTCAGGGGCAATGCTGCTGCAACGGAAAAGCATGCCAGCACGGGGAGGGGGGAGGAAGCGCTCCCCGGCATGCAGCCTCTGCCCTGGGCGCAAGGAATCTTGCTGCCCTCTCCTTTGTGGTACAGCCCGAAGGACGCTCTCGACTCCGAGGCGCTCGCCAGGGATGCCCCGGGGTCACACAGGCTGCAGCACTCCTTGCCTGCAACCTGCCCCGAGCTTGGGAGGAGCCTGGCAGCAAAACGGTCTTGCCACCTGGAAGGCTGCAACCAGGAACCATCGCAGAATCCTTGTGGGATTCCCTTCCGAGGAGAAGCTCCACCGTCCGCGGAGGAAGGTGCATTTCTGCCCTGAGCCCAAACTCCTAGGGGAACTTGATGCTTCTCGGTACTTTACCTTCGTGCTGGGCTGGACCTTGAAGGAGCCTTATTCATATTTCTTCTTCCCGCTGCTTTATTAATATCTGAAAAGAATAATCAACCCGTCTGTTCAATGCTATGGAACAAAGAAAAGATCATCAGCATATTGAAAAGAAAGCATCAACGTTCAAAGGCGGCCAGAGGGTGCAAGGAAGACCACGCCACGAGGTGCTGTCACTGAAACAACCTTTATTACATCAGGAATACAGTACAGTGAAGTTGTCGGCTGACGGCATCCTTTAATTGCAAGCTCCAGGAAGGAAGGAGCCAGCTTTTTGCTCCAACTGCCCCAGAGGCACAGGCTGGAAACAGAGGCCAAAGCTCAGGCAAACCCAGCAGGCGGCAAACCAGCCCCCCCCCCCAGTTGCTGTGAAGCAAGCTGGGCTCCCAAAGCCACGTTCGCTCAGCACGCAACTGCTCAGGAAGAAAGGGATCCAAAGGGACGGGAGGGTGCTGGAGCTACGCCACAAGGCCAATAAAGGTGCTAGAAAGGAGGCCGGGCGGGTGGGGGGGGGATACACACATCTCCAGACCAGACTACTGGGCTGCAACGTGATAATGCCCAGGGCTAATTCTGAAAACAACCAGACCTGAATCAAGTTACACACGCATAAAGCAATAGTTCTGAAAACATTTTTTTTTCTTTTAGATGCCGCACCCAGAAGTCACAGCAAGCACCATATCAGGGGAAACCATGAGAGGCCCGACCCAAGAGAGGGAGGTCCGGCTGCACAAGCCTCCCTCTCACCTGGGGCTGGAACATCTCAGAAGTCAGAACGCGCGGAAAGGAGATGGGCAGGAGAGGCTGCGGGTCCACAGGGTCAAAAGCCACCTTCTACCACACATTCCCTCCCCCCAAAAAACAGGTGGGTGGGAGAAAGACAACAGCCCTGGAGCAGGTGCAGTTTGTTTACCCCCAAAACACACACACACACAAAACAGTTGGGAAACTGGGAGAGAAATGCTTTAGCCCATTTCTTTGATTAGTTGGGTATAAACGAGTGGCTATCGATGCATTCTGCATTTTTAACCACTGAAAGGTACAATTAAAAAACACATCTGAAGTTGAAAGTTTTATGGTTTTATTTAGATTAGCTAGAGCGAGGTATCAGTGTTATAATTCTGCATACCGAGATTCTCTAAAAAACTTACTTCTAAAAAATAACTGGGGGGAAATCAGATACATATTACAGCCAACAATTCCTACCATTTTTTCTATCGCTTGCATAGCACCATCGCAGGAAACATAGTAAATATTTAGAATAAAATATTTGGAGTTCCAGCCCTTTCAACAGCTTACTAGCTCCCCTGTAAAATGCCCATTTCCCCAAAGCCTAAGAAGAACCAGCCCTCCTGGATTGCTTTTCTGCAGCAAAAGGAAAACGTAACCCTGAAGATAATGGCCACTTTCCTTTTTGTGGGGAGTGGAGGAAGGAAACCCAGGCATCCAGCCCTTCTTGCCGTGGAGTCACCCCTTTTGAGCCTCTCTCCCCCACTCATTCCCAGGTAGATCTTTTGCTATGGAAGTGGTTGTCCCTTCAGACAAGATACAGTGGTACCTCGGGTTACAGACGCTTCAGGTTACAGACTCCGCTAACCCAGAAATAATGCTTCAGGTTAAGAACTTTGCTTCAGGATAAGAACAGAAATTGTGCTCTGGTGGCGCAGCAGCAGCGGGAGGCCCCATTAGCTAAAGTGGTGCTTCAGGTTAAGAACAGTTTCAGGTTAAGAACAGACCTCCAGAACGAATTAAGTACGTAACCAGAGGTACCACGGTAATGGCCTTTAGATGGTAATAGCAGAGGGTTGGTGCTATTTCTACACAGCCAAGTCTAGCCCTTAAATTTAGTCATGTTTTAATGTGCCGTGCATTTGCAGATGAGACCAAAAGCCTCCTGCTTTGCTTTGGAAAGAGTCCCTTTGCCCCTTTTCGCCTCCAAGTTTGCCTACTTGCCTTTTCTGCTTTACATAATCGGTGGAAGAGATCCTGTGCTTTGGGGTCCCACGTCATCCTAATGTGTATACTGCCCCAGTTCACTCTCGAGTCTGAAAAGAAAGTGATGGATCGAGCCCTGAGGCAAAACAATGGCAATATCCAATTAAGAACCACCGCTATGGAGCTACTCCTCAGTGGGCTCTAACAATGTGTACTGTGCATTCAACGTACCACCAGGTTGCCTCCTGTCCCATCATGAGATCTCTCTTAAACATCTCAAGCATCCACACTTGTACACTGACCCTCAATAACTGCATCTTCTCACCTCTTTCCTGCTCGTTATGACAAACAGGCTAAATTGAAACCCTGAAATTTGCTTGCAAAAACTATTTGAATCTCTCCTTGGCATCTTCTCTTTCACTCTTCCCTTTTTACTGAGTGGCTGAAGAACCGATCGCTTTCCTGGAAGCTTGTACAAATCTGGAACTACATAAGATCTGGTGCTCTGGACTGCAGCCTTTCCGCTGGCGGGCGTTTTGCTCCTCCGCTCAACCCGCTTTGCTCCACAGCCAGGCCCAGCTCGCTGCTCCCCTCCTTTCCTTCCACCTCTGGAGCTGTTGAGACGATGCTGGCAGCAATCCAGCCTCCAGGTCAAACTGCATGTTTGCCAGTCATCACACGGCAACGGTTTCCGCTCCATCAACACTCTCGGCTGACTCTCGCCCAACTCGAGTGGCACAAGGTCTCCAGGGACTTCTTCTTCAAAAGACCCCCCCAACATGCCTCAGCTTACCTGTGAGGACTGGCACTGAAGATCTGAAAGCTGCCTTTTCCATGGAGAATGAGCAGGGGGTTCCATGAGGGATTTGAAAAACAAAGTCCACGATAGGGCAGCAGCTTAGGCTGAACACTGGGGAGCTCAGAGTAACATACTGGCACCAAGTTTAAACACTGCTGGTGTGGAGGGGGGGGGGGGGAACGACGACTGAAGACAGACAGACACCCAGAGAGAGCTGAACAGCCAAAGGATGACAAAGGCAGAGCCAAAAACACTCTTGGAGGTCAAGCTCCACAGCATCTTTTATTGAGTAGCATGCCGGACAGACAAAGTCACCCCCCCGCCCCGCCCCCTCTGCCCTCTTTCGCATTCAGTCTTAGGTACCCACGCAAGATGATAGGCTGCCTCCCATCTTAAATCAAAGGCAGGCAGCTTAAAAGAAGAGTGTTTCTTCTGCTCCTGAAGGACTGCAGGCGCATCAAAATGTTCTGTGTCAAAAGCCGTGCTACTTACTTGTCTCCAGTGAGGCCAGCTGTGATTTCAGATTGTGAGAGGATCCAAGTCTGGCTCTAGCCTTCCAGGGGTGGAGGCCCCAGCAGGTCCAAGAGATGGGAAAGGTCAGAGGGGGAAAGGGCTTCCCTCCCCCAGTGCAGAAAAATTGGAAATGTGGGGAGAAAGAGTAGGTACGCTGGAAATACTGGCTCTTTCAGAATGTTTAAGTATGTTCCTAGTTAACGTTTAAAATGATGAAACCCAAATACACTTTTCAATAGAGTAGTTCTTTAGGTAAGCAAACAAGAAACTCAGCAGTATTAGCCCAAAGCAGCTCCTGAATTCTGTAAACACAACTCTTTCCACAACCAATTACAGCTCCCAGCTCAGTGGGTGTAGTGAGGACTATGACAAAATACGATGCTCTTCCTAATAAAAGCCCCATGAGGGCAGCCCAACATCCCATTTTTCTGCTGGCCCTTACTATTTACAATCTGTTGCCTACATTCCAGGGATGTTCATCTTGACCTTCTTTCCACAGAAATGTGATTTGGTGTTCCTGCACAATAGTGAGGTCTAGAGATGATTTGTGCACACAAGTGATACACCCTTCCTTCCGTCCACCATGATGCAGCTCAGCATTTCCACTTGCAACTTTTGACAGTTTAGCCAAGTCACAGATTTGTACCTGGAACTGGAACTATGGAAGGCACCACATTGAGCTGCATGAAATGGAAGTCCATCAACCTCACCAAGAAACTTGCACATGTATATATAAGGGTCTGTTGGCTTCTGTTTCAGTGTATCTGAAGAAGTGTGCATGCACACGAAAGCTCATACCAAGAACAAACTTAGTTGGTCTCTAAGGTGATACTGGAAGGATTTTGTTTGTTTGTTTGTTTGTTTTGACTATGGCAGAACAACACGGCTACCTACCTGTAACAGATTCTTAGCTAGCCTTCTCTGCTGCCTCCTGCCAACAGGTAACAACTGATTATGCATTCTCTGGGACAAACCATTCTGTACCGCCCATTTTTGCCAAATCTCTTCATCGAGTTTGCAAAATGTCTGCATACAGGCTACAATTGAGACTGCAACAAAGCATGATGACAGTGATAAGGAAAATGGAATGCCAAGGAATGGTAAGCTCCCAGCAGTTCTGACTTGGCTCACGGGATGCTATTTGAAAGACAAGATATAATCAAACCTCTCCATTGTCACATCTAGTTGGGTCCAGAATTGTGAACTAAGAAAGTAACACACTTGTGAAGCAACACTAACATCTGTAGTTTTTTCTACGACTTTTAATTTCAAAATTCCTGCAGCATGAATTTGTTATTTAAGGTTTTTTTTATATAAAAAAAATCCAACCACTCCATCTAATTGGAAAGTGTGATTAATATTTCATTTCTGTAAAACCACGTAACTTTTCAAGATAGGCCTGAAGCAACTGGCACCTTTTTATACCTCAGCAGCAAAGGAAGCAGACAGAAGGAAGAACCCTCCTCAGCTATCTTAACAAAAAATCACAGGCAAAACTTCCTGATGGATGGATTTCAAAAAGCATCAAGAATCTCCAGAGCCACATGGAGCATCATGTCAGGGGACCAGAGACCTTTCCATCACAAATAATGGGGTAGAAAATGGGATCCTAAATGTTTTTCCTATGGATCCCTTGTAAATTGCTGAGGGTCTTCTTGACAGACCACTATTGTTTTTTCTGCCAGACGCAGCATTTGCAATGTGCTGTGCTAGATCACAGAATCCTAACACTGTAGAGTTAGTTAGGAGGGACCTCAAGGGTCAAACACACTGCAATGCAGGAATCACAGCTAAAGAACTGCAACCTCAGAGATCTCACATAACGATCAAAGGAAGTAATGGCACTATTCTAATAAATAAAAAATTTGTCCAGTAGCACCTTAGAGACCAACTAAGTTTGTTCTGGGCATAAGCTTTTGTTTTTTTGTTTGTTTGTTTGTTTGTTTTGTTTTGTTTTGTTTTGTGGAGTATTTTTTGTTTGTTTATTTGTTTGTTTTTGTTCCACATAAACTAGTAAACAGTTCAGGAGATTGTATAAGCTTTTGTGTGCATGCACATTTGTGTGCATGCACATTTCTTCAGATACACCAAAACAGAAGTCACCAGACCCTTATATATAGTGGGAGGGTGGGGTGGGGTTTTTCTCAGAAGGGTAGTAGGAGATGGGTGATTGACTCAATGGGTATGGTAAACCTGTGACTGTTAACGACTGCAATTAGTTCTACAGCAAAAAGGATGGGATAGTATGCAGATGACAAAAAATAGCTTTCGCATGTGTAATGAGACAAGAATCCAGTATCTCTATTCAGACCAGGTCTCTTCATAGTTTTCAGTTTAGTAATAAGCTGTCATTCAGCAACTTCTCTTTCAAGTCTACTTCTGAAATTCTTTTGTAATAAGACAGCTTTTCTGCATCTGGCAGAAAAAAACAATACCGGTAGTTTTTATTTGGACAGCATCAGACCAACACGGCTACCTACCTGAATCTAGCACTATTCTATTTTGCTTTGGTCACACCTGGAGTCCTGTGTCCAGTTCTGGGCACCTCAGTTTAAGAGGACTAGGGACAAGGTGGGATGCTCAAGGGTCTGCAAACCAAACCTTGTGAGGAACGGTTGAGAGAACTGGGTATGTTTAGCCTGGAGGAGAAATCTCTGAAGGGTTGTCTCATGGAGGATGTGGCAAGCTCGCTTTCTGCTTCTCTAGAGGGGAGGACCTGAAGCAACAGACTCCAACTGCAAGGAAGGAGATTCCAACTAAACATCAGGAAGAACTTCCTGAGGCTAAGTGCCCTTCTATGGTGGAAAGGGCTCCCTCAAAAGGCGGTGGAATCTCCTTCGCTGGAGGCTCTGAAGCAAGAGAGGTGGGACGGCTGTCTGCATCTGCCAGGGATCTGGCAGGCCACTGGGAGAACACAATGCTGGACTAGGCAAGTTGCAGGAAAGGACATTCCGACTATAGACATATGGAAAAAAAATTCTGACTATAAGAGCTGTTGGACAGTGGAATGGACTCCCTGGGGAGGTGGTGGACTCTCCTTCCTTGGAGGGTTTTAAGCAGAGGCTGGATGGCCATCTGTCCGGGGTGCTTGAGCTGAGATTCCTGCACTGCAGGGGGTTGGACTAGATGGCTCTTGGGGTCCCCCCAACTCAATGACTCTATTATTCTTTAGCCCCAATTCCTTTTTAAAAAAAAAAAAAATACTTTTCACCTCATTTTTACATACAGTTCAAAAAGAATAAGTAAAGAAGGAAAAGAGAAAAATGAAAACGAAACCACAACAATCCAAGATCTCAACACAGAACACCCTAAGTCAGGCACCCCCAAACTCGGCCCTCCAAATGTTTTGGGACTACAATTCCCATCATCCCTGACCACTGGTCCTGTTAGCTAGGGGTGATGGGAGTTGTAGTCCCAAAACATCTGGAGGGCCGAGTTCGGGGGTGCCTGCCCTAAGGGCTTCCCTGCCCTAAGGGCTTCCATTCCTCTCCTTCTCTGATATCTTTCCTTTTTCCTCTCTTCCGTATATTCTACTCTCTATCTCCTACTTCCTCTTATGCTGCTGAATTTATTCAAGTCCTGCTAATCTGTTCACTTGTTTATACGGATGTGTAAAACATTTCACAGTCCTCGATCGCCTTGTTCCCTTATCGTGCTAATCGGACCCGCCAGCGCCGAAGAGTCCAACCCCTCAGAAGCGCCATTCCTCCTGGGTTGGCACTCATTCTGTTCTGCCGATTCCCGCATGGCACGGGGGTCAGGCTGGATGACCTCGGGGTGCTTCGCCCTCCACTTCCACGTCACCTTCCTGGCGCCTCCCACCTCCTTTCGCCCCCCCCCCCGCACCAGAATAAAAGTCCCGGCCCCGCAAAACCGCGCAGCCGCAGAAGCGACCCCACCTCTACCTCCCCCGTCGCGAGAAGAGGGCGGCGCCCACGGGATGCGCGTGCACGAGAGAGAGAGAGAGAGACGGAGAGAGGCGCGAAGGGCTCCCACGCGGCCCCCTCCCCCGCTCCCTTTCCGCTACGGGTTGCGCACGCGCACAAGCGGCGGGCCTGCGGAGGTTGCCGAGGCAACGGGGCCCCTCCCTGACGACGAGGCGAAAAAGGCGGGTCGCTCTGGGCCGGGGACTGGACACCGAGGGGTGGGGGGATGTGGGGTCGCCGCCTTCGCCACTCACCGGATCCTCCTCGGCGGCCGCGACGACGGCGAGCGGGCGAAGCGAACGCAGCGCACGGCCTCTGGCGCACTCCTCACGGCGCACGCGCGGGGCGAGCACGCAGAGCACGGCGGGAGGGGCGGGCCTCTGGCGGCGAGCGAGCCAATGGGAGCGAAGGCCCCGCCTTCTCCCCCCCATCTAGCCAGTGACGTTCTCGGGCGTCGCAGATGGATGGGGCTCGCGCCGCGCCGCGCCGCCCCGCCTCCTGCCCCGTCCCGGCTCTGCCGCAGTGGCTTCGCTTGTCCTCCAGGGGGAGCGCAAGCGGCGCTTCTCCCTTCGGCGGCCCGTCCGAGGGTCGGGGGCCGCGTGGGAGCCCTTCGCGGGCCGCCCTCCTCCTGCTGCCTCTGCATTCGGACTGAGCCCCTCAGAGACGCCCAGGGAGGCTGGGGAAAATATCTTAGGGGGTGTAGTGTAATTACCTGATTTAATTTGATTTTTCCTTTTGAAAAATGCTGCCCGTCCTTGTTTTTCTAGGGCTGGGAGCTCGTTTCTTGACGCAGCGTGTGTTTTCAGGCCATCCCAAGGGCCACCGGCCAGAGATGGAGTAGGAGTAGGAGTAGGAGTAGTAGTAATTTATTTATTTAATCCCCAGACACCAGCCACTCTGGGCAACTTCCAGCAAAATATTAAAATACAATAATTCATCAAATACTGTTGTTTTTGTTTAGTCGTGTCCAACTCTTCATGACCCCACAGACCAGAGCGCACCAGGCACTCCTGTCTTCTGACCCCACAGTGCCTCAGAGCGCGCCAGGCACTCCTGTCTTCTGATCAGGCTCAGGCTCAGTGAATAGCTTTAAGAACACTGTCCAGCCATCTCATCCTCTGTCGTCCCCTTCTCCTTGGGCCCTCTGAAATAAACTAATTAAGGTCTGATATATATAATAACTGTTCATCAATGTACAAAGCAGACGCGTATACAAGTGTTTGGGCCACATGTGTGACCAAACTGACAAAATATTTCTCTGCGAGCAGGGAGGGGGCTACACTTGGGCAAAAAAAATGAAAGGCACAAATACAGGATGGGTGACACCTGGCTTGAGAGCAGTACATGTGAAAAGGATCTAGGAGTCTTGGTAGACCACAAACTTGACATGAGTCAACAGTGTGATGCAGCAGCTAAAAAAGCCAATGCAATTCTGGGCTGCATCAATAGGAGTATAGCGTCTAGATCAAGGGAAGTAATAGTACCACTGTATTCCGCTCTGGTCAGACCTCACCTGGAATACTGTGTCCAGTTCTGGGCACCACAGTTCAAGAAGGATACTGACAAGCTGGAACGTGTCCAGAGGAGGGCAACCAAAATGGTCAAAGGCCTGGAAACGATGCCTTATGAGGAACGGCTTAGGGAGCTGGGTATGTTTAGCCTGGAGAAGAGAAGGTTAAGGGGTGATATGATAGCCATGTTCAAATATATCAAAGGATGTCATATAGAGGAGGGTGAAAGGTTGTTTTCTGCTGCTCCAGAGAAGCGGACACGGGGCAATGGATTCAAACTACAAGAAAGAAGATTCCACCTAAACATTAGGAAGAACTTCCTGACAGTAAGAGCTGTTCGACAGTGGAATTTGCTGCCAAGGAGTGTGGTGACGTCACGACGCATGTGGATGTCGCTGAAAGGGGGAAATTCCTCTTTTCCGTGCCTGAGGGGCGGACCAGCTTGTCCCTGGCATGACGGCCCCTCCTCGCTGGCCCGCCCCTTGCGCCGAAAAATAGCCGCTGGAAGGGGGGGAGGCGGCATGCTCCCATTCGGGGCCCGCCCGGTGGGGCGGGCTGGGGTGGGGCTGGCCAAAGTGTCAACCCCCCCTCCCCTGGAACCCGGGGCGGACCGCCCCCCGCCCCCCTTGCTACGCCCCTGTTACTAGCTGCTTTGCTTCTCAATCTTCTCTGGTTGGCCTCTGTTATTCTCTCCTACCGATGGAGAACCTGCAAAGGACTCTGCGAGAACCTGCAAAGGACTCTGCGAGGGCTCTTGTCTTAAGGGAATAAGGGATAAGGTTTTGTGGATAACAGGCAGGTTTTGTGGATTACACCTCCATCTTTCCCAACTTTATAGTGGAGAGGTTTAGACTAAACATGATCCACCTGGAGCAGGAACTGGCAAGCCACTCCAGCATCCCTGCCGAGAAAACTCCATGGACTAAGACAACAGGCATCAAATATTAGAGACCAACTAAGTACATAGATGCCAACTTTTCCCTTTTCTTGCGAGGAATCCTATTCAGAATGAGGAATTTCCCTTTAAAAAAGGGAAAAGTTGACAGCTATGCTAAGTTTTAAAAAAGGGAAAAGTTGACAGCTATGCTAAGTTTGTTCTGGGTATAGGCTTTTGTGTGCATGCACACTTTTGTCACTGCACACTTCTTCAGACACCTGAAGAAGTATCTGAAGAAGTATCAGACGGTATCTGAAGAAGTGTGCATGCACATGAAGGCTTATACACACGGAACAATCTTAGTTGGTCTCTTAAATCTTAGTTGGTCTCTTAAGGTGCTACTACTGGACATTTTACTTATTTATTTTGACTGCGTCAGACATACACTTCTACCTACCTGGATCTAGAATAATCAAATATGAAAAGCTTCCCTAAACAGATGCTTTGGCTGCGGTTTCTCCATGGCCGGGGGTTGGACTAGATGTCCCTTGGGGGTCCCTCCCAACCCTACCATTCTGGGATGCTCTTCTGCAAGCCGCCCTGGGACGCTTGGGGTGCAGGGCGGGCAATAAAGAAAGGAAAGACCAAAGTGTGAGGTTTTGGGGGGAGCAGGGGATCCCCCTCACCTTGCGGCTGCTCTTGCCTGTGAGTCATCTTGAACTTCTTCTGAGGAAAGGGCCGGGGGTATAAATAGACTAGAGAGGTGCGGGTGGCCCCTTGTACCTAGACTGGCCTAGGGAGGGGGTTTCCTGGAGGGGGGTGGGGGGGGTGGGGAAGCAGCAAAACCTCCACCACCCCCCCCCGAGAGCTGCCATCGGGGGGCGGGTGAGGCAGTGTTGCCTAATGGTTAGAGTGCTGGGCCGTTGAGTCCAGGGTTCAAATCCCCACTCGGCCACAAAGCTCACTGGGGGTGGCCTTGGGGGCCAGTCACTGCCTCTGAGCCTCGCCTCCCTCCCAACGGGGGGGGGGGGGACTGCAAATGTCCACCTTGAGCTCCTTGGAGGAAAGATGGACTACAAATGGGCTTACAAATGTGCCAGGGTCAAATTTTTAAACCCCACTGGGCCCACAGCTTGGGCACTTTTTTGGCCTTCAAGCATCTTTTGAGACCTTGGTTTCTGCCTTTGTTCTGTCATTTTGGAATGTGCTCTTTTGTTAGCTTTTGTGTTTCTGGTTTGTTTTTGTTTTTAAAATTGTCTGGGCCCAGCTAATTATTTTGTTTTGATTGTGTGACTTTTTTGTTTGGTTTTGTTTTTTCTTTCTTAATCAAGCTTCTGGTGTCTGAGATAGTATTGAAATTCATGTTAACTGTTGTGAATATGTTTTAGGTTTATTGTTTTACATAAATCATCTGGAATGGATTAGTATCCATTTTGCATTTTTAAAAGTCTGGAACGGATTAATCCATTTTGCATTACTTTCTATGGGAAAGTGCCTTGGTTTTGGAACGCTTTGGTTTTGGAACGGACTTCTGGAACAGATTAAGTTTGCGAACCAAGGGACCACTGCACATATAAATATCTTTTTTCCGCGCCCAACGGAAATTGAGACTCAGGAAAGGGAGCGCAGGGTTAACTCCTGCCTTCCATGGGGGTTTATTTTGCTTTCTGCTGCTGACCAATGGCAGCCGTGGGGTGGGGTGGGGGGCCGAGGATGACAGGGGTGGCCACCTGCCAGGGTTTCTTTCCATGGGATTTCGGAATTGGCAAGGGGTGGACCAGATGCCCCTCAGGGTCCCTTCCAAATTCTGGGACTCTGTCTTGCTGCGGCACCAGCAACTTCCAAGAAAGACCAATACTTTGCTGAAACCGCAAACAGGAACTCTGATTTTCATTTGTGACAATATTTGGGGGTGGGGGTGGGGTTACGTTTTGGGAAGTTGCTAAGCTACAGGGACTGGGAAGACCTTTGGAACTGGGGGGGGGAGCACCGAGAAAGAAGAAAAAAGCCAGGAGGGATTCGCAGGCTGAGCCCCCTTCTGTCTTGCAAACAGACGTATTTCAAAGGCAACCAGTTTGATTTAAGAAGTGTTTCTGTTGCTGTTTGGGGAAATTACGATGCGCTTTGATTTCCCTTCCGTAATTTTAGTGGTCTGTTCATTTATCACAGGGGGGTGCTAAGGGCCACTTTCTTCCATTGGCAACTTTCTGAGGGCCGCATGCCATGGGGGGTGGGGCCAGAGACAAATATGGGTGGGGCAGAAAATGCAAATTTTTGCCTTTGCTCAGTAATAATAATAATAATAATAATAATAATTTATTTATACCCCCCCATCTGGCTGGGTTTCCCCAGCCACTCTGGGCGGCTTCCAACAAAAGATTAAAAATACATTAAAACATCAGTCATTAAAAACTTCCCTAAACAGGGCTGCCTTCAGATGTCTTCTAAAGGTTGTATAGTTCATTATTTCCTTGACATCTGATGGAAGGGTGTTCCACAGGGTGGGAAGGAAGGATTTTTTTATTTTGTTTAGTCATGTCCGACTCTTCGTGACCCCATGGACCAGAGCACGCCAGGCACACTTGTCTTCCACTGCCTCCCGCAGTTTGGTCAGTCTCATGTTAGTAGCTTCGAGAACACTGTCCAACCATCTCATCCTCTGTCGTCCCCTTCTCCTTGTGCCCTCTCAATCTTTCCCAGCATCAGGGTCTTTTCCAGGGAGTCTTCTCTTCTCATGAGGTGGCCAAAGTATTGGAGCCTCAGCTTCAGGATCTGTCCTTCCAGTGAGCACTCAGGGCTGATTTCCTTAAGAATGGATAGGTTTGATCTTCTTGCAGTCCATGGGACTCTCAAGAGTCTCCTCCAGCACCATAATTCAAAAGCATCAATTCTTTGGCGATCAGCCTTCTTTATGGTCCAGCTCTCACTTCCATACATCACTACTGGGAAAACCATAGCTTTAACTATATGGACCTTTGTCGGCAAGGTGATGTCTCTGCTTTTTAAGATGCTGTCTAGGTTTGTCATTGCTTTTCTCCCAAGAAGCAGGCGTCTTCTAATTTCGTGACTGCTGTCACCATCTGCAGTGATCATGGAGCCCAAGAAAGTGAAATCTCTCACTCCTTCCATTTCTTCCCCTTCGATTTGCCAGGAGGTGATGTTGACTTGACTATCCAATCGTAATTATCCAGCTTATCCCACTGGCTTTCTTCACCTGGCCTGAGTTTAATGTTTAGGGGGTTCATATACAGAACCTGAACGCTTGGAGCATAGGGGGTTCATATACAGAACCTGAACGCTTGGAGCGGGCCCTCAGCTCCAGCCCTTTCCAGCTCATGTCGGCCAGAGCAGTCTTCATGGCGAGGGGAGGACCCCCACTCTGTCTTCCATGCAGGCAAGCAAGAGACATTGCCAGAGTTCAAGGCCACAGCCCAGGCTGTTTGGGGTGTTGCAACAGGGTGTTTTTCCTCACACACAGGAGAGCAGGAAAAGACCCCGAAGAAAGGAGCGCCTGGCCTTATATAGAAATTTGAAATTGCCCACACTGGAGTTCAAGACCACCCCCAGAAGCATCACACATACATCACAGAAGATAATGTGCATGCACACAAAGGCTCATACCAAGATAATGCTTCATGCACACAAAGCTCATACCAAGAAAGCTTCTGCTGGATCAGGTCAAGGAAGACCCCACACAGCTTGCTTCATTTTCTGCACCTTTTCCTCCTGCCTTTTCTCCAAGGAGCTCAAGGCGGCATGGACGTGGTTCTCCCCCTCCTCCTTGAACCCCCAACCCTGCGAGGTAGGCTAGGCTGGGAGAGGCGGCTGCGATCGCCCACTGAGCTTCATGGCCAAGCTGGGATTTGAACCCTGGTCTTGCAGGCCCTAGTCCATCACTCTAACCCCCACACAACCGCTGGCTCCCTAGCCTAAATTCCTCCACATTTCCTGGCCTTCTGCCTCCTTCTTCCAGAAAGGAGCCAGGAAGGTAGCAGTGGGGGGGGGGCCTTTTCTGCTGAGCAGGGTGGGGGCGCATGGTTCTTACACTTCCTTGCTGGAGCCACATCATGGGAAGGGGCGTCTCTTGGAGCGAGGGGGAACTTCAAGCTCCCTTGTTATTTTGGCTATGGGGAGCTGGATGATGTTCATGAATTCTTGCTATAGTTACAACACTAAGGGGCTTGCTATAGTTACAACACTAAAAGGATGCTTTTTGAATGCCCTGTTGTTTTGCTGTGTTATTACGTAATTGCTTTTTGCGGTGTCTGGTTTCAAAACTCAGCTCAGGATATGACTTCTTTTGTGGAAAAGCAACGTACAAATGAAACGAAGGCATGCTTGCACCTGAAGAATCACAGGCCTCCTCCTCCTCCTCCTTGCTGCCAGGCCAGCGGGGAAATGGGGTCCCCCCCACGAACTCCACTGTCTGGCGTGGGGCAGTCCAAGGTTCCTCAGCTCTCACGGAGGGCTGCATCTATCAGTGCTCAGCCCAGCTCACTCAGCTCAAAAGAGGCAGCTGGAAATTCCTGCCTGCTCGCTTCCTGTCCCTGGTTTCCCTTCCTCAGAGGCTTCTCGGGGCAAATCCAGAGCTGCGTCACCCAAGCCCTGTGGGAAAAGGGCCATGCAGCTTCTGTGGGAAAAGGCCAAGGGGGGTGCTCAGGCCCCTCCTGCAGGGGAAGAACAGCCAGGCCCTTTGCAGTGGTGTAGCAAAGTCAGGCAATACCCGGTGCGGAAAATTTCTTGTCACCCCCCCCCCAACACATTGAAATTATTAAAAGAAGGAAAAATAAGATACTTACAGTTGCAAGTGTTATTTTCTGGTTTATTTACTTAACATTGTGAGCATAAGCACTTAAAATCTGTTTTTCACGACGGGAATTTCTCATGGCAGTCAATATCTGGGCGGGGGGGCAGTCCTCTTGCGCACGCTGGAATAACACTGAACTAAGAAAGCTTGAAGGTTGTTTTATTTCAAGATCAAATCAACATATTATTTTCATCTATTGTCGCAGGACCCCTAAAAAGTGTGGATCCCATAGGTCAGTGCCTACTCTGCCTATTTGGTAATCCACTCAGTCCCAGTCAGTGTGCATGCTCTGGTTATCTCCCACTTGGACTACTGCAATGCGCTCTATGTGGGGCTACCTTTGAAGGTGACCCGGAAACTGCAATTAATCCAGAATGCGGCAGCTAGACTGGTGACTGGGAGTGGCCGCCGGGACCACATAACACCGGTCCTGAGAGATCTACATTGGCTCCCAGTACGTTTCTGAGCACAATTCAAAGTGTTGGTGCTGACCTTTAAAGCCCTAAACGGCCTCGGTCCTGTAGTATACCTGAAGGAGCGTCTCCACCCCCATCATTCAGCCCGGACACTGAGGTCCAGCTCCGAGGGCCTTCTGGCGGTTCCCTCACTGAGAGAAGGCTACAGGGAACCAGGCAGAGGGCCTTCTCGGTAGTGGCACCCGCCCCCTGTGGAACGCCCTCCCTTCAGATGTCAAAGAGATAGACAACTACCAGACATTTAGAGGACATCTGAAGGCAGCCCTGTTTAGGGAAGCTTTTAATGTGTGATATTTTAATGTATTTGATTTTTGTTGGAAGCCGCCCAGAGTGGCTGGGGAAATCCAGCCAGATGGGCAGGGTACAAATAATAATAATAATAGTAATATTATTTGGCTGCAGGAGAGAGAAGAAACGGAAGTTGAGGGACGCCTCCTGATGCGCTGCATCTGTTCCCCACAAGGAAATGGAAGGCTCAACGTTTGTCAGGCACTTTCTTTTTCTTTTTCTAATTTTTTAAAATAAAGTTTATTAAACAAGAAAATACCTTAGAATACACACAAAACAAGCATCCAATACAAACATTCTATAAGAAAAAAAGAAAAGAAAAGAAAAGAACATAGTTACATATAGAGTGAAAATCAGTGAAAGAAAAGAAACTTCCGACTAAACCCATTGTACTATTTTGCCTTCAATAATTTTTACACAGTTTCTTATTAATATTTTTCTTAATCTTAGTTTAAACTTTTTCTAATACTTCCTTCTATCACAAGTCTCATTCGATATCTGCCAGGAAACATTTATTATCACAGTACCCTTTGAGATATTCCTTAATTGTTATCCATTCTTTATTAACATCTTAGTGTTGAGTTTCCTCTCACTGTCCCAATTCTCCTTGCTAGCTGTAAATACTCTGTTATAAATTTAACTTGCCATTCGATCTTTGAAGGGATGGTTTTTCCAATTTCTTGCTATTAGAATCCTTGCTGCAGTTGTTAATTGCCAGGCACTTTCGGATGCTCAGCAGCCCTGTGTGGTTACAACAACCCTGCAAAGTAGGCCAGTGCTATGCGCTCCCCAAATTGCAGCTGAATCCCTCACAGATTGGCATCCAACCTCTGCTTAAAAACCTCCAAGGAAGGAGAGTCCACCAAGTCCCAGAGAATCTTACCTTCAGAAAGTTCTTCCTAATGTTTAGTCCGAATCTCCTCTCCTGCCCTCCCCTCTGGAGCAGCAGAAAACAAGCTTGCTCCCTTTGGCAGCCCTCAGGTATTGGAAGATGGCTCTCCTCTCAGTCTCCTCTTCTCCAGGCTAAACATACCCAGCTGCCTCAACCGTTCCTCATCCGGCTTGGTTTCCAACTGCCTCAACCGTTCCTCATCAGGCTTGGTTTCCAGACCCTTCATCATCCTGGTCGCCCTCCTCTGCTCACCTTCCAGCTGCTCAATATCCTTCTTCAACTAGCCTGCACTGACTGGCAGCAGCTCTCCAGGGTTTCAGATGGGGGGGGATGGGGGGGGCATTCCCAGCCCCCAGCCCCCGGAGATGCAGCCCAGGACAGGAGACCTGCATGCAAAGCAGATGGTCCAATCCTGCGCTATGGAGACGGCTAGCCTGCCTTGAAGGATGTGGGGATGGTCTCCCTTTGGGAATGGGGCTGCAGGAAGAAGGATGTGAAATGAAGATGCAGCCCAGCTGCAGGCGGAACAGCAGGTGCCTCTGAGTTCTGACAAAGGAGCATCACCTCTGTCCAGGTGGGGGGTTGCCATGGTGACAAGGACATGCCCCCCTTTGTGACATCTCTTGCTTTTCCCATAAAAGCCACCAACTTGCAGGTGGCCATTGTGGGTTAGCAGTGAGGCGAGAGAAGGATAGAGGAGTTGGTGGTGGTTGGCAGATTAGGAGATGCGTTTAGTTGATTATTTTCTCAGTTTCTTATTTTTATTTTTATTTGATTTATTACTTTTATTTGATTCATTTGATTTTATTTATTTTTATTTGATTTATTATTTTACTTCTTTATTTTAACACTTATTTTTTGTTTTTGTTTTCATATTTTTTATTCTGTGCACATTTTTTATATATTTTGTCTATATTTTGTGCATAGAGTAGTAGTTAGGGGTAAGTGTAGTAGGCTTAGGGCTGGCGTTGGGGTTGGCGTCAGAGTTAAGCTTGGGTGGGCATTTTAGATAGTTAGCTAGCTTAGAGAGGAGGGGGGAATTTTTCGTGAGCAAAATGTGCAGACTGTAAGTAGGATTCCTTCCTTTTCTCTTGGTCCTCTGGGGTGGGGGGGGAGAGAGAGAGAGTGAGTCCTGGGGTCCCTGGCACAGCCTTGGCTCTCTGGAAATAGACCCGGCCAGTCTTCTCCAGAGAGCTCAGCTCCTCCACACTCTTCCCTTGCCTTCCCCTTTTCTCTCCCCTCTCATCATTTACATTTACTAGGACATTCCTAGCCCACTTTCCTCCCAGGAGCTCAAGGTGGCCTTCATGGTTCTCCCTGCCACCAATTGTTATCTTCACAGCAGCCCTGCCAAGTAGGCTAGGCTGGCCAAAGGTCCACCATGGAGCTTCATGGCTGTGTAGGGATTCGAACCCTGCTCTGCCAGGTCCTCCTAGTCCAGCCCTCCAACCGCTACACCTCTACCTGGCTCCATTTTGCATCTCTCCAGCTGCCCTATGACATCAGTCTTCTCCCCCTTCCTGGGGGTCTCTCTGGCTCCAAGGAAGACTCCACTGCCTTCCTCATGTTCTGCTCCTCTTCTGGGACACCTTGATGCTTGGAGGACCCTCCTAGGGGTCTCCTTCTTCTCCAGGGAGGGCAGGGCTGTCCTAAGAAGATGAGGCAGAGCAGCCCTTTAACAGGTGACAGACAATGCTTCTCTTTCCTTTGGGCTGGAGCTCTTGAACCCAGAGCACTTGGGGCTTCCTTTCTCTCTCTGCCAGCCCTGGGCTGCCTCTTTCCAGCTCTGGTGATGCCCTTTCAGGTCACTGAACTGCAGAGAGAAGGGAGGAATTGGGCCAGACGCCCCTCCTCACACAAGAATTGGGGCTGCCGGCTTCTGAGTTCCTCTCTCTGCTCCTCTCTTCTAGGTTCAGGTGCTTAAGGGGTCTGGCTTAAGAGTGGCCCCCCTGCAAGGCCCGGAGCAGCCCGTGGCATCAGGTGAGACAGAGGAGGGCAGGAATGGGCATGGGGTGCAGCTAGTCAAAAGATGCAAAGAGCCAGACGGCTGGATCCAACCCAAGGTCCAGCTGGGCCAGCGCCTGGAACCCCCCCCCCAGCGACCACCCCGTCCAATGGAGGAAGCAGGGAGCTGGGTTGGGGGGCATGGCTGGGGGGCAGTTGTCAGCGGGAGGGGCACCTTCCCTGGGGAGCCACGTTCTGAGGGAAGGAGGCCAGGATTGGCCCCCAAGGCCTGGGGTGTCCCTCCCCTGTACTAGGACTTGGAATCCAGGAGAAAACTCTTGGAATAGCCTTCTCACCTGTCCCCATGGCCTTCTCTTTGCAGATGTGCTGGCATTCCATATCCCTTCCCAGGAGTGAGTATTGGATAAAATGAGAGCAGGGAATGGATCCCTCAGACCTGCCCCCCCCCCACTGCTCGGGCTCTTTGCCCCCCACTCTGCACTCTCATAACTCAGATGTGGAGGAGCCCCCCCTCCCCCGAGGAACTGACAGTCTGACCTTTGCATTTCAGCTGCTGGAGGAAGATCATTGTTCCTCCTGGGGGTCATCCAGAACTGCCTGGAAGCTCGGTTCAGGGGGCTCCGAACCCTGAAGTGCTCCAAGGAGGAGACGGCCAAAGCCATTATTGTGAGTGGTGGGTGGTGTGAGAGACCCCCATGGGGAGGGAGGGGCAGAGAGGGGCTTTGGGGAAGGGGTTGTGCATCCCCCAGAGAGTAGGACTCTGTCGGCTTAGGGCATGGGGTTGCCAATCCCCTGGAAGGACAAGCTTGGTGTTTGGGGTCGGAACTGTCCTCCAGAGACCCCCAGAAGAAGGGAACTTTCCTCCTCTGTTCTCTTCCAGGACCAGGACATCTTTGGCCACTTGAAGCGCTTCAGAGGTCGCCCCCTGGCCCTGGCCTTGGAGGCCCTCCTCCAGCTGCTCACTGTAAGTGTCCTGATGGCAACAGGAGTGGTTTTTGGGTTGCCCCCCTTGTGGGAATGTTTAGGAGTGTGGATGAGTATATATTATTTATATATATCAATCCCAGCTTGTGTGAGCAAGCTCCAAACTTAGCAGAGTTACATTCCCTTCTAATGCGCAGCGGAAGCGTGCTGGGCCCATAACCCTTTGTGGGAATGTTTAGGAGTGTGGAGCTCCAGCTTGTGTGAAAGCTCCAAACTTAGCAGAGTTACATTCCCTTCTAAAACACAGCGGAAAACGGTTGCATAGGCTTCCTAGAGCCTCTATAAAAGAAATATATATATTCCTGGTATATTCCCCTTCTTCCCTCTTAAAAGCAAAGACACAATACAGCACTGATTATTAGATATAAAAGTGTTTACTCACGGACATCCAAGAGTCACAGGCTCAAAGAGGCAGATAAACTTAGATAAACATATTTACATGTGGTGAAGCTGATTCCATAAGGAAAGAAGCTTCACTTGTGCTTCTCTCAGCTGCAGGCTGAGAGAGCATCCTGCTTGTTCAAAGGACGAGGCAAAATGGGCAGTCTACTTTGGGATCTGGTTCCCAGGTAAGACCACACCTACTTCTGGTTCCTGTAACTCAGTCCAGGTAAACAGGAAGTTAAGCCTGGAGGACTGAGTTACCTTCATGTCCTCTCTAGGAGTGTTGTGTTTGGCTGCTCTGTGTTTACACCCCACACCCCTTGCCCAACTGCAAAAAACCAAGCACCAGTGCAGATATGCCCCCACTCTTAAAGAGCTTACCTAGAATACAATAAGAGCCAGTGGCGGAGGAAGGGGTGGGGGTGCGGGTCACCCTGGGTGTCATCACGGAGGGGGGGTGACAAAATGACTACAATATGAGGTGTGTGTTTTTTTAAGGGCTCACAAAACTTTTTAGTTCAGTCAACAAACATAACAAAATGCGGCTGGCACTGGGCGCCACACTGCGGGGGCTGGCTGTTACCACGGGGCCTGCAGCGTGCCAGAGCCAAGCGTCTCTCCTGGGAGTGATGTGCTGGCTTGGGTGCCTGCAGGCTCCACTACGGCTGACGGGGAGGTGGCAGAGAGGCTCCACGCAGTGCGCCCCACCCCCATGGGCAGCTCGCCCCACCCCCAGCTGCAGGACGCGCACGCTGCACCCGGCTCCTGAATGGCTAGCATGCATAGAGTGACCACGAGCGCAGCTGGCAGGAAACCGCCTCCGGAGCCCGGCCAGCAAACCCTCCTCCCGGCTTCCCCCCACGCCCCCCACGCACATGCCTGCCCCCCAACAAGACACCCTGGCTACACTGCCCAGAGCCTTTTGGCAGCCTGGCCTCTCCGCCCCCTGCATGTCACTGGGGCTTTCTGCATAGGCAGCGCTCCCTTCTGGCAGCCCCCTTGCGCCAACCGAGGCCAGAGCAGGAGAGCAAGGAGAGGCAGGCACACGCCACAGCCCTGCCTCCTTTTGCTGCCTCCTCCTCTTCTTTTCCCTCCTCCTCCTCCTCCTCCTCCTCCTCCTCCTCTTGCAATAGCAGCAGCAGCAGCAGCAGCAGCAGCGCCACCAGCGTCTCCCTCAGTCGCTCTGAGGCAGCTGCCTAGGCGGGAGTGGCGCTGGTGTGCCATCCCTTACCTTGGGAAAAAATATATTTTATTTTAAAAACACCCATTTTTGCCATTTTGTCACCCCCCCCCTCAGTGATGACACCTGGGGTGGCCCACACCCAGCACCCCCCCTTCCTATGCCTCTGGCCCTTTGGCTGTAGGACTTTCCAGGGGTTGGGACTGTCAGCCCTCCTAAGCCGAGTGGCCAGTCGTGCCTCCCCCTAGTCACGGTTTTGCAGGCAGGAGCCCTCTGAATACCACGTACAAAGTGGATTTTTGTGCCCTAACAAAACAAAACCACTTTTTAAAAGGTTTGGAAACTTTTGAGGAAATGCAACAGAAAGTGTGGGATAAACATGTGGCTGTGAAAGCACCCCGCAAGCAAATCAGGAAGAATGCTAGATGATGATGTGGATTGCATTGATACTTTTCCTCCAAGGAACTCAAGGTGGCAGCCGTGCTTCTCCCTCTCCTGGCTTAACCCCTTCAACAAGCCAGCAAGGGAGGCTGTGCTGAGAGGCAGTGACTGGCTCCCCAGGTCACCCAGGGAGCTTCGTGGTGCCCAAGTGTGGGGATCTGAACCCTGGTCTCCCAGGTCCAACGCTCTGACCACCACACCACCCTCGCTCTCGGAACATTTAGAGGCAAAGCGTTGAGGGACGAAAGCTCCTTGTCGTGTAACTGCCCCACCAACAAACCAGAACGAATGCTCAATAAAGACTAGCTGTAACCTCAGCTCCATGTAAACATCCTGCAAGCAAATCAGGTTGCATGATCAACAAGCTGGTTGTCTGGAGGGGGTGCATGAAGCCCCCTCCTCCAAGGCAAGGCCTGTCCAGAGCCCTTCAGATCCCCTTCACTCTCAGAGCACATTCAGCAGGTCAGGTGCAAGAGAGAATATGCTACCAGATCCCGCCCCCCAATGCACAAGAAGGTGTGTCCTTATCTGAAGCAAATCTCTGCAGCTGCTTCCCATAGGACATCCCCAGTCATGCCTCTTTTTGGATCCCCCCCCCGCAATATTCTGCAGGGTCTGGTCCCATGAGTAAAAGTCTCCCCGATGACCTCAATGATCTTGCAGATCTAGAAACAGCCGGGGCATTTCCCTCTGCCCAGGCCAGTGGCTCATCTTGTCCAGCCTCCTGTTCTCACTGTGGCCAAGCAGATTCAAGCAGGATTCCTGTGGCTTCCAGCAAGCATTGCTTCAGAAGCATTGCTGTCTCCAGCTGTGGGGACAGGGCATTCTGGCTAGTAGCTACTCTCCTCCTCCATGAATTTGTTTCCTCCTCTTTGTGAGCCATCCAAGTTGGTGGCCATCCCTGCCTCCTGTGGAAGGGAGATCCACCCCTTAACTAAGTCCTGCGTGAAGAAGGACCTTCATTTGTCCTGAATCTCCCAGCATTCAGCTTCACAGGATGTCCGTGTGTTCTAGCGCTAGCAAAGGGGGAGAAAAACCTCCCTGTCCACTTCCTCCATGCCAGGCAACCCAGCCAGATGGGCAGGGTACAAATAATAAATTATTATTATCATTATTTATAAACTTTGCATGTCACCTCTCACTTGCCTTTCACCTAAACTAAAAAGTCTCAGACACTGCACTCTTTCTTCACCTCTGCCTCTCCAGCTGCTCCACTCAGCAACCTGGTTCCCACAACTTCTGGACCGGTCTCAAGGGAAGCACCGCACGGAGTGCATCGCGGTAGTCTAAGCATTTGGTTAGCAGTGTGTGAGTTACAGCACTCAAGCCATCCTTGCCCAGGAAATAAACAAACAAGGACCTTGTTTTGCTTGCCTTGAATCTCCTGCTGCTCATCTCCCTCCAGTTTGCAGAGGTTCTTACAAGTGCCTCTGCAAACCTCCCGTTGGTGTGTTCCTTCATTTTTACGAGAGAGGCTAGCTCAGGCGGCCTGCCAGGAAGATGGCACCCCATGCCTGACGTTCTGCCTCAAGCACCCAGGTGCCTTTGCACAGCCTGGGCCTCCTTCCCCTCCAGCTGCCCTGGAGGCAGCTGAGCTCGCTTCCTTGCCCTGACCCAGAGGCCCCGTCTGCACCAGCACCGGGCAACTGGCGGCCCTGTAGCCTAAGGTTGCCCAGAGGGGGTCCATTGTGAGCCAAAGTGAAAAGGAAACCCCTGAATACCACTGTGATCTACCTGCTTTTCTAAATTCAGATTATTTGGAGAAAGGCTAACATCTCCCCAAGGCAGAAACCCCCTCCCCACAAGTCACTCTGCGGCTCTGGCTGGGGCTGGGGGCTTAGTGATCACAGCACCATAGAGCTGGAAGCCCAACCGCCTGCAATGGTGCCATCCAAGGTTTCTCTCTCTGCTTGCAAATGCTTAGCCTGTAGAAACAGCCTCTGCCAACGTGGCACCTTCCATCTGCCCAGAGCAGCATGACCCGGAGTTGGGGGTCCAAGCCCTTTGAAGGGCACGAGGTTGGGGACTGGTGCCTGCTCCCCTCAACTGCACTTGGGTGGAGCAAGAGGCTGTACGAAAGGCCACCTTCCATGCTGTCTCTCATGTGCCAAAGGCAGCAGCATAGCCAGGATTTCTGTTGGGGGAAGCAGGCTTTTGCTGGGGGGACAGAACCTCAGATTTGTATTGATTTTGATTAATTTAGGGGGGGCAGCTGCCCCCACCCCCTTGGCTATGTCCATGGTATGTTAGGTGCCGTGGGCCCCACTTGGAGGAAGTCACCACCAAGGGTGCCAGCTCCCTCCCAAGCACTCTGGCGGGCAGAAGAACATAAGGAGAGCATCCTGTTTTCAGTGGCTGACCAGATGCCCCAATGGGAAACCTCCAAGCAGGAAGCAAGCACAAGAGCAACACTTGCCCTCCCTTTGCTGCCTCCAGGGCTGGCGAGGGAACCACCTCGGGCAGAAGGAGGATACATGGGGCAGCAGATCCGCCCTCCAAGCAATGCATTGCTGTGGCAGACTCCTTGGAGGCTGGCCCCACAGCTTGCTTGGCAGCCCCCACAGTGACACCTCCCTGGCAGCCTTTGGGCAAACAGGAGGTGCGGCTGGTCTCCTCCCAGCCCTAGGAAGGAAATGTTTGGGGCTGCCCTCTGGGGACTCGTGGGCTCTGCCCACCAGCAGGATTTAGAGCAGGCTCCCTGCCCCCACCCTCCCCAGCGATTGCCTTGGATTCCCACTTCAACCATCTAAGGTTGATTCAGTTGCCCCCTCGTTCCTGAGAGGGATCTGCACTCACCCCTTCTTCCTTGGTGGGGAAGGGGAATTTTGTGGTTTGTCTCAGGTGCCAAGATGTCTTGGGCTGGCCCTGGCTGCCTCCCACGGCGCAGGCAGAGCACAGCCATCCTGGCTTGTAGCCACCAATAGTCGTTTCCTCCGTGCATTTCTCCAATCTCCCTCTAGTTTGGCAGCCATTGCTGCGTCCTGCAGCCTTGAGTTCCACAGTTCAACTCTGCGCTGGGTGAGGACGGCCGCCTTCAGCTGCAACAAAGCATGTCTCTCTTGCGCCGATCTCTGCAACCGCAACAGGCGCAGCAAACTCTCCAGGGGGTTGCCTGCCCCCGCAAAGGCGCCCTCCTCCTTTGCCTTCCGAGACAGACGGATGCCAACGCGGGGCGGGGGTTCCCAGGGGTCCAATAGTCCAGCCCGCTTGCAATGCAGGCGCCTCAGCTGAAGCATCCCGACAGTTTTGTGGGCATCATTTGGGCGCAGCTCCGAATGGTCCCTAAGCGCGGCGCAAGGGGCGCCCCTATGTCCCGGAGGGGCTGAAAGCTGCCGGGGCCGACTACCGCCGAGCCGCCCGCTCGGATCGAGGCGAGGAGTCCCACCCCTCCACCGCTCCGCTTCTCCTGGCAGGGAGATTCCGGGCGAGCTCCGCCTGGGCTGTCGTGACCGCGGGGGCGCAGCCTCGGAGGGGCTCCGCCTCGCCGGATTGGTTGGATGAGGACGCCCCCTCTGCCTCCGTCGCCGCCCCACGGCCCAGCCTTATAAAGGGGGCGCCGCACGCCGGGCCAGAGCAGAGATGCGGTCGCGCCTGGTCCCCTGGACTGTGGCGTGGGGCGGCTGCGCCTTCCTGGCGGTGAGTGGCGCTTTCGCTTTCGATTCGGGAGGGAGGGCGCCGCGCCCACCCCTGCCCTCCCTTCCAGTTAGAGACCCCTGGGCGAGGGGTGGGCAGGCGGGCGGGCTGGAGCCGATCCCGGCGAAAGTCTCCCCACGCCGATCCAGTTCCAAGTCCCCTTTCGGCGCCGGGGAATCCCCCTCGTCCCGGAGCTGCTGCCTCGCCCTTTTCCTGGGTGGGGGCGGGGGTCCTCACTCTAGTTGTGACCAAAGCGATCCCCAACCTAGATCTCGGGAAGCTTCGCAGGTCTCACCAACCTAGATCCCCAAAGTAACCCGGCGGGCCCCCCAGGGCCACTCTCGCTCCTTTGGCCGCTGTGGGGGGATCCGGACTTCACGGCGCTCTTCCTCTCCCGGCTGGCATTCCTGCACCGCAGGGGGTTGGGCTAGATGAGCCTTGGGGGTCTCTTCCGACTATGCCATTCCCTAACTTTACGACTCCTTTGGATGGAGCAGTGCCAAGCCGCGTCCTTGGGGGACGAGAAGGGTCGCCTTCTTTCTGCTCCTTCCGTCCGGGGAGGCGGGACCACGGCCCGCCCCCCAAGCGCGCCGCTCTGGGGACCCTCGAGAGAGCGACCCTGCCTGGAGCCAGGCTTTCCTTTCCCTGGGAAAAGGGATCCCCGCTGGCTCAGCCTCCCGGCAGGTTCCCTTTGACTCCCCTGCAGCTTGGACAGTGGGAGGGCGGGCTGCCCCCTTGTGGGTCTCTCTGGGCGAATGGAAACCGGGCCCCAAAGGGTGGGCTAAGAGGCGCCCGGCTCCCGCATCTCTCGGGCTGGTTACGCAGCGGGGGTGGGGTGGGGTGGGGGCAGAGGTTTCCAAGGCAAGCGGCGCCTAGATGCGCTTTTACGATCGCTTTGCTCAGCGCGCCGGAGAGAAAGCCTTGGGTGCCGCTTGGATTGTGGCTTTGGGGGAGCTGGGGCTGGGGGGCGGGGATGATGATGAGGATGGGGCTGTGACTAACCCTCCTCCTGCGGTGCAGTGCCTGGCGTTGGATCCGCAGGGCCCGAGCTGCTCTGCCACTGAGTACCAGGAAGGGGGAAGGTGCTGCCGAAAATGTGGGCCAGGTAATCAGCTGCGCGGAATCAACTCTTGCTTTTCCTCTTGGGGCTCCTCCGACCCCCCACCCTGCCCAAGAGCCCCTCAGGGCTGGGGCGGCCGGGGAAGGCGGGCAAAGGGACTATTCTCACGGGAGGCGGGCAAAGGGACTATGTCAACAGCATTGTTTCTTTATTAAGTGAGATGCCGCTTATGTGCCTTGAAATGGCTTTGAAGCGGTTTGCAATGAGGAAATCAATGGGGAAAGCCGTACTGTAATTAAAGCGCACAATAGTGATTCTTTCAGGGTATTAAAAACCCCTTAATTAAAAGACACAGCTAAATCAGCCAATTAAAAGGCTTTCCAATTAAAACAGTTCAGAAACACTTGATACGTTTAAGATTAGAAGTTTGAGCTGAGGGGGATGTTTATACCTATTTATGTATTGTGTTTCTATCCCCGTTGATGAGGGAGAGAAAGAAGCTTCCTTTGCCCCTTCATTCTCTCCTGCCAACTGCTGTCTCTGCTGGGGGGGGGGGCGTGGGAAGGATGGCCGAGCTCACCTGGGCTGCCCCTTTCAACCTCTGAGGACCAAAAGGATCAGGGCAGCTCTGGGAGGGAGGAGCGGGTGCCATGGGGTGGGAAAGGGCCTCCCTCCTTGCGCAAGGGGCGGGGTGGATGGGGGAATGCCTTATTCTGGGAAAGGACCCGATTCTCCCTTGGAAAGCCCATCCTTCTCAGCTGTTGCCGGAGGAGGCCAGAGCTTCCTCACCCCTGATTTGGGAAGAAGGGAAGCTCCCATGCTCAGGATTGTCTGCCTGGGCAGACTGGGATTCTCCAGGGTTTCCCTCCAGGCTTTTGCTGCCCTCCTAAGAACCTAGGAAGAGCCTGTTGCTGGATCCGGCCAAAGGCCCACCTAGTCCAGCCTCCTGCTCTCCCCTCCTGTGGTTTCCAGCAACTGCGATTTCATTTCCATTTTCACTTTTAATTTGTATATCCCCTTCCTATATTACTATACGTGAGGCAGTTTCCAGTCTCAAAATATACAACAAAGAACACACACCTACAGGGATGGCCAAACTCGTCCCTCCGGCTGTTTTGGGACTACAATTCCCATCATCCCTGACCACTGGTCCTGTTAGCTACGGATTATGGGAGTTGTAGTCCCAAAACAGCTGGAGGGCCGAGTTTGGCCATAATAAACTAATCCAATACAAACAGGTAGGTAGCCGTGTTGGTCTGTCATAGTCAAAACAAAATTAAAAATTAAAAAAAAATCCTTCCAGTAGCACCTTAGAGCAGTTAACTTAGTTGGTCTCTAAGGTGCTACTGGAAGGAATTTTTCTTTATTTTTTATTTTGTTTTGACTATGGCAGGCCAATACAAACAGTCATCAACAAACATAACTTTGAAATGGAAAGACTTATATCCAGGGGCGTAGCAAGGTAAATTGGTATCTGGGGGGGAATTTTTTTTGTCACACCCCCCCCCCGGCATGGGAAGGTCAGGTGGTACCCGGTGTGGAAAATTTCTTGTCAACCCCCCCATTGATTCCCCCCCCCGCAAAAATGGTTTTACGTTATTTCATATTTTCTTACAAAGGAATAATAACAAGTAATAATAAAAAACTTTTATTTATATCCCACCCTCCCCGGCCAAAGTCGGGCTCAGGGTGGCTAACATCAGATACATAACATTGGTATAAAATCAAACAATAATTAAATTACCTCCTAAAAACATCTCAAAATCAAATTAAAGTCTAATTAGATGGCTTTCCACAGGGTTAGGGTTGGGAACAGTAAGTGTTCTCTGAACTGAAATTTCAGCCTTCATGACATAGGAAAACAGCCAAGTGAACAGCTATTTTGGTGGAGGAGGGTCAAGATATTAACCAATATGCATGAAATTTCATATATAGCTATATAATCCCTAGTATAGTAAGATAAGACCTTCGGAGCAGGCATAAAAAAAAATGTTCCTTGATAATTTATCACCCCCTCCATTATGGAACCTGGGGTGGAGCGCCCCCCTTGCCCCCCTTGCTATGCCCCTGCTTAGATCAAATAAAGTAATATTCAATAATCTATTAGAATATGATAGTACACAATAAAATTAACTTTCCAAAGCTCAGCAAATGATAACAGAAATTCACTCCTAACAATTACAATAAATACTTACAACGATGATCAATAAAAATAACTGCAAGTCTCAATGCATAAAATACCACAATACATACAATATAATGTGAAGGGATGAAATCAAGAAACAAAGACACACAGCTACTTTTTCCGAATCCCTCAGCTGCTCCCTCCCCAACCGCTTCTGCTCTCTTGAAAGTCCTGGCCTGGGAGAGAGGTTCAGCAGCACCACGGCTGCCCCTGGCTGTGGAGGCCGAGCAGAGCCATCATGTTTTGCAGCCATCAACTGCCTTGTTCTCCAATAAACCCTCATCTAACCCTCTTTGAAAGCCATCCAGGCTGGGGGCCGTCACTGCCTCATGTGGGAGGGCGTTCCATAGGCTAACTGCACCTCTCCTGCATCCTGAATCTCCCAGGGAGGCGGAATTTCCAAAGAGTTTTCAGGTGTCGCTCTGCTGCTCAGCCCTGGCCCCTTCCTTCCTTCCTTCCTTCCTTCCTTCCTTCCTTCCTTCCTTCCTTCCCACCCCACTCCATCCCAGGCCCCCTTGCAGGCACGGTCCTTTCCCTGCCCAAGGTGCCAGCGCTCACCGGGTCTCCTTGTGTGTTTGCAGGCACCAAGGTGGAGGCGCTCTGCTCTGAGAGCTCTGAGACGCAGTGCGTAGCCTGCGAGGCTCAGCACTTCCAGGCCGGCTGGACCAAGGAGAAGCACTGCGCCCCACATGCCTATTGCGACAAGAGTAAGTGGCCATGGGGGGAGACGGGTCCTCTGTGTGACGGGTCTCCTTCTCCCTTCACCACGGGACAGACTCTGGTCATGTGCTACCTCCAGAGGTGGCTCTGAGCAGCTCACTATCATATCGTGGAGGAGGAGAGCTGGAAATGAGGCCCATATATTTCACACCTGGCAACCCACGACCCCCTTTGGTTTCAGATGGGTATCTGAGTCTACAAAGCCCAGAGCACAATTGTTCGTGGCCCTCTAGGTGCCACATTGACTCATTGGCCAGAGGCGCAGAGCAAAATACACACCAGGAGGCTTAGTTTGGTCAGAATCGAGTCTACACTTCCAGAGTTAATAATAATATCCTAGAATCTTGGAGCTGGAAGGGGTCCCATGGGTCATCTAGTCCAACCCCCTGCAATGCAGGGATCAGAATTAAGTATCCATGACAGATGGCTATCCGATCTCTGCTTTAAAACTTCCGAGGAAGGAGAGCCCCCCACTTCCCCAAGGGAGACTGTTCCGCTGTTGAAACTTTCTTACGGCCGGAAAGTTCTTCCTGATGTTGAGTCAGAATCTCCTTCCTTGCCACTTGGTGCCATGGGTTCGAGTCCTACCCTCTGGAGCAGCAGAAAACAAGCTTGCTTCATCTTCCATGTGGCAGCCCTTGAGATATTGGAAGGTGGCTCTCAGATCTCCTCTCAGCCTCCTCTTTCCCAGGCTAAACGCACCCAGGTGCTTCAACTGCTCCTCATCCGGCTGGGTTTCCAGGCCCTTGGTCTCCACCCTCCCCTCTCTCTTTCCCTGCTTGCGGGTTTCCCACTCTGTTCATCTGCTTGGCTGCTGGATTCAGATGGCACAAGGCTCTCCTCCTCCTCTCCCCCTCCTCCAGATGCCGGTTTCCTTGTGTACACGGAAGGGGATGCCACACGGAACGCCGTCTGCCGTTGTCGGACCGGCACCCACTGCTCCAGCCCGGAGTGCCTGACCTGCAAGGTGAACCGAGTGTGCCCAGCGGGTGAAGGCGTCCAGCGCGAAGGTGAGCAGAGACCATTGCCAGAAGGAGGAGGAACACAAGGGGCTGCTGTGCTGGGCTCCCTCCGTCGTGTGGTGGAATTACTCACTCTGCACATGCTCAGAGGCAGACTCACATCCCAGGGATGAATCGAGCTAATCCATTCTATGAACAGTTGCAGAGGGAAGCCCCACGTCTTCTCCCATGGTATCATGTGGGCCCCATGGATGCTTTTGTTGCAATTCCAGCATCTCCGGGGGTTGGACTCGATGACCCGGGGGGGGGGGTCCCTTCCAACTCTGCGATTCTAGGCCAGGGATTGTGGGGTGTGCAGAAATCGGCTGGACTTTCCCTGCTGGTGGGATTTCTCCCCACACCCAGACAGCCCTGCAGGGGCATTGCTGCAGGAGCTGCATGGACCCCCCCTCCACGCCCCCCCCACCCTGCAGATATGAGGGCTGCTGGAGCTGGAGCCTATAGCCCCAGCCCCACCCAGGATTCCTCTGGGCCCAGGCGTGTGACGCTGCCTCCCGCGTTCCTTCCAGCCAGCCACCTGAACGACACGGTCTGTGTGGCATGCCCTCCAGGCTCCTTCTCCAACATCTCTTCTGCCACAGCTCGATGCCAACCCTGGAGCAGGTGAGATGAGCGGGGGTGGGGGGGCGGAGCGGTCGGTCGTCCTGCCTTCTTACACTGGCACATTGCAGTTGGGCAGGAGCCGCTGGCAGGCTCTGCGTGACGCCCCTGTGCCCTGCTGTGCTTCTCTGCTGCCCTTGGAGACGACTCCGGGCCCCTCGGAGCTGACTTCAGTCGGGAGGGGGTGACCGGGTCTTGCTGGGAAAGGAAGGGGCCTGCATGGCTAACCGTGCGCTTCATGCAAATGTGTGCAGCTGAGCCCAGATGCCAGTTTAAGAAAAACAGCTCTGCGTGGGGGGTGGGGGGATTTGGAGTCAAGCTGCTTATCTGCATCTGGGGGGGGAGGGCCCCCTCCACGTGCCGCTGTTCTCTCTTCCAAACCGAAACGGGGGCTTGCGCATGCTTGCGCGCCTGCCAGGGCTTCGCTTGTGAAATGCTCATGTGGTGCAACGGCTGGCTGCCCTTCTTAAGAGTCTGCCTCTGTCTCCGCAGCTGTGAGGACAGAAAGATGGTGCGGATGGCAAACGGGACCCACATTTCGGATGTGGTTTGCGGTGAGTGAGCTCCCGGCAAGAGATGTGGGCTTGGCAGAGGCCTTGGGCACGTGGAGGGCGACTTTCTCTTAAGCTTGGAGGGTACTGTGTCCAGGTCTGGATGTGGGCAAACTGGTTGAGTCTGGAAACCAAGCCTGATGAGGAATGGTTGAAGGAGCTGGGTATGTTCAGCCTGGAAAAGAAGAGATTCGGAGGAGAGATGAGAGCCATCATCAAATATCTCAAGGGCGGACACATGGAAGAGGAAGCATGCTGGTTTTCTCCTGCCCCGGAGGGTACGACTTCAAGTTCCAAGAAAGGAGATTCCAGCTGAACATCAGGAAGAACTTTCTGATAACAAGAGCTCTTGGGCAGTGGGGTGGTCTCCCCCGAGAGGCGGTGGGCTCTCCTTCCTTACAGGTTGGATGGCCACCTGCCAAGGATTCTTCAGCTGTCATTCCTGTACTGCAGGGGGTTGGACTGGATGACCCTTAGGGTCCCTTCCAACTCTATGAAGGGAGATCTTGCTGGGGAAATACCTTCTCCTGTTGCCAGCTGTGATACTGGAGAGGCAGGAAGACTGTTGCCTGGCTTTCAGTTCTTCTCCAGAACGGCATGGAGGTGGCAGGGGAGGACTGCTAGCAAGGCCTGCTCCGCGCAGCCCCCCTCGGAAGGAACGAAGAGGCTCTGTCCAGCTCCTCTTGTGTTTTGAGGCTGTGCTGATCAAGGAGGCCAAAAAAATTAGCCCAGAAAGTGTAGAAGTGAAGCTGGCAGATGGAGTTGTTTGGAGCAGGGGCTGCAGCAGATCTGGAAGGGGGGTGGGCTTCATCCTGCTCAGTTGCTGCTGGGCATTAAAGAGCCTGGACCAAGGTGCTTCTTCCTATGCTTTCATTGGCTCTTACAGTGTTTGTTTACCGCATTTTTATCCCAAAGAGCTCAGGTTGGTGTGCATGCCCCCCCTCCAATTAAATCCCTGTGAGGTAGGTTAGGCTGAGAGGCAGGGAATGGCCCCCCAAAGGCCACTCAGTGAGCTTCCAGGCCAAGTGTGAGGATTTGAACCCTGGCCTCCCAGGTCCTGGTCTGATGCTCTAACCACTACACCACACTCTCCTCACCATTTCTTCTATTTCTGTTCTTTCCTCCCCAAGTTGCCCAGGGACCAGTCCAACCTACCTCACAGGGTTGTTGTCAGAATTCAATGGGGAGAGGGAGACCCACGCACAGCCCCCCTTGAAAGGTGGCATATAAATATAATGAAGAAATAAATAAGAACAAGAGACCGGCCCACATGGTCAGGCTGCATCAACTGAGACGGATCCCGTGAGCCGTGATTTTTGCTGGTGCTGCAGGGATCTCCCAGCGAGCCTGGGGCATCGAGTGGGGCAGGATCTGCCCTGTCCTGCCCCTCCCAGGGCTTCGCAAATCTCCCACCACAGGCTGCGCAGTGGCCTCCCATTAAAAACCGACACTGATCGGGACCAGCCAGCCGCTTTATTTTTAACTCTGCAGCGTTCTAAAAATAAGGTGTTTTTCCTTTGAGAAAAAAGCCACCCTCCACAATAACTCTTTAAATGGCTGCCTTCAAGAAACCTTGAGCAAAAGCTAAATTTGTTTTGGTTTAACTCGGCTTGACGCCTGATTGTCTTCCTTCGCTGTCAGGCACAAAGAGGAGGTCAACGCAGAAGACCCAGAAGTATTTAAGGGGTGTTTGTTCCATGGCTGCACCCATTAAAGACATCCAAGCTGGGGGCAGCGAGGGGGGGGAAATAGGGTGGGAAGAGGGGTTGGTTCCAGAGGATTCCTGAGCCGTGAGGGGGGAATTGCTGGGGGTTGGACTAGATGGCCCTTGGGGATCCCTTCCAACTCTGTGATTCTGCCCGCAGGGGTGTGCCCTGGTTGCCCTAGTGGTGGGGGGTTTCACGTGGCTCCTTTCCTGCACCCTCCCACAGGCGTCCTGCCGACACAGCCCCCCCAGGAAGAAGCCAGAAGGACCCACGTGCTGCTGGCGGTTCCCCTGGTTGCCCTCCTTGGGCTGTTGGTGGGGGCCCTGTTCCTCCTCCTCCGCTATCGGCGTTGCCAGGGTGAGTCGCTGGATGGGGGGGCTGGTGCTTGGGGGTGTCCCCCGGGGCCTGTGGGAGGGAGTGCTGAAGGGGGGTCCCTGGGGCCAGGCCAGATTTACGTTTGATGAGGCCCTAAATAAGCTCCTGAAGGGAATGGGGCCCTTTCTATGTCCATCTGTCCTTTGTCAACAACCAATTGCCGCTGTGTTTTGTGTTGAATAGATACTATATGGTCATTTATGGACCTAATAGGTATCTAAAGCACGTGGCAAAATATGTATTGTATCAAAGTAATTGTTGAACTGAAATACAATTAAGAACCAGTGATATTTTAGGGAGCTGGCTAGCAGGCAGGGACTTACATCATAGGAGCCTACACAACACAAAACACGATTGCTGTATGTAGGTTTTATTTTATTTGGTTTTTTTCCTTAATTTTTTTTGGGGGGGGCCCAAGAGAGTGGGGCCCTAAGCTAGAGCTTGTTTCGCTTATGTGTAAATCCGGCACTGCCTTGGGGTCCCGCTTGGGAACTCCTTCCCAGTGGGGGCATCTGGCTGGCCACTCTGGGAACGGGATGCTGGGCCAAGTGGCCTCCCTTTGGCCTGATCCGTATGCTCTTAAGAGAGCAAAAAGGGTCGGGGGGGCGGGTCTGCCTGCCTCTCATTTGACCAGCAGCCCAGCCAGGGTCCCCTAACAGCAGGATCCTGCAACAGAAAGGGGGGTGCTTTCCTTCCACGCTTTTTGGGGTGAGCTCCCTTCTCCCAGGTGCCTGTCGCTGCCCTTCCCCGGAGGGTCATAGCGTGCCCCCCCCCAAACCAACCAAGGTCTCTCCCTATCCAGCCTTGACTCTTTCCCTTTCTCCTGCCTAGGTCTCTGCAAGCCTCACCTGAATCAGGTACGTGCGCCCATAGTGGCTTCAGGAGGCTGTGAGTGAGCAACAGGGCCTTTGGGGAAGAGGCTTCTGCTGCTGTTGGCAGCAGGGGAAATGGCAGGCGGGAGGCCCTGGTCCCGGACGCTGCTGCATGTCCCTGCCTGCTGAACCCGCCCCCTCTCTCCCTGCCTCTCTCTTCGCAGCCAGAGGCCCCCTTGGCCCTCGTGAAGCAGGAGCCGGAGGAGGTAGAGGACCCTGCGTTGCCCATTCAAGAGACGCTGCTTGGGGGCCAACCTGTGACCCAGGAAGATGGCAAGGAGAGCCGCCTAGCCCAGCAGGCGCAGACCTGAGTCCCCTGCCTCCGTCGTGTCTGCCCCCCACCGCTGGACTCTGCCCACGCCGCTTGCTGGCTCTGGTTGCTTCCCAGCAGGACCTCCTCCTCCTCCTCCTGGAGGGCTTTGTCCTGGACCCCCTCAAAATCAGGGGGGGTGGGGTTTGCCCCAGTGGGGGTGGAGAGGGCCTGCCCACCAGAAAGTGGGAGGCGGGTGTAGGGAGGCAGGAGGCGAGGGTCGAGGTGGCATTGCAGGGGGTTGGACTAGATGACCCTTGGTGTACCTCCCTTCCAACCGTGATTCTAGGGCAGCAAAGCCACCTTCTGCCCTTGGCATGCTTCTGTTGCAGCTTCCACCTTGGCAGCAATAAACTCCCGGGTTGTGGGGAAAGCTGTGGGTTCCCCGCCAGCCAGGAATTATTCCTGGTTCCCCAAGAGACTGGACTCACCCCCCTTTCTCTGGTTCCACAGCGGAAGGAACTCTCCTTCCCTGGAGGTTTTTTAGCAGAGGTTGGGTGGCCATCTGTCAGGAATATTTTGTCAGGATTCCTGCATTGCAAGCGGGTTGGACTGGGAGGGGAAGCAGCCCCAAAGATACGGGGTGTGGGGTGCATTGGGTTCACAGCCCTCTGCCTCTCTGGCTCTGGCGAACGGAGCCGCTTGGCCGCCTGGAGCAGCAAACGCAGGGGCACCCCCCCCCCGGAGCAGGGTGTCGCTTCGTAGCGCGCATGTGTCATGCGTCGTGATGTCATGATGCACGCCCGCTATGAAGCGGCGCCACAGCCAACCCCGCAAGCCCCGAAGCAAGGCAGCCTCGCTCCGCGGCTTGGTCGCAAATCTGCCGTCTGTGCTGCTGCTCGCGCCCGGCAGTCTCACGAGTTGCCACTCGCTTGTCGGCTTGTAAGGTTGCCGCGCATGACAGCAGCACGGACGGTCTGCGCATGTGCGGCATTCCATATGGAGAGCACACGCCCAGGATGCCGCATGTGCGCACTCCGTCTGTGCTGCTGTCATGCGCGGCAACCTTACAAGCCACCGAGTGAGGCTTTTTTACTGGGCGGCGGGGCTCAGCTTGGGAGTCAGGGGGGCGTCGAGTGTCAACCCCCCCCCAGGGTGGCACCCGGGGCGCACTGCACCCACCTTGCTCTGCCCCTGCTCTCTGGGTGCTTCTGGAGCCATGCTCTGGGCTGGTTGTCCTGGGCGGCAAAGGCGTCACTTTAAACAGAGTGTAAATTCATGGTTTTTATAGGAACCATATTTTTTTTTTATAAACCATTTTTAATAGGACTTTGTTGCAGGTGTTTCCTGTTCTCTTCCAGCCACAGAGGGTTGGGGATAATAACTTGTTTGTACAATTCCTCCATCTTCTCTTCCCCGCAAAAAACCCATTTTATTGTTTTCACTTATTTATATCAGAAGCAACAATTCATATTCAACAAACCCACCCCAGTTTCTGTATCTGCTATGCCAGGCTACGTGGCTTGAACCCCCTCCATCCTTAAAGGGAAAAACTTTGGGGCCTGTGGCAGAATCTCTTCTGCACCCCCAGTGCCATCTTCTCCTGCCTGGGGGTGGGGGGTGGGCAAAGCTGAGGCTTTGGGTTCCTGCCTGGTCAGGAGAGCCATGCCAGGAGAGGCCAAAGGGTGACCCAGACGCCTCTTGCTTCTTGCGGTGACCAGTCAGAATGCCTCTTCGTAGAATCGTAGAATTGAAAGGGAACCCAAGGCACATCTAGCCCAACCCCCTGCAAGCCCACTAACAGGGCATCAGTGATGTAGCGTGGGTTGCCAGTGCCCGGGGCAAGGCAAATGTGCTTGGCACTGCCTTCCGATAGGCTGGAATGAAGGGGCAATAGCTTGGTGACCTACTCGAGTGGCACCCCGCGAGCGTCGAGCAGGACAGGGGATTGGTTGGAAGTGAGTATCTTTCTAAAGCCTTGCAGAGGGCACCCTGGCAACCGGCCATCACCCAAATCTGCTCTGTGGTCTGCTTATTTGAAGATTGGGATAATTTCTGTGTGAGGGGGAGGGTGCACTATTTTTTATTGCTACTTTTTCTCCCTTTAGAAATTTTGTGCCCCTAAGAATTTTGCACCCAGGGCAACCGTCCCTGTGGCTTTGCCCATGCTATGCCACTGCAGGGCATGGGGGCACCTGCCCTCCTTCCCGCTGTTGCCCCAATAGCTGGTGATTTAGCATTGAGCCTGGTCCATCTCTCCCTCCTGGCCGCTGGCAGGAGGATCGTCCTCCCTGAATCTGCCCAAGGGTTGCTGCTTGCACTGTGTCTGGTGTAGTCAGGTGAGCGGTAACCTACCTGCCTGCTGGGGCAATGGACAGGAGGGAGAAGCAACCTTTTGAACAGACAGGAAGGTGGGGGAATCCATGGCTTGGACTAGACGACTCTCTCTACGATTCTCTTGATTCATTGGAGGTTTTTCAAGGTTGGGTGGCCACCTGTCAGGGAAACTCTGATTCCTGCAATGCAGGGGGTTGGACTACGTGACCCCTGGGGGTCCCATCCAACAGTGCAATTCTGTGGGGTGTGTTCTTTTTCCCTGTACTTATTTTCTGGGCTTCTGAAATTATGAATTACCTGTGTGTTTGTTAATAAATCTGTTTTTTTATTATTATTTTGATTTATAGAAGTAGTTCTGATCTTTGGGGGTTCTGGCTAACCTTCCCTCCCTGCCCACTTCATGCCTTACCCTCAAGGTTCCTGCCAGGGCACTTCAAACTCCTGCCCCAGGGTGGGGTGGGGTTGGAGGCTGGGACTAATACCAGTGTCCTGGAAGGAGCAAAGATCACCAGTGTCGAAGCAATGATTCTTCAACATCAACTTTGTTGGACTGGTCATGTTGTGCGCTCCAGTTGGAGAACAGCCTTTACCAAAGGTGTTATGGGCTTTGAATTACGTGTTGGTCTACTGTAGTCGAAACAAAATAACCCCCCCCCCTTCCAGTAGCACCTTAGAGACCAACTTCAGGTATCTGCATGCACATGAAAGCTCATGCCAATAACAAACTTAGCTGGTCTCTAAGGTGCTACTTACTGGAAGGAATTTTTTATTTTATTTTATGGACTTTGAAGACACTCGAACTCAGGACGCAAGGGAGAAACGTGCTAACAGGAAGGCACACTTGGCAAACCTTCACCGTGATCAACTCCCACCCGGAAACCAATGTCCCCACTGCGGAAGGATGTGTGGATCCAGAATTGGCCTCCACAGTCACTTACGGACTCACTGTTAAGACCATGTTCATGGAAGACCATCTTACTCGGCCACGAGTGATTGCCAGAGAAGGAGGAGAAGGCGGCTGAGAGAGCTGGCAGAGGCATAACAGGGAAGCCCATTTAGAGAGCGCGGATCAGGGCTTCTGTGTGTGGCCTGGTCGCAGGCCAGGAGTCTTGAGCATCACACTGAGTGGCCTGCAGAAGAAGAAGAAGAGAAGAAGAGTTTGGATTTGATATCCCGCTTTTCACTACCCGAAGGAGTCTCAAAGCGGCTAACATTCTCCTTTCCCTTCCTCCCCCACAACAAACACTCTGTGAGGTGAGTGGGGCTGAGAGACTTCAGAGAAGTGTGACTAGCCCAAGGTCACCCAGCAGCTGCATGTGGAGGAGTGGAGATGCGAACCCGGTTCCCCAGATTAACGAGTCTACCGCTCTTAACCACTACACCACACTGGCTCTCAGGGCTGGATGTTTGTCTCCACTCCTGCTATGCAGCTTAACAAGCCATGTCTGTGTTTTGAGAAAACAGTACGAAATGGGCCATTCCAAAGGGAGCAGGAAGATCAGGGGCTGCTCTTGTTGTGAGTTGGGAATCCCCCTGCAGCCATGCTCCCTGCTGGGTGCGCCATGAGGCTCAGCTTAGATGAGGTGCTTTGCATGCAGAAGGTCACAGGTGTATCCCCACCATTTCCAAGTAGGCACTGGGAAAGGACCCCCCCCCCCATTTGCACTCGATGAGTGTCTGTAGAGACCTTGTGCTGAGCCAGATGGACCCGGTTCCCCCCAAAGGCCTCTCCCTCAGTTTCCCCTTAAGCCAGACTTTCCCAAACATGGTGCCCTCCAAGCATCTGGGACCACAGCAGCTGTGCTGGTTGGTGCTGGTTGGAGTTCTAGTCCAAAACCGCAGCAGGGCGCCAGCTTGGAAACTGGAAGCTTTACACACACACACACACACACACACACACACACACACACAGCAGCCAGTCTTGCTTAGTTCATTTAGGGTGTTTTTGTGCCACGCTGCCCTTCGTGCCAAAAAGAATCACAGCAATTGACACAAAGAGAAACTCCAGAAACAACTGAAATACAATTCAAGAAGTTCCAGCCAGTCATAAGAGAACAGTGGAAGGTCCAACTGGGTGTGGCACTGAGGGGGTGAATACAACCCAGGAGCACTTTGTAAAAAATGCAAAGTGAGGTGGTCTAAGAAGGGGGGACAGGGGAAATCCCTTCCTCATGAAATCCTGCCCCTGATTATTCATTTGCTTGTATTTCCTGCCTTTTCTTCCAAGGAGCTGGTGTACATAGTTGTCCTCCCTATTTTATCCTTACAACAACCCTGTGAGGCAGGTTAGGCTGAGAGGCAGCGACTGGCCCAAGGTCACCCAGGGAGCTTCATGGCCGAGTGGGAATTCGAACCCAGATCTCACAAGCCCTATCTGGCTCTCCCTCGCCGATCATCCAGCCCCCAGTCATGGCACTGCCCTACCTTGAAGGGCTGTTGTGTGTTATGTGCTTTGCACAACCTCAAGAAGTAAAACCTCCACAGGTTCTGTGCTCTTTACAGGAAGATATCCTGGCGAGCTCTGTTGGCTGGGCGGGCAGGTAAGAGGAAGAGCATCTGCCTTCAATCCCGGTGGGCATCTCCAGGCGGACTCCTGCCTGAAATCCTGGAGAGCCACTGCTGCCAGTCAGGGCGGACAATACTGCGCTAGATGAACCCGTGGTCTGATTCAGTATAAGGAGGCAGGGAGAAAGAGCCTTCCTGGGGATTGGAGCAGCTTCCCTATAAAGCAGGAGGAGTGGGGCATGGGTGGGGCTCTTCCTGACATTGCTTGACCCCCAACGTCCATCATCATCATCATCACCCCTGACCACTGGACACGCTGGCTGCTGGGGCTCGCTGGTGGCACCTGGAGCCCAACACCATCCGGAAGACCACCGATGCTCCCTGTCCCTGACCTTAAAGCTACAGTAAGTAGACCTTGGGGGCGGCTGCCTGCTAGGCCCCTGTAAGCGGCCGCATCTTCCGAGAAAGGTGGCTTGGCGGGCCGCATCTCGACGCTCCACGGGCCGGTTCCGCGGCTCTTGTTGGCAGCGATGAGTCGCTCTGGCCACCAGGTGGCGCCCTCGTCACGCGACCGGCCATTGCGCGCCGCGAAGTCCCGGCGCTGAGAGGGAGGGGAGGGGAGAGCAGAGATGGGAGGGGGGAAGCCTTTGTTTTGCACGCGGCTGGGGCCGTTTCGTACGCAAGCAGGCTCTCTTCGCACCTGACTGAGCAAGCCCTCCCCTCTAAAACCCACGGCCTTGTTTTAGGGGCGCCAATGCAACCGCGAGGGGCCCCGGAACCATTGCATGCCCCCACAGGCCCTCTCGTGCAGGAGGCTGGGCAGGAGGCTGGGGGCCCCGCGGCGCCGGGTGGCCTCGGGAAAAGTTGCGCCTTCTTCACCTCGACTCTTCCAGGACTTCCTTTGGGGAGACGGCGCCAGAGGCTTCCGCTTCGCTTGGCACTCGCAGGCAAGTTTCTCCGCGCCGCAGATCTGCAATATTTGCAGACTCCTCAAGTGCTGTAAACTTTCCAGAGCCTGAAGAAAAGCGTCGGGTCTCGAGGAACGTGTCGCTGTGCGCGCGCGTGTTGCTCAGCGCCTCTCCCGCTGCAGCTTCGCTTGGCAAGGGATGGCGGCAGCAGCTGGAGGAACCGCCTGAGTGCGGGCTGAATCCGAAGCGAGAGAGAGAAGAAGCCCGGGTTTACAAGGAAAACAGAAGCAGAACCGACGGGCCGTCTAGCAGCCTCACAGGGGCCAGCCAGACGCCCCCAAGGGGAGCCCGCAAGCAGGACCAGAGCACAAGGGCAACTCTCCCCTTTGAAGGAGAAAGGAAGAGCCTGCTGGATCGGGCCAAGGGATCATCTCAGCCAGCATCCCCCCCCCGCCTGCCAACCAGATTCAAGCAGGAATGGGCCCCAACCAAGAGTATTTTCCTCCCCTTTCTGCGGTTTCCAGCCCCTGGGATTCAGTAGCATCGCTGCCTCCAGCTGTGCAGGCAAAGCCGAGCGCCCCCCCCCCCGCCCTTTGCTCTCTCTGAGGAGTGCAGTGCCCCCCACAAAGGCCAAACATGGCCCCATAGGCTGGGCTCCTGGGGAGGCCCCTTGGAGCTGCTTTACTCTGCAGACCCCTGTGTCCAGAGCCCCCACCTTGGGTTGAGAGAGGGCAGTTGCCTCCTCTTTCTCTTGATGCTCCCCCTGCCTGCCCCCCACTCACCCCCTGCTGTGGTTCCTGCATTGCAGGGGGGGGGCTAGGGGGCCCTTGGGGCTCTATGGCTCTGAGTCTCCTGCAGCACATCTCCTTTCCCCATTGATCCTCTGGGTCGTGGGGTGGGGCTCCTTCTGTTGGCTCTTGCTTCCTGGTGCTCCCCCTCCCTCAGCCTGGGCCTTCCTCTCCCCCCACCCCATCTTCCTGCCCGCTGGTGGTGTCCTCCTGCCCAGCCGCCAACCTGCCAGACTGGCCAATGCATTTGCTGCCTCCAGACTGTCACCTTGGCATCCTCCTGCCCCTCTCAGCCCTTCCTCTCTGTTGCCCTGACAATAGGGACAATTAAGTGCCATTATCCCTCCTTGCATGGTGACGAAAAAGCTGGTATTTAAACAATAATTATCCTGTTGCAAGCCGCTGGCCAGCCTGCAAAGGCTCCCTTCTTCTGCAGACACCACAGCAGCTTGGAAGCAGAAAAACAGCCCCCCCCCCTCCAAGGGGCCTGCCCCAGATGCAAGCAGCCCCCTCTGGGACTAGGCCCACACATGGGTGTTTCATACAGATGGAGGTCACTGTTCTGTGTGGAAGGATCATTTCCATTTGACAGAAGTCTAATGTTCAGATGAAAGGAAGTCCTGGTCCCACTGGCCATCGTTTGGAAGATGCAGCAAGCTTGTTTTCTGTTCTACCTAGACATTAGGAAGAACTTCCTGACAGTGAGAGCTGTTCGGCAGTGGAATTTGCTGCCAAGGAGTGTGGTGGAGTCTCCTTCTTTGGAGGTCTTTAAGCAGAGGCTTGACAGCCATCTGTCAGGAATGCTTTGATGGTGTTTCCTGCTTGGCAGGGGGTTGGACTGGATGGCCCTTGTGGTCTCTTCCGACTCTAGGATTCTATGTTGCTCCAGAGGGGAGGATCAGAACCAACCACTTCAAATGGCAAGAAAGGAGATTCCAATTAAACATCAGGAAGAACTTTATGTTGGTCAGAGCTGGAGCAAGCGACCTTGGACGGTCCCAGAGGGCCCAAAACATCACACTCTGTGAGCTTCATGACTGATCAGGGATTGGAACCCTGGTCTCCTAGGTGCAAGTCCCACATATTAACCCCTATGCCACACTGGCTCTCCAGTATACTTAGCCCCAACATAGGGGCTCCTAAGAGTCATCCAGTCCAACCCCCTGTTACTGTCAGAAAGTTCCTCCTGAGGTTGAGTATGAATCTCTGTATTCTGGGCCCTCCTCGACATTGCTCCCTGCCTGCTCCAAAGGGAAAAAGAGAAAACTGAAAGGTCAGCTACAGTCTTGAGACAGACAGGAGGGAGGGTGGCCATCAGGGAGCAGATCTTGCAGTGAAGGGACAAGAGGGGAGCAGCCCCTGGCCAAGGAGACCCACCTGCTAGCCCAGCACCCAGCACCCTCCTCTCACAGGGCCAAGCCCACCAGATGCCCATGATGGGAAACCAGCAAGCAGGATCCGAGCACAAGCGCAACTCTCCCCTCCTGCAGCTTCCAGCAACTGGCATTCAGAAGCATCACTGCCTCCGCCTGTGGAGGGCAGGGCAGGGCCATCATGCCTAGTAGCTATTTATGGCCCTCTCTGTGAATTTGGCTAACCTTGGCAACTCCCTGCCACTTGCACGACTCCATAACATGATAAAACTGCATAGGTTGGAGATTGTCTGACCAAACTGTGGGAGAAAGTGGAAGACGGGAGTGCCTGGCGTGCTCTGGTCCATGAGGTCACAAAGAGTGGGACACGACAAAACAACAACAGGTTGGAGATTAGGGCCCAATCAGGCAAATGAGGGGAGGGGATCTATCCTGGGTCTCCCACACTGTCCGCCTGGGGGGTGGTCATTCCATAGTGACCCTCCTTCCCTGCCTGCCTCCCACTTGAGGGACCTCACCAAAGCTAGACTTCCTCCAACCTTAAGGGTTCTAGATGTGTTGATAGGGACAGCTGAGATTCCTGCCTTGCTTGGGTTGGACTGGGAGACCCTTTAGGCTCCTTCCAACTCTACAATTCTGTGAGTTGGACTGAGTCAGCTTCCCCAAAGAAAGCAAATGGGACGTGGGCAAGGCAGTATTTTGACAATATGCAGGTGCCTGTTCTAAGCCACCTCAAAATGAGCTGTGCCCATCTGTTTGGGGTAGTTCCAGGCCTGGGAATTTGGGGTCCTTGTTGGGAGGCAGCAGGCAGGAGAGGAGGAAGGGAAAGCGGGGGGAATTGAGCACAAGAGGCTCTCCAGCCCTGCATTTTTATTTCCTCCCCTCCAAGGCAGTCTATGCGCTTCCTGGCATTGTCAATTCTGCTGCAGCTCATCTCCCTGTTTGCTTAAGCTGAGCACCCGCCCGTCTCGCTGAGGGTCCTCTTGGAAACTGGCATCTGCCAGGCTCCTTCCTGGAGGATCTGCAAACCTCCCATGTTTGCAGTCCTCTCCCTGCTCCCACCAGAAACACTCAGGTCCATCTGCAGTGGGTGCCTGGGCTTTCCCACCTCGCCTCAGGGCCAGCAGTGCTGGCATCATGGCCCTCGGAGCAAGGGGCGAGGGGAAGTCTGTCCCTCCTGGCTGCCAGAGAAATGGGTCCATCTCAGGGACTCTCTGGCCCCTGGAGCCTGTGGCCTGGCCCAGGCAGAACCCTGTGGGACCGGAGAGAGGACTGCACACTTATGGGGCTCAACAGAGTAAAGAATAGCAAAATCCTAGCGCTGAATATTAGATTCAGTATTTGTCATGTGCTGCGCTAGATCACAGAATCATAGAAGGAGAAGCGATCCCAAGCGTCCTGTCCTGCAGGAATGACAGCTCAAGGATCTCTGGCAGATAACCAAGGAAGGAGAGTTCCCCCACCTTCCCAGGGAGTCCATCCCACTGCTGAGCAGCTCTTGCTGTCAGGAAATTCCTCCCAATGTTTAGCTGGAATCTCCTTTGTTGCCATTCGGATTCCATTTGTTTGGGTCCATCTTCCGTGTGGCAGCCCTTAAGATATCTGAAGATGGTTGTCTTATCTCCTCTCAGTGTCCTCTTCTCCAGACTAAACACACCCAGCTCCCTCAACCATTGCAGCACCTGCTGAGTCTGGAGAGGCTGATGCAGGAGAGACATGTTTGGTTGCAGTTGGGGCAGGTGAAGGCGTCCGGTTTTGCTGCTGCAGATGCACCAGGGCACTTCTTCTCTCTGCGCTCCTCCTAGCAGTCATTCCTCCTCTGGTCACTGCTGTGGATACAAGACCTGGCTGCCTGTCTCCAGGCACTGCATTCGTCTGCAAAGAATTCCCACAAGCCTTCAAGTCACACTGGCAGACATCTTGGTAACCCAGAGGTGGTCGGCCAAGGGGCCTGGTGCTCCCTGTAGGGCACTGGAATTAGCAAAACCAATTTGGCATTAGCCAGCGTGAAGCAATGTCCCATTGGGGCAAAAGGAAAAGAGAGTTCTTGCTTCACAAACACACTGAGAGGTCTGAACTGGAAGGGACTGACCAGATTCTGGGGAAGAGCAAAATGAAATACCAACCCATTTGCAGCAGCTGTGAAGAAGGCAGCTTCCATGCTAGGGATCATTAGGAAAGGGCTTGAAAACAAAACTGCCCATATCGTAATGCCGCCATGCATATCTGTGGTGCATGTGCGATGTGCTGGGCTCAGAGCTCTGGCAGGGAAGGGTTCAGAAAAGGGCCACCAAAAGGATTCAGGAGATAGAGGGACCCCTGACTTTTGGGAACCCTTGAAAGGCTTTTCTTCCAAGGAAAGCTGTTCCACAGTGGGACAGAGAAGGGGGTGGACTCTCTCCACTGTCAGTTGAAATACCAGCATTGCAGGGGGTTGGGCTAGATGACCGCCGTGGCCTGGCCCCTTCCAACTCTCCCACTCGGTGGTCCTCGGAGCCACTCAGAAAAACATTACCCCCCAAGAGAAGCCAAGAGTCCAAGGGATGGGGTGGCCTCTCCTCCTCCAGAGGTTGTTAAAAAGAAGTTGGGTGGCCACCTGTCAGGGATTCTCGAGCTGTGCTACCTGCATGGCAGGGGGTAGACTAGAGGGCCCTTAGAGGGCCCTTTTGCATTTCCATGGTTCTTTGACCCCAGAAGGTGGTGCTTTTTAAAAAAGAGAGGTTGGCTGGCCATCTGTCAGGGATGTCCTTAGCTGTGATTTCTGCATGCTAGGGATCATTAGGAAATGAAAATAAAACTGCCGATAGAACGCCGTTGTGCAGATCTATGGAGCGGCCGCATCTGGAATACTGAGTGCAGATCTGACCGCCTCACGTCAAAGAGCTGGGAAGGTTCAGCAAAGGGCCGCTGACAGGATCCAAGGGGTGGAGAGGCTCCCCTGGGAGGGAAGCTTGCAGCGCTTGGAGCCTTTGAATTCAGAACAAAGATTAATTTGCAGCGGGAGTGGGGCAGGATAGAGGTTGATAAAGGATTGCTGCAGGGCCCCACCTTGTCTGCCCTGGGAGCGAGGGCAGCTCAGTCTCGCTGGAGGGCAGCACCCTGGGGAGAGCAGGGGGCCACTCCTTGACCAGCCAAGGCCCTGCCTGTCCAGCTGGGGGGTCAGCGCTTGGGGCCAGGCCAGGGCTCTGTCGGCCGCCGGCTCCGTCACGTCAGGCGAGCAGCATCTCATTAGGCAGGCCTGGCCCCGGAGTGAGGCAGGAGAGCGCCCAGACCTAATTGAATGTAACTAATTATTCACTCGGCAAATGTTCTGTTTAAATGGGATTGTGAGGGACAGAATTACTCATTCCGAGAAAGGGGGAAGGCAGGCAGAAAACAAATAGAGGGGGGATTGCGGCACGGAGGCTCCACTGCTCCCCGGAATACCAATTACCGGATAAAGTGATTGGATAAATCTTTGCGGAGGGAGAGAACCGGACCAGTCACTTACTTCTGTCCGGCTGTTATTAGGAAGCGATGAAAAATTACGGCTCATCCCCAGCTTTGCTGCCGCTGCTCCTCCACCTTTTCCTTACCTCCCCAGCCGACTCTGGCGGATGCTGCCAAAGGGGGCTTGGTGTTGGGGGGGGGGGCTGAGAAGCAGGTGGGGATGGGATGGGGGGCAGAAGGAGCGGCTTCTGGCAGAGCTGGCAGGGGTCTCACCCTCTCTGCCTTGGGGGATCTCTACCTTCCCAGCCCTCGTAGGGAGAGGTGGAGTTTATACCAAGACAGACCACTGGTCCTTCAAGCTCAATATTGCTTGCTCTGACTGGCAGCAAAGACTTTGCAGGGTTTGAGGCCGGAGTCTCTCCCAGCGGTCTCCCTTCCCTAAGTCCACCTCTGATCAAGATGCCTGTCAATACCTAATGAGGGCCCTTCCTGAGGCATCCTTTTGAACTTGACTCCAGAAACCATTGTCAAGGACCAGGTCAGCTTGGCCATTCAACAGATACTTGGCAACCTATCAGGGGTTTCCTGCTGCCTCTGTGCGACTTAATACTCCAAGGTGTACTATTTCAGGCATGTGCTTCATGCACTCATGAATGTTCACCTTGTGCACATAAAGATTTTGTGGCACCTTTGTTACAGAATGGCACCTTAGAATTCTTCCAACAAGCGGAAGCAGCAAGAAGGATGGAGGCTGCCCTGGTCCCTCCCTTTCCCACCTTCTGGGATTGAACCCTGGTCAGGATGCCTCCTGCCACGGAGACATCCTTTCTCGCTAGGATGTGCAAAGAGAATCTTTTTTTGGGGGGGGCGTAAGCACAGTCTCCAAAGAGATGGGAGCCCACCACCCCACTTCCCTGCCCGATAATCCCCCCATGGAGAGCTGTTCACATCGTCTTCCCTCCCATTAACCACACAAAGCAATTACTCACAATGCAACTCTGAATGTAATTACGGTAAACAAGAAAAGAAGCTGAGCTGCCTGAAGGGGGAAAGGGGGGTGGGGGGGCAGAGCAATTATCCAGCACAATGAAAATCAGCCTCTTGGCCTCTTCCTGGGTCCTCCAGGACAGGGATGCTTGGGAGGGGTGGGAACTCGCCCCCTCCCCAGCGCACCTATTCTGGGGTACATTTTATGGTGGTGGTTGTTTTTTGTTGTTGTTTTTTCAAAGTAGATCTTTCGGCACTTGAAACTTTATATTCCCCTTACCCAAGTCTGGCAAAACAACCCTCCCCCCCCATCCCAGGACCTTTCTGCAGCCAAAGTCAGCCCAGCCCCTCCACCCACCCACTCCCCACTTCGTGTAGAAGCACAAACACACACATCCCAGGAGGAAGAGGAAACAGAAGCCATTAAAAGATAGATGATAGATAGATAGATAGATAGATAGATAGATAGATAGATAGATAGATAGATAGAATGGAAAACCATGACCAACTGGAATTAATTGGGATGTGAATTAATGATTATACAATAAGTAAATAACCATAGATCATTGTCTCAATATATGACCACAGCAAAAAGACTCTAGGGAATAAAGGTCAAGGATTTATTTTTTCTCAGTATTGGAAGTAAAGGTGTTATGTCGGACGGGAGGAAGACTATTGTTGACTTTTATCCATAACAACAATTGGAGAACCACTTTTAGACTTTGTGTGTGGAAGGAAAAATAAAGGAATGCCAGACACCCAGACTAGAAGACTGGGAAAACATGGACACCAGCCTGGAGTGAACATTTCAAATACTTTGAGTAACTCTTCTATATACAACTGACAGGTGGAGAACTGGAAGCCCCTTTTATTTATTTATTTATATTTACCTTCCTTCCCTTACTATTTTTCTGTTACTTTTTCTTCCTGTTTGCTTTGCTTTTGATTCTGTTTTGCTTTGCTTTTTGTTTTCCTCTACTCTGGGTTAAGGAGGGGAGAAGGAGCCTGTGTGAGAGGCGGGGAAGGGAGAATCTCCCAGGATTCTGGGCACCACAATTTAAGAAGGATGTACAAGCTGGAAGGTGTGCAGAGGGAGGCAACCAAGATGACCCAGAGTCTGGAAACCAAGCCTGATGAGGAATGGTTGAAGGATCTGGATATGTTTAGCCTAGAGGAGACTGAGAAGAGATATGAGAGCCATCTTCAAATATCTTAAGGGCTGTCAGTCACATGGAAGATGGAGGAAACTTGCTTTCTCCTGCTCTGGAGGGCAGGACTCCAACCAATGGCTTCAAGTCACAAGAAAGGAGATTCCAGCTAAACATCAGGAAGAACTTTCTGACAGTAAGAGCTGTTTGGCAGTGGAATGGACTTCCATAAACAGAGTTTGGAAGGATGGTCATCTGTCATGGATGCTTTAGTTCAGGTTCCTGCATTGCACGGGGCTGGACTAGATGACCCTTGGGTCCCTTCCAACTCTATGATTCTAACAGTGTGGAAACCAAGCTTTGTGGGGAGCGGTTGAAGGAGTTGGGGATGTTTAGACTCCTCCACCATGCAAGGAGGTGAGGGAGGGAGCCCAAAACAAAAGCGTGTGACCATTTTAAAACCCTCAGATAGTACCTGCCCCTGTTGCAGAAAGACCACACCAAAAAAGCCCACATGTACATCACAAATCAGATTATGCTCAGTGTTCATGTTTCTCCAGTGTATTTACAAGTCTGTCAATCAAGATGCCTGACAATACCTGATAATGGCTCTTCATGGCCTGTCTGAGGCATCTTTTTGAAATGGTGAGTACAGCACCTTGACTCCAGAATCCATTGTCAAAAACCTATCTTCACTCATAGAGAATAAACCCTTTCGAGAGGACTGCTTGGCAATCTGACAGATACTTGCCAGACCAGTTTTGCAGAGGGGTGCTCCATTCAGGTTTCCCTGCTGCATGATTTGAGGGGGGCCCCACAAGGCTGCTGCATTGTCGTCTGCACACGTGCTTTTATGCACTAATGTGCAATTACCTTGTGCACTTAATGAATGTGATTTTTTTTTAATGGTGCCTTAGAATTCTTATAAGGCTTGGAAGGGGGTGGACTCTCCTTCGTTGGAGGTTTTTAAGCAGAGGTCAGATGGATTCTTTAACTGCAGTTCCTGCACTTCTGAGGGGCTGGACTAGATGGCCCTTGGGGGTCCCTTCCAATTCTGCGATTCTCCGGGTTGCAGGATTCACTGGCTCCCCCTGGGCTCTGCTTGCACAGTTGGAGCAGTCCAGGATGTTTCAGAGGCCCGCCATTCCCGGGAGGGGAAAGCCCAGCAGGTCGGGCAGAGTGCCGGGAGCCAGGGAAGCGGCGCCCAGGTTGGAAGCGGCAGCGGTGAGCCTGCCTGCCAAGTCGGAGGGAGAAGGGGCTTTCTTTGCAGGCTCCTGGATGCTGCAGCCTCGCCTGGCACCAGCCGCTGAGCCTGCCGCCTTCACAGCTTTGCGCCGGGACAAAAGCTCCATTGTTGGCCGGGGTTGCAGCGAGTCCCCCGTCTGCTGCTCGCGGCGGAGGCGATAGCATCGCCAGCATCATAAGTTATAGCGTGTGCAGGCGCCGCGGCTCATTCTTTGCTTATTGGCTTTCTTCTGTTTATCTGTAAATAATTGCCGGGACACAAAAGACTTTTAGGGCCGCTGAAGAGTTACTAACTGAATTGCCACCTTATCTGCCTGGAGGAAGGCGGAGGTGGGGGAGAAATATTTACTGCTGGGGATATTTGTCATCAGCAAATTACAGCCGCTTCTAATCCGGGCCTCGAGGAGGGAGCGAAGCAGCCAGCCAGGCAGGCAGGCAGGCAAGGGGGATCAAGATGGCAAAGCTGCCCGGACGCCGGGATTCCCAGCTGCACAGAAGCCTTGCTATGCACACACACACAGGCACGCAGACTCACAGAAATGTATCATCATCATCATCATCATTCCATACCGCCCTTCATTCAAGGATCACAGGGTGGTTTACAATATAAAAACGCAAAAATACACAGCATTGTCACAAACAAAAAATAACACACACACACACACACACCTTAAAAGGCCATAGATTATTTCCTTAGCCAAAGACCTGGTTACAGAGGAACGTTTTGCCTGGCACCTAAAGATATGCAAGGAAGGCGGCAGGTGAGCCTCCCTGGGCAGAGCATCATCATCTGACCACAGGGTGCGGAGGGGGGGGGGTTCGTTGGGGGAGAGGCAGTGCTGGAGGTATTGCACACCTAGGAGATTTAAGGCTTCAAAGGTCAAAAGCAATTGTAGAGCTGAAAGGCACCCCAAGGGTCATCTTGCCTATCCCTCTGAGAAGCAAGAACCACAGCTGAAGAATTGTAAGGTTGGAAGGGACCCCAGCGGTCATCTAGTCCAACCCCAGCAGTGCAGGCTCCTAGCTTCCCAATGACTCCTCATGGCACCTGTCCTGGGTGCTGCTCACCTCCAGGCCCACTGGAGGAGGTCCTTTCAGAGGACCAGAGGCGGAGAGGACAGTGGTGTGGCTGGGAATGACGTGGTTCTGGCCAGGGGCAGAGGGGCAGCAGCTGCTGCTGCTTCCCATTGCTTGGTGGGGGCAGTGGCTCTGCTGGTGGGGAGAAAGTCCCGGGTTCAGGGGTGGCAGCAAATCCTGGGTGTCTTTTTGCTGCTGCTCCCAGAAGACTGTTCCCGGAGGGCGACTTGAGAGCCAGCGTTGCATCGTGGTTTGAATGTCGGTATTAGCTCCCTGGGAGAGACCAGGCTTCAAATCCCCTCTCTGTGGGTGGCCTCGGGAACCTGTCGCTGCCTCTCAGCCCAGCCTACCTGGCAGGGTTGTTGTGAGGATAACATGAGGAGCAGCACACATGCCTCCTTGAGCTGCTTGGTGGAAAGGCAAACGTGATAAGCAAGAAATGGGCAGAGGCAGTGAATCTAACAGGCAGCCAATGGATATCCTTATTGTGTTTGGGTTGCATTGTCTCTGCTGGGGGTGAGGTGGGGGCAGGGGGGAGGTTTGTGGCTCTTCTGTCTTGGGTGCCCAAAGAACTGGGCTGGCCTTGGGTGCTTGGCACCTTGACTAGGTGTGGGAGGGGTGTCCTTTGCTCTTCCACCTCAGGCCACAAACTGCCCTTCATTTTGGGTAACCCTCGGGAGCAGCGGGGCTGCTGCTGCAGGTCCCTGGCTGGGCAGAGGTGGAACAAAGGAAGGAGCCTTTTGTCCTGGCGGCCACTGGAGGGCACCCATGAGCCAGGGAGGAGGCCCTGGCCTGGCACCTGCTCTGGCTGCAGCCAGTGGCCAAAGAGAACCAGTCCATGGAAGGGAGGGGTGGCTAGCCAGGGTCCCTGCCTCATCCAGGGGAGGGCTTGGAGGCACAGCTGCTTCTCAGGGCCTCCTTCCCCGAAGGCAGGTGTTGCCAGACACCCCAGGAGGAGAGAGGGATCTTGTGCTCCAGTCCTGTTCTCACCAAGCCCTGCCGGTGGCTCCAGGGTCTCTCCTCTCTGGCTGGGCCAGGCTCCCTGCTCCCCTCTGCCCAGTCCCTATTTGCCTCTTTTGCAGGAGCTCCATTAAATGCTCATCCTTTCCAATTCCAGCCATAATTTCCCAGGTGGTGCCGCATAAAATGCTTTGCCGGAATCCAAATAGGCGAGAGATCCCTCGTCCGGGAGCGAGATTTCCTCCGCGGCTAAAGGGCCTCACTTCAGAGCTGCCGTCACGCAGGTGGTCAGCGACAGACACCCCACACCCCACCCGGCGGCTGCTGGTGCTTTGCTCCGCTGGCCAGGCTCCCCCACCTCCCTCATTATACCTCCCTATAATGTTTTCCGCAGGATCCCATTGACTGTAAATTGTGAAAGGAGCAGGGCTGCACTTTCCTTGACTGCGATGGCAGGACACGAGGCAGCCTCTCCTGCAGGCATCCAAGAGACGGAAGGATGGAAGGAAGGAAGGAAGGAAGGAAGGAAGGAAGGAAGGAAGGAAGGGGCCTTTCCAGAGGGAGCCCAGGGCCATTGCTCAGTCAGTGACAGGTGAGTTGTCATGAAAGAGCAGAGGCGAAAGATTCAGGAAGCAGCCCTGCTTCCCTCCCGCCTACCTGGGGGGGGTACAGTCCTGGCACCCTCAGGGCCACCCGGGCTGCCTGCAGCACCAGCAGGATTGCTGCTAAGCCCCCTGCTGAGGAGCTTCCTGTAAGTGTCCAGCTCAGGCTGCTGAGGGGGCTCCAATAAACTCCACGGAGAGGCCCCGTTTTCTTGTGGTCTCTGTAAAATGTTGGCCTTTGTTGACAATTCTCGCTGCTTGCCTTCGTCTTTCCTTTTTTTTGCTTTTAAGAAAAATTCTGGGCCAGACTCAACTCCCCTCCCCTACTCGGGCCTATGATTCTGTGGGGCTTCTTGGCTGGCCTGCCCCCCTTGCTCGCTTAAGACTCCCCCCCCCATCTTTCGCTATTAGCCCGATTAAGACGGTTCTTCATCCAGTTATGCCTGGAACCTTTTCTGCAAGTGCAGAAGGCAGCTAATCTGGGCGCCTGGTAGATTTAAAAGCAATTTCCTTCCTCTCCTGCATTTGGAGTCTTCAAATGCCTCCGTCTAAATCTGCTTTGGGGGTGGGGGGGGCAACTTCCCAAGCGTCCCAAAATGTCGCTCAACGAATAAATAAATGAGACCTGGCTGCCGACTGGCAGTTTCCACGGGGTTCCGTCTGTCGTGCCAATCAAATCAAGCAGAAACATTTTCTGGTGACATAATCCCAGGCTGTTCCTCCTGACCATCTTCCCAGTCATCTGTGAATCCGCATCAGAATCATTTTGGGAATCAGACTGATGTGCCGCAGTCCCAGCAAAGCATCACGATAGCGAACCAGATGTGCCACAAAGAGACAACTTGGGATGTTTTCATTCCGCAGGATCTTGATGGCCCTCAGGCACAATGGCTATGCCCTGTCTCTGCAGGGGGAGGCAGCAATGCAACTGGATACGAATTGCTGAAAACCACAGGAGGGGTGAGGGCTCTTGCTCGGGTCCTGCTTGCAGGTTGCCCTTTGGGCATCTGTTGGCCACTGTGAGGAAAGGAGCCTGGGCTACCCAGGGCCATTGGGCTGATCCAGGAGGCTCTCCTTAGGTTTATGCAGATCTGCATAGAATCATAGGATTGTAGAGTTCAAAGGGATCCCAAAGGTTGTCTAATCCAATGCAGGAATCTTAACTAAAGCATCCATGACAGATGGCCATCCAACCTCCAAGCAAAGAGAGTCCACAACCTCTTGAGGTTCTCCATTCTACTGTTGAAAAAGTTCTTCCTGATGTTTAGTCATAATCTCCTTTCTTGTCACTTAAATCCATTGGTTCAGGTCTTACCCTCCTGAGCAGGAGAAAGCAAGCTTGCTCCATCTTCCCTGTGACAGCCCTACAGATGGCATAAAGGTAAAGGTAAAGGGGCCCAGGTGGGGACCCAAGTGGCGCTGTGGCTTAAACCACTGTGCCTAGGACTTGCTGATCAGAAGGTCGGCAGTTCAAATCCCTGCAACGGGGTGAGCTCCCGTTGCTCTGTCCCTGCTCCTGCCCACCTAGCAGTTCGAAAGCACATCAAAGTGCAAGTAGATAAATAGGGACCGCTCCAGCGGGAAGGTTTAAAGGGACCCGTGACCATTGAGTCCAGTCGTGGGCAACTCTGGGGTTGCAGTGCTCATCTCGCTTTACTGGCCAAGGGAGCCAGGGTACAGCAGGACTAAGCTGCTTCTGGTGAACCAGAGCAGCACACGGAAACACTGTTTACCTTCCTGCCAGAGCGGTACCTATTTATCTACTTGCACTTTGACGTGCTTTCGAACTGCTAGGTTGGCAGGAGCAGGGACTGAGCAACAGGAGCTCACCCCGTCGTGGGGATTTGAACCACTGACCTTCTGATCGGCAAGCCCTAGGCTCTGTGGTTTAACCCACAGCGCCATCCGTGTCCCCCAGATGGCATACCCACCAATATTTCTCAGATGAAAATAGAGACATCCTAAGGAAAAGCGGGACATTCAGTGATCAAATCAGAAACCAAGATGGCTTTTGTAACTCCAGCACTGTTCATGGAAAATAGGGACACTTGGCGGGTCTGTGATGGCTCTCCTATCATCTCTCAGCCCCCTCTTTTCCAGGCTAAACATACCTGGCTCCTTCAAGCATTCCTCATAGGGTTTGGTTTCCTGATCCTTGATCACCTTGGTCGCCCTCCTCTGAACACCTTCCAGCTTGCAATGGCTGAAGTACCCCCCACCCATGCCATGGGCATTTCCCCTAGCAAATATCTGCTCTGGTACTCTTTTGGGGGACACTGGGAGCCCCCCAGCCTCTCCGGGAGAAGTGGAGCAGCCTGATGGGCCCTTGTGGTTCTGTCACGATCTGGCTGCCCCCTCCCACCCTCAGGCCATCTGCTTCCAGCGCTGAGAATATCTTCTCTTCCATTTCCCATTCTGTCCAGCACATACGGCAGCCGTCTCCCTCCCTGCGCCCCCCACCCCTTTTGCCCCCTTTCTTCTCTCCCTTGCACAAATTATTCTGGCCTCCTCCTCCTCCTCCTCCTTGGCCTTGGCCAGCCCCTTGCCAGCCTGGCTCACGGGCGATGGGCAAGCGGTGTGTGTTTCCACTAATCAGCACTTCTTCCGTATCGACACGCAGATGAAATTATGGGAACGGGAGGGGTCAGGGGTCAGCAGTGCCGGCAGGGCCTGCACTTGTCAGTAAATAGCATATGCTAATGAGGAGAGCTGTGGGGAGGAGGGCCTGGGCAACGGAGCTGTCAATCACAGGCTGGGTGGCAGCTGGGAGAGGGAAAAGTACTGAGCTCCTTTCCTTGGGGGGGGCATGAGTATGGGATGGAGTTGGGGGGGGGAGCTGGTGCAAATCCTCCCTTCATGCTCCCATCCCATCAATTTCTCCCTTAGCACCTCATGCCCTAAGCACTCGCTCTCCCCACCCATGGCTCCTCGTGGGTCAAGAGACCGAGGAAGTTTGCATTTCTCTTTGATCCCACTCAGGAGAGGACATTTCGCCCCTGCCTGCTCTTCCCTTATTTCGCTCTATCTCTTTTAAAGGTAAAGGGACCCCTGACCATCAGGTCCAGTCGCAGACAACTCTGGGGTTGCGGTGCTCATCTTGCTTTATAGGCCGAGGGAGCGGGCGTTTGTCCGCAGACAGCTTCTGGGTCATGTGGCCAGCATGTCTAAGCCGCTTCTGGTGAACCAGAGTAGCACATGGAAATGCCGTTTACCTTCCTGCTGGAGTGGTACCTATTTATCTACTTGCACTTTGATGTGCTTCTGGACTGCTAGGTTGGCAGGAGCAGGGAGTTCACCCCTTCACGGGGATTCGAACTGCCGACCTTCTGATTGGCAAGCCCTAGTCTCTGTGGTTTAGACCACAGTGCCAGCTGCGTCCCTTTCTATCTCTTTTACACCTCCCCTTTTCTCCCAAAGGAGCCCAGGACAGCAAACAAGAAGTGATGGAGCGAATACCCTCAAAACAATTCCACCAGCAATGAGGCCTGGGAAACATTCCAGCTTCAAAAGTTGGTTGGAAGAGCAAGGTCTTCAGTGGACCCCCAAAAAGACAAAAGAGAAGGTGCCTGCCTAATATTCAAGGGGAGGGGAGTTCCAAAGGGCAGGAGGGGCAACCCCACGAAAGACCCATTTCTTATGTGGGGTAGAACAGGCCTCCTGGAAGTTGGTATCTGCAAGACTCTTCTAGGGCAGAATTTTTTGGGGTATCAAGATGTTTTACCCCTTTGTCATGACTGGCACACACGGAGAATCAGAGTTGTAGTTGGAAGGGACCCCGAGGGTCATCTAGCCCAACCCCCTGCAATGCAGGAATCTCAACTAAAGCACCCCTCCCCTATGATATCCCTGTGCTGTTAGTGAAATAATATTTTTTTCCTCAATGAGGACAAGAAACTTAGCTTGAAATGGAAATGGAAAATACCAGGTTCCAATTCCATACAACCCCAGTCAGCAAAGAGAGCAGCCAGAAATACTTTCAGGAGACTAGAAGTGATGCCGATTGCCCTTGGAGCAACTGTGGAACTCCCTTCGCAGGAGGCAGGATGGCCAGCACCCTAGATAGAAGAGGACTGGACAAATTCATGGAGGAGGGGGCTATTGATGGTTCCTAGCCAGGATGGCTCTGCTCTGCATCCGCAGTCGGAGGCAGCAATGCTTCTGAAGACCAGATGCTGGAAAACCCCAGGAGAGAAGGGGGCTCTGATGCTCGAATCCTGCTTGCTGGTTTCCCATGGGGGCATGTGGTTGAGAACAAGAGGCTGGACTGGATGGGCCACTGGCCTGATCCAGGTTCTTCTGCAATTGTGTTGGAACCTCCTGGTCCACAGGCAGTCTGAGAAAATTCCCAGGTTCTTAGGGGTATTTGGCCACTGCGGTGGGAACAGATGCTGGACTGGGGGGGCCCTGGCCTCATCCAGCAGGCCCTTCTTGCATCTGTCTGGGCCTGGCACAGAGAGCCCCCCTCCTGCTCCTGGGCCCCTCAGTGGCCCCCCCTCCCAGCTCAGGCTCCCACTCTGGATTCTGTGTGCGCTGCAGGAAAAATGCCTCCTTCCGCGTGTGCCTGGCACCGAGAAGGAGAAGCAGCGCCAGCTTTTCATCACCTGCGTGGCTCGAAAGGGCACTGCCTGTCAGTCAGGTGCCAAACAGCCCCTGGTGGCCAGAGGCTTGCGAGTGGAGAGGCAGCTCAGAGCTCAGAGCACCATTTGCGCCAGTGTCACGTCTTCCACAAGACGGGGGGGGGGGGTCTGCCCCCTGCGAGGAAACCCCCTGTGCCCCCTCTCCACTGGGCAGACTCCAGAGGCCAGCTGCGGGCGCTGTGTTTGCCCTCCGTGTTGTGTGGTTGGGGTTTGTGTGTGTGTTGGGGGGGGGGGGGAGGGGTCCTTCAGCAGCTGGCTGAACTGGCCTTGCTTTTCCGGGGATAAATGCAGAGGCGTGCCTGGCCTCCTTCTCCTTGGAGTTCAGAGGGTCTTGCTGGAGCTGCCATGCCCTCCCTGCCTGCGTTTGAAGAAGCCGGCAAGGTCCAGCGAGGTCAGGCCCCTCCCGGATGAATGCGAGGGATCAAAAAAGCCCCGGAAAAGGACGCAGCCTCAGTCACTTCCCCCATGCGGAGGCAGAGAAACCGAGACTTCCTGAAGGGCAGCAAAGTAGGCCAAATACAGACATCAGCAGGTAGACCGTGGGCAAGGAAACTTGCCACACCTCACACACACACCCAATGCCAACCTTCCACTGAGGACCTGCCAATCCCTGCTGCTCTCTCTGCCACCCCCCCCCCGAGGGCCTGGGTGGCAGGAGGCTCATAGAATTGTAGAATTGGAAGGGGTCCCTAAGGGCCATCTAGTCCAACCCCCTGCAATGCAGGAATCCCTACTCAGAAAAAAGTTCCAGAAGACCACATTTGGTGCTCTGGGGTTAGGGTGATGCTAGACAGAGGCAAACGGCACTGGGCGGGATGTGGGGCTGAGAGGGACTCAGTTTATGCACAGGGAGGGAGGGAGGGAGGTGGCCTCAGGACTGGTGGGGATTTGTGCGGTAGGACCTGACTTTTCCGGAGGCTTTTGTTGGAAAGGCTTAGAGGGAGTTGAGCTTGCTAGTGCCCCATGTCTCTGTCTGGGGCTGACCCCTATCTCTACTTCAGACGCACTATTCAAAGAAAGCAGCCAAGCACAAGAGAAAAGGGGGGCAGCAGAATCATGGCCAAAGGCAGCACCCCAAATATCTGGCTGCTCTTGAGGATGTCAGGAAGGCCAATTTCCATCTCCTTCAAAGCTGCGTTCCAGGAGTTCCCCTTGGTCCTCAGTCTCCTGGGAAGGGTTCTCTTCTTGCCCTCTGGACCCTGGTAATGCCCCCCCCCACGCTGAGCCTGGGGCAGAACGTAGGTGCCATTCTGCGGGGGGGGGGGGCTCCTGTTGCTGAGAGGGGAGAGGAAGGAGAGAGATTGCCAGGGAGAGAGAGGCGGAGAAGGGAGGAAATTCTCCTGCTCAACGTCAGGGCGGCAAGAGCCCTGCAGTCACGGAGGGGGGGGGGAGTCTGGCCAGGAGATTTACGGCCCGTCTCTCATTGTTTAAAGACTCTCGCCCAGGCCTGGTGCTGCGAACTTCACACGGGGAACGTGGCAGCAGTGGCGGCGGCAGCGTAGATGCGGCAAATTTATGACGCCGACTCTGAATCCCCAGTCCCATCGTGGGCCAATCCGTCTTCCTGGCGCTGAGGATGGAATTAAATTATTGCAAAATGAATCTGTAAAAATGATGGAAAGAGTGTCGGGCGGCGGCCCCTGACAGATGGACTGGTGGCCTAATCAAGTCCTGGGCCGCCCCCCATGCCCACCCTCAGGTGGGGCCACGTGTGCCGGGGGGGGAGAGAGCAACGCCCTGGGGAGGAAGGGCGGTGCAGCTCTGTATTGGAGGGACAGCTCCCCACACTGACAGAGCCGCTGGCCCAGAGGGTTAGGTTGCAGACACAAGTCAGGCTCTGCTTCGGGTGATGGGCAGGCGCCACTTATTGTATCAAGAGGGCTGGGAGAGAAAAGTGGCCAGAGGCTGTGTGCCCCCTCCCCGCCCTAAGGAAGCTCCCTGCCCCAGAGATCAACAGACATTGCCCCCTGATGTGTGGTGTAGTGGTTAAGAGCGGTAGACTCATTATCTGGGGAATCAGGTTCGAGTCTCCGCTCCTCCACATGCAGCTGCTGGGCGACCATGAGCTAGTCACACTTCTCTGAAGTCTCTCAGCCCCACACACCTCACAGAGTGTTTGTTGTGGGGGAGGAAGGGAAAGGAGAATGTTAGCCGCTTTGAGACTCCTTCGGGTAGTGATAAAGCGGGATATCAAATCCAAACTCTTCTTCTTCTTTCTTCTTCTTCTTCTTCTTCTTCTTCTTCTTCTTCTTCTTCTTCTTCTTCTTCTATCTGTCCTGGGAGCTATGATGCAATCAAGTAGGACAGAGTGCCTCTGAACATATGCAGAGTGCCGGCATGGCTTGACATAACAGAAGATGAACCCTGCTGCATGGGACCAATGGGCCAACTAGCCCAGCATCCTGTTCTCACAGGGGCCAGCCAGGTGTCTCTTATGGAATAATTAACTACAAACCCCAAAATTTTGGATCCCTTCCAAACCTGCGCCAAAGCTATGAAGTTGTTTTGCAGTGCCCCACAAGCCAAGTAACTGATACTTCAAACACAGGGTCTGTAGATAACACCCAAACCAGCAAGCAGGTTTCGAACACAGGAGCCCCCTCCCCTCCTGGATTTCAACTGTGGTGGCAGAGCAGAGACATTTAGGCCCATAACAGGGGCTGGGTGGTAGGTGCTCTCTGGCACCTCTGCGCTGCTTGGAGAGCTGTGGGAACACCCAGGGAGACCCTCGCTCTGGCTGGATCACAACTGCGTCCCCAGAATGGGGGCTGGGAGGAAGCCGGCGTTTGCTCTGTGCCGCCTTGGCCAGAGGCCTTGCCCCGTGGCCAGCAGGATGCCCAGGGGACCTTCCCAAGCCCTGCATGGTGGGAGGCCAAGCTCAGTATTGATCGGGGCTGTTAAACTGATTACTGCTGGGCTGTCCCTGCTAAGTACTGAGAGATCCTGTCAATAGAGATGCTAATCACAGGAGGGCGGAGGGGAGCAGGGAATGGGGCTGGCGCAGCAGGCATAGGAGGGTGAGCCTTGCACAAATGGGTCCCTCCAGCTCCCACCAGCCCCCTGCAGCTGGGAGGGATGGGGAGGCTGCTTCAGACCCAGGAGGATTTGAGTTTTTTTGCCTAGGGGAGGGAGAGGCCCAGGCCCAAATATGCTCCAGCTCAGAGCAGCTGGGAGCCCAGAGTGCCAAAGCTGGGAGAGGTCAGCCTTTTTGTGACCTCCTGACAACCTGCCTCTGCATTTTTCTGGAAGGGGGTCTCCTGCTTTTCTTCCCTCTGTGGCAGGCAGAGATTCAACAGGCGCAGCTTTCCCTCACATGAACTTTAGGAGTATTGCTCTAAGCTTCATTTAAAATGTTTGTTAACCAGCCTTTGTCAGAAGATTCCAGGCAGGGCACAAAAGCATGAAGAAAAACTAATTCCACCCACATCTTCCAAATACAATCCGAGCCAACAATTTGAGGGGAGGGGGCAAGCGACTCCTTTTTGAGGAGTGAGGGGTTGGGGTCTCTCTTATAAACCTCTAGGGCTGGGTTTACAAGAGGTGCCCAGAGCATTTGGCTCCATGTACCATTCATGCGCAGTGTGTCCATGTCTCTAGAGAGGTGAATACCTCTCGTTCCAGGAGGAAGAACACTGCGGGGGGGCAGTGGGACTTCGAGTGTCCTTGTCATATGCGCTTTATTTACAACAATTTGAGCAGAGTGTCGAGTTAGAAGGGACCCCCATCAGGAAACACAGCTGAGGAATCTCTGACTGAAAGCCATCACCTGACCTCTGATGAAAAACCTGCAGTGGAGCCGAGTCTTCAAATCCACAGCTGCCAAACTCTCTCCCCCAGCCTCTTTCATTGAAACTGCAGCCCTGTGGGGGAACTGACCATTAGGTGAAGCCACCCCCAGCCATTAAGAAATATCCAGACTCTTTTGTCAAAAGCCAGGCTCTAATCAGGAAACATTTCCCTGCAAAACCCTCCTGGGAGGGAGACCCACTCATGCTAATCAGACAAACACAAACCCACATTGGTTTTGCCTTTTCCACAGGCGGATAATGTGGAGTTTGGGAAGGCAGAGGGGCTTCCTCAAGAACTGCCCCTGGGGACCCTTGGCAGAGCAGCAGCATCAGAGCTGGTTGGCTTGCTCTGGCGGAACACTCAAGATTCTGCAATGTGACTGCCTGGGGTACCTCTGGTGGGGGACACATCCTGCTCCTTCTGGGGTCATTTGTCCGCCTTTGGTCGTCCCCACCTGCACTCAGCTCTCACCTGTGGATCCTAGAAGGTGTCAGCAGGCGACAGCAGCCACACCCCAGGAATGGCTTTGACTGGCCAGCCAAACCAGGTGAGGGGAGCCAATGGGTCTCAAACTATCTGGGAGTTAAGAACTTCCCCTGCAGGAGAAGACAGGCTCTGGTGGATGGACCAGATGAGACCAAGACCAAGAGTAGGTCCAATGGTCAAGAGGGCAGTTTCTAGAAAGGGAAGTGAGGGGCAGGTGGGGCTCATCGACCCAAGAAGGCTGCCCATCTGGGAGAAGGAAAACTCTGATGCCAAGGCTTAGATGACACTTCCAACGCTGCAGTCATTCTGTATTTAGTGGTTGGAAGGGCAGGGGGCCATGGCGCATTTGTGGAGTCAGCACTCTTGGGCAAGCTGTGTGCACTCTGCCCTGCCTGGGGAAGGATGGCAGCTGGCAGAGCACAGCTGCGGCTGGCGGGTGGCCTGCAGTTGGAGGGAGGGAGAGAGGGGGCCTTGTCCTTCACCCCAAGGAAGGCACCTGAGGAAGAATCCCTGCAACGACTGCAAGGAAGCAGAATGCGGCCTCAAAGTGCACTCCACTTTGCCAAGTACTGAGGGCCACAGATAGCAGGATGCCACAGACACCACCACGCCTGAGCTTCACGAGAGAGCTGCTCCCCAGAGGCAACACCATGAACCCCGATCTCAGCACCCTGAGCCTCAAAGCAGCAAGCAGGGGGGGGGAGTGGGGGTCACTTCTCCCTCCCGCCTTGGAGCAGGGAAGGTAAACGGCGTTTCTGTGCGCTGCTCTGGTTCACCAGAAGCGGCTTAGTCATGCTGGCCACATGACCGGAAGCTGTACACCGGCTCCCTCAGCCAGTAATGTGAGATGAGCGCCATAACCCCAGAGTCGGACACGACTGGACCTAATGGTCAGGGGTCCCTTTACCTTTACCTTACTTCCTTCCCTTCTGTGCTCTTGCTCTCTTCTTTCAAGCCAGCAATGTAAGCGAACTCAGAGCCCAGACTCTATTTTGGAAACTCACTTTGTAATTTCCCAATAAGAAAATTTTTTTCACTTGCATACTACTTTCATGTATTTGCTGCCTGCATCGAAATGTAAGTAAACCTTTTGTTCACCTTACAAAAATGTGTGGTTCATTCTTGGCAATGGGGACAAAGAGGGGAAAGCTCAGCAGAGTACCAATAAACAGGGACAAAAGGGTGTAATTACCTAATTCCTAGCTTAGAGTAAGCTGTGAAAGCACGCAAGTGTTTTTACTCTGCTAAAAGGGCTTCACAGCCTGCTTACTCTCATATTTATCCCACACATGAGGGGCAGGAGGTTTGTATTTTAATTGACAGATGTAATCCTTAATCCAACTCCATCACCAAGGATATTGGCAAGCCAGAGAGAACAGAGCGGTCAGGCTGCTCACCAATGTGGACCTGCTCTTCCTCCACAGCTGGAGGCAGCCATGCTTCTGAATCCCAGTTGCAGGAAACCGCAGAAGGAGAGATTGCTGCTCTTGTGTTTGGGTCCTGCTTGTGGGTTTCCCATTAGGACATCTGCTTGGCCCCTGTGAGAACTGGAAGCTCGACTAGATGGCCCCCATTGGCCTGATCCGGCAGGCTCTCCTTGTGTTCTTATGCTCCTGTTCACTGGCTTCCCAGTGGGGAATCTGATTAATAATAATAATAATAATAATAATAATAATGATACTTTATTTATACCCCACCCATCTGGCTGAGTTCCCCCAGACACTCTGAGCGGCTCCCAACAGAATATTAAAAACACGCCAAAACATCAAACATTAAAGACTTCCCTGTGCAGGGTTGCCTTCAGATAGTCAAATACAGTGGTTCCTTGGGTTACAGACGCTTCAGGTTACAGACTCTGCTAACCCATAAATAGTACCTCGGGTTAAGAACTTTGCTTCAGGATGAGAACAGAAATTGGCAGCAGCGGTGGCAGCAGGAGGCCCCATTAGCTAAAGTGGTACCTCAGGTTAAGAACAGTTTCAGGTTAAGAACGGACCTCCAGAACAAATTAAGTTCTTAATCCAAGGTACCACTGTAGTTGTTTATTTCCTTGACATCTTCCACAGGGCAGGAGCCCTCTTCCTGTGGCCTCCAGCAACTGGGATTCAGAAGCATACAGTAGCTGCCTTCAAAGGTCTCCCTGTGTCCCTGTGCCCAAGGGAGGATCACAGGGGCTGGCACCACAGGTGAGAGAGTCACCTGCCACTCCCAACCCAAGAAGGGGCGCAGGAACTCCTGCTTCCCCACAGGCCGATGTGCAGAGCTCCAAGCCACACTAGCCAGGCTGGGCTTCTTCCAGTCTGGGCTGGGCTCCAGCGCCTCAGCATTTCCGGAGACTCCGTTGGAGTCTTCCTGGCCAAAGCTCTCCTGCCCCAGGAAGCCGTTGCAGCCACTGCTGCTCAGAAGCCGTTTTGCTGGGGAAGGTGGCTGTGCTCCGTCATCCAGGAATGATCAGGCACTCAATAATTGACAGTCACTGAACCATGGCAAGAGCAACAGGGATGGCGGAGGATGGAGGCTCCGCCAGGAGTGCCAGGCGAGCGGCTTAGCCTGGTGCGAAGAAGCATGCGCTGGGGAGAAAGCAAGGGAGCAGCACGGCCCCTCCTGCTGCCCTCCCCAAGCAGGTGCCTGGAGTGCTGTGCCTTGCCTCCTTCCTCCCAAGCTCAAGGCAGGTTGCCTCCCGCCAAGACAGGACGTCCTGCAGTGAGAACAGCTACTCCACTCCCAGCTTCTTGGTAGGGAAAGTCCCCAACTGGAGGCGAAGGGATGCGACTGCTAGAATGGGTTGCCTTCATAGAAATGCAGAGTTGGAAGGGACCCCCAAGGGTCATCCATCCCAACCCCCTGCAGTGCAGGAACCACGACTGAAGAACAGGTAGCCATCCAACCTCTTATGAAAAACCTCCCAGGAAGCAGAGCCTCCCACCTTCACTGGAGGTTTTTCAACAGGTCAGCTGGCCATCTGTTATCCCCATTTCACAGAAGGGACACCAAGGCTGCCAGAAAGCAAGTTGCCCAAGGCCCCATAATGAATCTGCTGTGGAAACTCATTTCACTGTATCCAAATCTGGCCTCCCACAGGACCATGGTGAACCACTGGTGTTCTTAGGGATCTCTGACCTCCAGGGATAAGACCTGCTCTCAGTCCTCCTGGGGGGGGTGGCAAAAAGAGCAACCGCCCCACACTCCTGGGGTGGCGGCGGCGCTGCAGAGATGGAGTCCTCCAAAGCTTTGCAGGGTTGCCTGGCCAGGTGCCTCAGTTTCCCTGCTCCTCAATGCCAGCCCTGACCCTGCAGCTCCCCCCTCCCCCATCGGTTCCCTCTCTTGTATATGTGGGGGGGGGCACAGGGAGGCTCCTCTGGCTCCTTGTCCTTTTGAAGGTCCCAGGGCACCTCGCAACCTGGCAGCAGCAGAAATGGTGGGCGGGGGGGGGGGGAAGAAGCTCAGAGAAGCATGAAATCTTGGCTCCTACTATTGATTGGGGGGGGCTGGCAGTGTGTATTTTTAAACCCGGCCGCGGAGTTGGGAAGCTTCCACTTTGTTCTGGAAATGGGAAGTTTCAGGGTTTTATTTGTGTGCAGCCAAGCGGAAACGACTTCCCCGCTGCTGCTGCTGCTGCTGCTCCTTCTCCGCCTTCCCCTTCTTCCTCTTCTTCCTCTTCTTCTTTCTTTCCCCTCCTGGAAGGACCATAAAAAAGGAACCTGGGAGAGGCCAGAGCTGAGTTAACCCTTCCTGAGGAGGCATGGCATCATAGAATCATAAAGTTGGAAGGGACCCCCAAAGGTCCTCTAGTCCAACCCCCTGCAAGGCAGGAATCTCAGCCAAGGCCTGAAATCTTGGCAGCACAAAGCTGGGCTGGGAGGGGGGCGCAGCCAGCCCTCCCACCACTGCCCCCTTTCCTGCTATGGCATGGCTGGAGTCCCAATGAAGAACAAGCAGAAGAGGGGACCAAGAGATTCTGCTGGCAGGCAGAAGTTCCACCCCTCACAGCATCGCCATGGAGACTCCGGGAACAGCCAGACAGAGCGAGGCAAAAGGGCTGTTTTGTCGGATGGGGGGGGAAGCAGTGGCGTAGTGTGGGGGTGTCATTGTCCCCGGCGCACAATCTGGGGGGCACAAACCAAGCACCCCCAAAAAAGATCCCCATGGCGCCCTGGGGAACAGCATCATCTTTGCTCCCCAGCCCCCGCCGGGCGAGCGCTCACAACTGGGCAGAGGCAGGGAAGGGAGGGCACTCTTCATGCAAGTGTTCCGGGTGCTGGCAAATGGTGCTACGCCACTGGGTGGAAGAATACAAAGGCTCAACGGGGAAGAGATTTTTTTTTAAGCCTCAAGGTCTCCAGCAATCCCAGCCCTTCTTCTCCTCTTCTCTCCCACCCCCACAACTGCACCTGTCCTGTAGAAGCCAGGCAGATGCCAAGAGGCTGGTTTTCATTGTGCTGGATAATAGCTCTGGTCCCGTCCCCCCCAATTTTCTCATTTCAGGCAACTCAGCCTCTTTTCCTATTTCCTGGCTGCAAATAAGGCAGCTTCTGCTAGGACCCCTGGCATGGGGTGGGGATTGTCCCACCTGCCCAAAAACCTGTTGGTTGGGAGGGCCTTTTGGTGCAGACAGAGCTCAGAGCAGAATTGGAACCTGTGGCCAGGAACTCAGAAACAGCAGCCTGCCTTGCCACCCAGCGCCTTCGTTGCTGCCGCTGCCACCAACTGACCTCAGCCAACACCACAGCCCAGAAGAGAGATGGGGAGGGAGGGCAGCATCTGCCAAAGATGCTCCTTGGGATCCGGAGCAGAGTCTGGGCCCCACTCAGGCCGCGTGGAGGGGAAGATGCACCCGCCTGCCTGCCTGCCTGCCTGCTGCGCCAGGAACTGCTGGAGAGGAAACCAAGTGGGCAATCAGGAGCAAGAGAGGCTGAAGAGGCCCTGATTGAGGAGGAGGAGGAGGAGGAGGAGATGCTCTTCTGGAGGGGGGGGCTGCAAATCCTGATTAAGGGGGGGAGGCCCCTTCATGCTGGACTGGAGCAAAGTCTCACTGGCCCATTTTTCAGCCACTGCAGACCTGGAGAGGTGGAAGGCAGTGCCGGATTTAGGATGGGGCGGACGGTTCCCCTGCACAGGGAGCCAAACTGAGAGGATGCAAAATGGGGTGGGGAGACACAGGAGGGAGGGAGTCAGGCCCAACAACCCCGGGGAAGACCTCTCTTTCTCTCTGTGAGGCTTTATGTTTTGGGGGGCAGCAAGCATGACAGAACTGCCCCTCTTGGCTGCGGGGGGTCTCCCCAACAGGTGTCCTCGCTGGCTGGCGCCCGGCTCCCCCAATCTGGCACCTCCGCCCTGCCTGGGGTGGCGCATGCTGGTGGAGGCAGATGGCCTGGCATGCTGATGCTGGGACGTTTCCTGCCATCTGCTTGGTCTAATTGACTTCCTGCAGAAGTTTCGTTCTCCATCTCCTTGCTTTAAATTAAACCAGTTGAAAGGATAAAATGGTTAATTAAAAGGCCTTTTGATTAGATAGACAAATATTTACCAATTATGAGTGACCCCGGCCATTCTTCTTTGGTGTCTGCAAACTCAACCATCAGCAGTTATCTTCGCAATTACGTGGGCACTGATGGCTCCCTCCCGCCTCCCCTAATCTTTCCCCTGTGAGCATCTCTTGGAGGAGCGGAGAAGAGAGAGAGAGAGAGAGAGAGAGAGAGAGAGAGAGAGAGAGAGAGGAACAGTGGCGCAGCTCATCCATGGCTCCCCAGGCAAAAGCGCGCTCTGGGCGAAGCAGCCAGTTCCCCGAGTCAGCAGATCGGTGCCCTCATTCGCTCCGGTGATGTATGGCTGTGCGTGTCGGTGGCGCTCGCCCCAGCGGGGCTTGTACATTTGCTGGCTCTCTCTGCAGGGAGAGAGAGTTGGACACTCGAACAATGGCACATCTGGTCACCTCGCCTCCACCCTCTCCTTTCAGGGGGTCACGGGCGACTTGGGTGGATGGCAGCTTGGCCCCTGCAATAGCCCCGATGCTGCAGAGACCTGGAGGCGATGCCCAGAGGTAGAGGATCTTCCTCCCCAGCTGCCCAGAGCACAGGATGGGACTCTCCCCATCGGAGTCCAGCCCTGAAAGCCAACCAGGGGAAAGAGCAGACGGTGCGGGCTGAGGGCTCCCAGGAAGAACCAGGTCTGCGGGAGGAGGCCCGTGGCCCCTCTAGTCCACCAGAGCAGGGGCGTAGGAAGGGGGCGGTGGGGGCAGGCCACCCAGGGTGCCTGCACGGAGGAGGGTGACTTTCGGTTTCCAAGCCTACCCCGAGCTGTCGGGGGAAGGAGTCCCCCCTTCCCCCTTCGTTTTGACAGCTTGGGGGAGGCTTGGGAGTCATGAGCAGGTAGCGCTCTGAATGTCCACCATGGGCGGCTTGCTCCACTCCCAGCTGCAGGGTGCGCACGCCGCTCTGGGCACCTGGGAGGGCAGCCTCCGCACCATGCCCCCCTCGGGAGCGCACCCACCCTGAGCAGCACAGGCATATGCTCCGCTGCTGCCCCAGAGCACAAGAGTCCTCTCCCCCCCTGGGGTTTCCAGCATCGCTGCCTCCAACCGTGTAGGCAGAACATAGCCATTGGGACTGGCAGCCATGGACAACCCTCAACTATTTTAAAGGCATCCAGGTCGGAGGCCATCGCTGCTTCCTGGCCAGGGCAGACAATGACATCTCAAATTTCAGAGGCGTCCTGTGCATTGCCAAAATCCAGTTGCCAACCCCCCCATCACCTCCCCTTGGGTGCGTGTCATAGTTGTGGCACCCCCTTCAGCACCCCAGAAGTTCCCTGTCTGGAACAATGGCACCAATTGCGCTCCCATAGACCCACTTTTGTCCTGTGGCAGGGAGTTCCACGGTTCAACTCTGCATGAAGAAGCCCTTTTTACATGGCTCATTACTGCAGATGGTGGCAGGAGCCCAGTTGGTGTCATTCAATATACAAGATACCCCTAAATGAACTTTCCTGACCCGTTGTCTCCAACGTGTCCTGGAAGGCGCAGAGATTTCCTGAGCTCCCAAGACTTTGTGTAACGATCAGTACCCGTAATCTGCAGTCCCCAGCAAAATCCAATTAACTCCCTCCTGTAAAAGGGTTCCACATATACAATAGTAAGATAACTTTGAGACTCAAGAAACAAACAGAGATAACCAGTTTAGTCATCCCTCACTGGGATTATGCTCTTCCAGCTACCAACCAAGCAAAGTAAACAAAATAGGCAGGAAATTAATAGGAAAGAAGCAACAGAACAATAGACTACAGGTATTATAACAAATTACTTGCCCCAAAGACCCCTCCGCTTTCCATTCTGATGCATGGGCTAAAATTAGTACAACCCCCCCCCTTGGATCTTCAGTGGTGGGTGATCTCTCCAAGCTCCAACAAGGATTTTACTCAACCCCCTTAAGCAGGGCTGTCTTAAGCATTTCTGGCACCGTGGTGCAAAGATCCCTCCAGCGCCACCGCCGTCCCCCGCCCCCCGTTTCCCAGAGTTGTCAACCATTTCCCAAGCCTCTGCAACTCTCCTCCCGCGGAGGCTTGGGAGGCAAAATGCCCACCCGCCAGCGGTATGGTTGATGGGGCACAGCTGACGGGCGTGCAGGGAAAGGGGAGGCCGCCGGCAAAGCCACGCAGCTCCCCCACTCACTGGGGCACCCCGAGAGGCCAGCACCCTGGCACAATGCACCACTAAGCCCTATGGGAAAGACGGCTCTGCCCTTAAAGTGCCAAGATACACTACAGGACAGGGATACCCCCCCCTGCAATACCGGTAAATTAACTATGAACCCTAAAATGTGGGATCCCCTCCAAACCTGAGCCAAAGTTTTGCAGGGGAAACCCTGCGTTTTGCAGAGCCACACAAAATGAGTAATTGATATCTCTTCTGCCTCCCCCTCTGCATTTTTTTTAGTCACTCTAGGAGTTCTGTGGCAAAATTCTCTCCAACCCTTTCTTTAGGATTTTGGGCATAGCTAAAGGGAGCTTCAAGACAGGCGTGCCTGGCGTACTCTGGTCCGTGGGGTCACGAAGAGTCAGACACGACTAAACGACTGAAGAACAACAAAAGGAAGCTTTTGTTATGCTGTACTAATACATTCCCCCCCCCCATCTTGTAAGCCGGCTTGAACATCGTGTGAACTCGGCTGATTCTTCCGATCCCGCTATTCCATTTAAAAATAGTCACAGCAGCTGACATAAGCAAATAAACCAGATAAGACAAATGAAGACAATGCAATGATGTGGACCCCTGAAAATATTGAGCAAGACACCAGCATAAAGTTTAAGAATAGTTTATAAATGTTCAAAAGCACAGGTCTCAAGTCATGTCTCCTCCTACTGAAAGGATGGGGAGGGGGCAGGATTCTGAATGATGCTGGTAAGAGGCTCAGTCCTGCCCCCAGCACCTGCCTGCCATTTCCTCCCACACTCAGCCCATCAAGGGGGAGAGGGAGATGGGGATGAACCACCTCTGGCCGCCCCCTCCAGAGAAGCCCCCTGCCCCATGTTTGAGGAGCCAGCCAGCTGCGTTGGGCAGGAGAGGCTCTTGGCAGGCGCTGCTGCCCCCCAGCTCTCCGCAGCCCCCGGCACGCACTCCCCAAGAGCCGGTTGTCGATGGTAACGTGCGGAGAAACTGATGGATGGTTCTGAATGAATGTTCAGTTTAAATTACCCGTTGTGCGGGCTCCAATTCATGGCTAATTCATTAGACACACATTCATACACAAAAATAAAGAGCGCCTCTCTGCCCACCCCTCGCACGTCGTGTGCTGAAGACAGCGATGAAGAAGAATCCCGGAGGAAAGGGGGGCCAACCATCTCCCTCCCGAGGGATGGAGGAAGCTGCCTTAGACAGAGTCTGGCCATGAGGTCCCTCTAGCTCAAGATTTCCTGCTTGGCAGGGGGTTGGACTGGATGGCCATTGTGGTCTCTTCCAACTATGAGTCTATGATTCTAAGATTGCCAACTCTGGCTGGCAGCAGAGACTCTGCAGGAGTCCCTCCCAGCCCCACCTGGAGATGCCAATGGGGATTGAACCCGGGAGCGTCTGCATGCAAGGCATGCATGCTCTGACACTGAGCTAGGGCCCTTCCCCTAAATATAAGCCAAGATGCCAGTCCTCATGGTTCTGAAGAAAGGATTGTCTACACTGACTGGCAGCCATGGCTCTCCAGGGTTTCAGGCAGCAGCCTTTACTACCTCCAGCTGGAGATGCCGGGGAGATTGGACAGGGAAGCTGTGGTGACGGCGTGCAATGAAACTCCTCGTAGGGGAACAAGCCTTGTGCCTCTCTCCCTAAGGCTGGCAGGGCAGAACTTTCCCACTACTCTGGGGTTGTGGCGCTTTACTAGCCGAGGGAGCCGGCGTACAGCTTCCGGGTCATGTGGCCAGCATGACTAAGCCGCTTCTGGCGAACCAGAGCAGCGCACAGAAACGCCATTTACCTTCCCACCGGAGCAGTACCTATTTATCTACTTGCACTTGACGTGCTTTCGAACTGCTAGGTGGGCAAGGCTGTGAGTACATCATTTGACGTGCTTTCGAACTGCTAGGTGGGCAAGGCTGTGAGTACATCATATTTTAAACATAGTTTGCAGTCTGTTGTCAAATTCTTCGTTAAACGGAGGCAAGGAAAGAGGGAGGCGGTTTGCTCTGCAGCTGGACTTATTTAAAAGAAGGCTCCACAGCCTATTCCTTTATGCTTCGATTTGCTTGCTAAGGAAGGGGCTTTGAGCTCTATTCAACCCCCACAGAGTGGGCTCCTGGAGGAATAAACAGCAATTAACAGATCCTCTCCTGCCCGTTAAAACCCATCCCACACTCTTGGGGGGGAGGTGGCAGGAAAGGTTCAGCTCCAAAGGGAGGGTTCCCTCCACCTGAAGAAGCCCCCCCCTCCCAGTCACCCAGCAGTGGCCACAGCGGTGCTGGGCGGGATGGGCCACTGGCCTGATCCAGGACACTCCCCTGCTGCTCTGGTGCCCTTCCCCTTCCAGGACACAGCAGCGACTTCTCTGCAGGGGGCAGCTGAAAGAGGCACATTTGGGGGAAGTTATGGTGATGGGATCCCAGAGCCACAAGGATGCTCCAAATCCATTTGGCTTGCCTTTAATAGGGCAGCTGGTTGGTGGCCTCCTCATGCCATGCTTGCTATTGGGATGGGCATCTCTGGAGGGGTATGTCCTCTTGAGCTAGGATGCAGGGCTCAGGGTGTCAGCACCCACGGGGGCCTGTGGAGGCGGGCAGGGTGGGGATCCCAGCAGTGGAGGAGCAGAAAAGGGCATGTCTGCGGCAGGAGAGTGTTGGATGCCAGCCCAAGCCCCCTCTTTCATGTGGGAGTTCAAATAACTGTTGAGGGTTATTAATGGCACAGGAAAGATAATTGTGACTCAAAAAACAGAGCAAAGCAGCCCAGAAGAGCAAAATAGATTCCTGGAATCTCGCTTGCGAAACGAAAATACCAGCGGCTGGGGGAGGCAGGCGGCAATGCAACTGCCAAGGGAGTGGAAGATTGTAGGGCGGGGGGGTGCATTTTCCAGGGGGCTCCTGTGCCTGGGGAGGGGGCAGCAAGGATGCCTCCAGTGCCTGAGACACAAAGCGCTGAGCTCTCAAGGAAAGGGGCTGAATGTCCGCCCAGGACCCCAGAGCGCCTGCATTTCTATGACAACCACACTTTCTGCAAGGAGAGGAAGCCAAGGCCAGGTGCTGGAGGGAGGGGGCACCCACCACCCACCCTCCCACGCAACAGCGGAGGAAGAGAGGGAGGGAAGTGGTCAGGTCCTGGGGGGGAGGGGGTGCTGTTTGGGAAGGTCCCCTCCCCAGGCAAGCAAAGGCCAGTGCTCCCACAAGCGCTCCCTCCACTATCCCAGCAGTGCTTGTCCCCCACTTCCTGTGGTGCTCAGCTCCAGTTCGCTTGGGGGCTCCCCACTGGGAGAACAAGAGGCTGGTCCAGGTGAGCCACTGGCCTGTGGCAGAATAATCTTGCGTCATTTGCTCTCCTGCATAGTCCAGGCTTCAGCCACTGCTGCCCAGACTTCATTTTCAGCACCTTGCAACACACAAAGCAATCAATGTGTCTCTGAGCATGTACAGAGTACTTTCCCCTCACCACTCAGCATGCCAACCCCCATACCTGTGGGACTAGTGGGCTGAGGTGCCAGGTGGGAAGGCATGGCTTCTGGGCAGTTCTTTGGAGAGAGTGATGTATTCCGGCCTGGCACCTTAATTATGGGGGTGTCATTTCTTCCTTCCTTAGTGGCCACAAACCCCTCGCTGAGTTTAGCCCTGTACCAATCATGTGGTTGTGGGTGGGGGCCTCCAGTCTTCTCCAGGAAATGAAGCCTGCCTGGCTGGAGTCCCTGAGAGATGCATTGTGGGTATGTGGTGGGTATGAGAGGACTCTTGAGATGAGGCAACAGCGTGATGCAGCAGCAAATAAAGCTAATGCAATTCTTATTCTTCAAATGTCTCCACAGCCCTTCACCCAAGGATCACAGGGCGATTTGCAATATAAAATTCCAGGCTGCATCAGCAGGTGTTTGGTGTCCCGATCAAGGGAAGAAATAACCTCCCTGCAATACAGAAATCTCAGCTAAAGCATCGCTGACAGATGACTATCCAAACTCTACTTAAAAACCTCCAAGGATGGAGAGTCTGCCACCTTCTGAGTGAGTCTGTTCCACTGTCAAGCAGCTCTTAGCATCAGACAGTTATTTCTGATATATTGTCAGAATCTCCTTTCTTTTATTTGAATATGTCAGTATGAATCCCACCCTCCAGAGGAGGAGAAAACAGGCTTGCTCCCTCTTCCATGTGACAGCCCTTGAGATATTTGAAGGTAGCTCTCATGTCACCTCTCGGTCTCTTCCAGACTGAACACCCCCAACTCCCTCGACTGCTCCTCACAAGGCTTGGTTTCCAGACCCTTGACCCCCTTGGTGATCCTCCTCTGCCCACCTTCCAGTTTGTCCACACCCTTCTTGAAATGGGGTTCCCAGAACGGGACACAGGACTCCCGCTGGGGTCTCTCAAGGCAGAAGAGAACGGTGCTGGTTCTTCCCTCACTCTGACACTAGACTTGATCCTGTGCATGTTCCGGCTTTACTTTCAAAACAAATGAAGCAGGGAAGACTTGGGAGGATTTCCCTTTCATTTCTTTGGCGTTGAGAGGAACAGCTCTTGCCAGGCAGCCTTTTAACACTCCTGACTCAGCCCCGACTGACCCTGGACACCATTAATTACAGCACTTATCATGGATGATCCCTGGAGGATTCAGAAAGCTTCCCATCCATCAGCTCAATAGCACAACAGCCGTACAAAGTAGGCCAGTGGGATCGTCCCCATGGCAGGCGGGGGGGGGCAGGGGCTGAGGCTGCTTGTCCTGGGGGAACCATGGCTGAAGAGGGGAGCCTTGACCTCCTCCAGCCTGCCAGCGGACCCACTGCAGCTCTGCACTGGGAAAACCTTTTCTCCCTCTCTCACATAACCCTAGAACTCATGGACATCCCATAAAGCTAAAGGTTGGAAGGTTCAGGACAGACGAGAGAAAGTCCTTCTTAATGCAACACAGAGTTAAACTGTGGAACTCACTGCCACAGGAGGCAGGGATGGCGCTGCCCTGCCCTACACAGTTGGAGGCAGTGATGGTCCTGAATGGCAGTTGCTGCAAACCCCAGGAGGGGAGAAGGCTCTTGGGCTCGAATCCTGCCTGCAGGTTTCCCAGTGGGCATCTGGTTGGCCCCTGTGACAACAGGAGGTGGGACTAGGTGGGCCCCTTTGGCCTGATCCAGCAGGCTCTGCTTATCTTCTCACGATGGGCCTCTGGTCTGATCCAGGTGCAGGGCTCTTCGGAAGGGAAGCATTTACAGCGGAGGGTCTGTAAGAAGGAGAGGGGGGGGTTCTGATCTTGGAGTCCAGCCAGGGCAAGAGCTAGATGGGTTAGGGGAGAGAGTATTTGCAGGGGAGAATTTCCAGGCAAACAGAGGCCCTGCAAATGTCCCACTGCCACCCCAAACACGCTGGCTTTGCAATCCCACCGAGATGGAGACCGGGGAGAAGAGGGACCAGAGTGTCGTGCGCATTCTCTAATCTACTGGAACGGGGCAGGAGGAATGGGAAAGGAAACATCCTGAAGCCATGACAAATTGGACACGGAGAGAGAAGCTCACTCGCCTGATGCATCATTGCGCATGTCAAAGCGGGGGGGGGGGGCTTCTGAAAAATGATGGGAGGGCACTGCTATAGTGACACAGAGCTATGGAGACGGTGTGGCCATTTCATTATTTCCCCAAAGGTTAGATTCTCTGCAGTCTAAAAAAAATACAGAAGAAGCACAGGGGGAAGTTAGGGGGTGTGGATGTGTGAGAGGGTCCTCAGTGCCTAGCAAAGGAGCCTCAGCGTTCTCCTGCCTCCACCTCCAGCCCTCTGAAGGGGTTGTTAAGAACCTAAGAAGAGCCCGGCTGGATTAGGCCAATGGCCCATCTAGCCCAGCACCCTGTTCCCACGGTGGGCAACCAGATGCTCCTGCGGGAAATCTGCCAGCAGAGCCCGAGCACAAGAGCCCTCTGCCCTCCTGTGGTTTCCAACATCTGGTCCTTCTCGGAGGCCCTTCAGCATGATTTTGTTGGGATCTCAGGGTGGAATGATCCCCCCCCCAACCTTTTGTTGATCAGAACTGGACGGGCTCCTTCAGCAGCCAAACAGCCGCCCGACAGAGTGGACCCTCCTCTCCTTTCTGATGGGCAGGTGGGCACCTCTTCTTTGCCAGTGCTGCTGCTCTGCCCTTGAGATCTGCCTCCCTCCCTCCTGGCCTTTCCTTCTGCCATCTAGTCTGGAGTCCTCCTCTTCCCATCTCTCCTCTGCACCAGAGTCACATGCAACTGGACCCCTGGTGATATCACCTTAAGGATGTGGACATTTCCCCCACATCCCCAATTTCCTGACTTTGTGCAGCCAGCCCTGTTCTGTTCCTGGCTCAGGATGGGCTGAGGGACATTCCCCCGTCCTGCTGTGCCCAGATCTGCGCATGTGTTTGGTGTGCGCATTGGAGGCTCTTCCCCAAGCGGCAGGGACTCGGGTGGGCAAGGGGCTCGTCTTCCAGGCCATCCAGCTCTTTCTAGGTCATGGAAGGCAGGGGTGGAATCCGAGCTCTTGCAGGAAGAAAAGCTCTGCCGGTGGCCTTCCTTAATCCCTTGCAAATCCCAGCCTGTCCAGGGGCACCAGGGAGAGCTGGGAGACTGCAGGGCATGGGGGGGGGACCAGGCCCTCCCAAAGTGAGTGGATGCAACCCACTTTTCTGTTCCCCCTCACAGCTTTGCAGCTGGGAACCAGCATGAAAAATGCCACCAAGTTCTCCTGAATGGCATCAATCCCAGCTGCAGTACCAGTGGATTAGCAAAGTCTGGCAAGGACCCCAGCAGAGAGAGAGAGAGAGAGAGAGAGAGAGAGAGAGAGAGAGAGAGAGAGAGAGAGAGAGAAATATGTTGGAGGCCCAGATGCTAATGGAGAGGAATCCAAGCACAGCTGGAGGGCAAGAGAGAAGGTGCCACAGATCTGTCCTCCTTTGGTGCCAGGCTCCTGTCTGAGGCTGGAAGCCGCCCAGGCCCTGAAGGCGGGTGGGGGCTTATCCCCCCCCCCAGCCCCCAAAGGCTGAAAAAGATCCATCAGGCACCTTCCACTCCAGAGGGATATATATTATCTAAATTTGATAAGACAACTTAATTTCTCTCCATGTCTGTTACTGGCGATAAAACCGGGAGACTTTTATGACCCGGAGTCCTCTGCAAGATTGTCAGGAACTTATTATACAAGGTATAACTGGATTTCTCTCCGCAGATGGCTTGCAGCCATGAGCTGTAACGCAATTCTGCAGCACATGGGCTGGAATAAATGCAAAGCACTTGTTACAGCAACTTAGATAAGAGAGAAGGGAACACGGTTGCTCTTGCAGCCTAATTCCCAATCAGATCTGCTTCTTCCTGGCTGTGAAGGGCGAGAGGAGGAAGGCACCTGGCCTGGCTGCGCCTCGCCACATGGAAGGGGGGTGGGGGGCATGGGGGAGAGGCCTTCTGCCGGCTGGGTGGACCCACTGCTCTGCTCAGACCCACAGGGAGGGGGCCCAGAAGACACCCCCTTTTTCTGCCAATGCAGTGAACAGCAAGGAAGGCAGCGGGTGCAATTGGAATCCCAAGCACAAGGACATGGGGGACACGCCCAGTTGTCACCTGCAAAGCCTGGAAGGAGAAAACACACCTGGTGACAGCAGCAGCAACAACAGAAGAAGGGGGTTTTCCTCCTGTGCCCACAGTAGTGGACCATGTTATGAGAATTATAAGGTCTAAGATATAAAATAAATGTACCAAGCAAACACATACCGTACATAAATATATAAACCACATGTCTGAAACAGTGCAGGAAAAAAGTCCTGAAACCATTTTGTCTCTCCCAAACTGACCTCAAACGTTTCTCTGCAAGGAGGGAGGAAATGGGCTAGCCTGTGACCTGGACTCAAGAATAAAGTATTTATCATCACAAAAGAATAGCCAGGCTGTCCAGGTAAACCATTAACAGCCAGGTAAACCCATCGGGTCACGAAGAGTTGGACACGACTGAAGAGTCGGACACGACTGAACAACTGAACAACAACAACAAACCCAACATGAGTCTGACCAAACTGCGGGAGGGAGTGGAAGACAGGATTGCCCGGCGTGCTCTGGTCCATGGGGTCATGAGGAGTCGGACACAGCTGAACGACTAAACAACAACAACAAACCCATCAACAGGTTTCCTGCCAGACAGGATTCTGTTGTAGACCACCCCTTCTGTGATGTATGTCTTGGGCTCCAGGGTGGGCAATTTCAGTGTCTATATCAGGGCTTGCACCCCATTGTTCGGGATCCCTCCTGCCTCCTGCGTGTGGTGAGTGAGGACTCTGTTGCAACAGTTGAATAAAGATCAGGCTTCCTAGCTGCTTTGTTTCTCAATATTCTCTGGCTGGCCTCTGTTATTTTCTCCTGCTGATAGAGAACCTACAAAAGGACTCTATATGGGCTCTTGGGTACCCCATAAAGGAAAAGGAGCAGTTTTTTTTTCTTCATATAACAATTAGATGCCCATTATGGGAAACGTGCAAGCAGAACCTGAGCCCAAGAGCCACTTTTTCCTCCTGCAGTTTCCAGCAACTGGGATTCAGGAGCATGGCTGCCTCTGACTGTGGAGGGAGAGCAGAGCCACCATGGCTAGTAGGCACTGAAAGTCTAATTCTTCTCCATGAATTTGCCACATCCTAGGTTGGTGACCATCACTGATTCTTGTGGGAGAGAGTTCCGTAGTTCAACAATGCACTGCATGAAGAAGGACTTTCTTCCTTTTGCCCCAGGCTCAGAGCCTGCTCAGGGTTTGTGTCCTTGGACTGTGCAAACGTGCCAAACTGCAGCTTTTTATCTTAAAGCATCAGAACCATCAGGAGGGGCAACTCTGAATCAGGGTGAGGTGTCCAGGTGCACATTTGCCAAATTTGGGTGTTCCAGAGGACCAGTGGTCACAGGATCTTCTGCCGAGAAGCTGCACCTTTCACAATCATCGCTTCTCCAGAGAAGAGGAAGGGGGTTCCTCCCCAGGCTTGAGGGTGGTGCAGTCTCCTCCCTCCTTCAAGGGAAGCTGTGGGATGGAGGCCACTGCATTGCGGTCTGTCGAGCTGGCTGGCCAGGAACTTTGTGGCTGCTCAGGCAAAGGCCCAACCGCATGCCTCCCTCCAGGAGATCCAGGTGCTCCCCTGGTGAGGGAAGGCAGGGTCTGGTTCCAGGAGGGGCATGCCTTTGCCTTTGCTCTGCATCCAGAGTCCACTGACTCCGCCTGGCTGGTGCCTCCCCTCCTCCTCCTCCTCCTCCTCCTCCTCCTCCTCCTCCTCCAGGCCTGGCTCATTCTTCCTTGTTTCCTCATTTGAGGGCTGTCCAAAGCAGAGGCCAGATAACTGGCCAGCGATTCTTTATGCACTTAGCCATTTTCAGGGCGTCCCGTGGGCAGGCAGCCGCCACCTGGCACCCTCATTTATCTCCATTTGCTGCTTCCTGCCTCGTGCCCCTAATTTCCAGCCAGTGCCTCGGAGGTGAAAGCCTTATCTGCCTTGCCGTTCCCGGATCGGAAAACAATTGCAGCCCCTTCTCTGGGAAGGCCTTGCTGACAGGCCTATTAGTGTCAGTGAGTTTGAGACACGGCTGGGCTGGCAAGGCAATCAGGCCAGCCGGGGAGGTGGGCACCTGCCCTCTCCCTGGCATCATGCCCCCTGGATGGCACCAGAGAACAGAGGACGAGGAGGAGGAGGAACCATGGAGGAAAAGGTCTCTTTGGAGAAATAAACTGGCATTTTAAAACCCCTTCCTTTATCCGTAGCCTTTGAGTAGGAAGATATCTTAGAGTGGACCAGCTTCCTTTGTTACCTGTATGAGTTGCTGGATTCACATGGGGATTCTGGTCATAAGAAGCCAAGCAGAGCCCCCTGGATCTGGCCAATGGCCCATCCAGTGCATCATTCTGTTCTCACACTGGCCAACCAGAGGCTTTGATCAGGAACCGGCAAGCAGGATGGGAGCACAAGAGTCCTCTCCTGTCCGGGACTGGCAGGATGCTGGCAAGGGTGCCTGGGGGAAGGGGGTCTGGGGTCTGACTTGCGAGAGTGGGGGGGACAGTGATTTGTGGGGACCTGTAGTAGCCAGGAGGCAAGAGTCAGAGGAGGGGAAGCTTCAGAGCTGGAGGGTGGAGCCTGGATGGGTCGGAAAAAGAGGAGGAAGAAGTGGGTTAGACAAGCGAAGGACCAGGGCGCTTCCCCACACTTTCTCTCCTGCACCGCTGTCTCCCAGAACCAGGAGCGGACTGAAAAGAGGTGAGCAGGGGAAGTTTCCGCAGGCATTGTCTCCAGCTGTGTGTGTGCATGTCAGGGTCCGGCTGGATGCAGAGAAGTGCGGGGAGGCTCAGAGCCCAGGGAGTGGGCTGGGGGGGGGATGACGATGAGTGGTCAGAGGGAGAAGAAGGAGCAGGCAGGGAGGAGGAGGTGTTTGAAGAGACAACCAGGTTAAGAGAGCAGGAAGAGGCTGTGGCAGAGAGCAGTCCTGATTCAGAGGCTGGAGAGGATGGGGCAGGAGACAGAGATGAGGCAGGCTGCTGAATCCAGGGGATTCCCCCCCCTCCTGCTGCAACCAACTCCCCTTCCCCCAGTTTCTGCAATGGCTGCCGCTGGGATGTTGGGCATTGGCCTGATCCAGCAGGTTCTCTTTGTGTTCTGATGTGCCCTGTTGGCCTGGCTCAGAGGCAGGCAGGCAGGCAGGCTGGCTGGCTCTTCTTCCCAGGCCCTCCTGCGCCCACGTGGCTCTAGGTTTCCTTCAAGCCAGCGTTTAAAATTCCAAAGAAAGCCAGATTCAAAAGTAAGTTTCTTATCGGGTGTCAGGGAGGAAATTATGAGTGCCTCGTTGTCCAAGGTTAAAAAGTGAGGGCTGTGCTTGGCTGGGGAGCGGCAGCAGATAAGATGAAATGTTTTCTATTCAAATGAATGGGCTCCTCTCTTCTCTGTAATAAACGATCAGTGTCAATATGACAAATTAATCCTGCATTGAGATCCATTTAGAGTGCAGGCAAACGGGGGGGCGAGGGGGGGCGAGGGAGAGGGAAGAGGCGGCCAGGTGGAGGAGAGTCAGCATTTCCGCCACTGCCGTGTCCACCGCCTGGGGGGGGGAGGTTTCTTGGAGGGGGCGGGAGGAGACAAAGGCCACTGGCAGGCAGTCACCAAGATGGAGGGGGCTGAGGACGCTGCTGCGGCAGGGGCCAGGGGGCGGTCAGGGGCCAGCCATTTGTCTCGGCACAGCTGCCTCCGTCCCCATCCCTTCCACACTTGTGGGAACGCGCAGTTGGAGGCATCCTGGGAGCCTGGGCAGGAGAGGCAGAAACAGCTACACATGCATTGCAGGGCATCGCAGCACCACCGCTGTTGGTCCCCTCCAATGTGCCTTGCAGGGAGTTGGACTAGACCTCCCTCGGGCAGATGCGTAGGAAGCCGCTTGGGCACCCAGAGCGGCAAGCCTGGGGGCACCCGGGGGCGGGGTGTCGCTACGTAGTGTGCATGCCCAGCCCGCCCCTCGCCTCCGCCCACAGCCCAAGCAGCAGGAAGAAGCAAAGCGTGCGCTGAGCAGGTTTGCGAGCAAGCCGCCGAGCGAGGCTTTTTACCGGGCGGCGGGGCTCGGTTTGGACGTCACGGGGGGGGGCGCCAAGTGTCACCCCCTCCAGGGTAGCACCTGGGGGGGCCAGTCCCCAACGCACCCTGTTGCTCCGCCCCTGCCCTCGGGGTCCCTTCCAAGTCTCCTCTGCTATGGTTCTATGTTTGGGGTGGATGAGCACAGCTTCAGTTCAGCCTTCAAAAGTGACTCTTAGAGGGAAGAAGGCAGGAGCCCCACAGCGCAGGGGCAGAGGGAACCAGGCAGAAGCTCTCCTGGGACTGACCTGCTGCCTGTTGGCTCCTGGACCCAGCAGCCACTGTTCCTCCTGGGCCATCACCCTGGGTGGTGAGAAGAGCCCTGGGAATCGAGGTTGGGAGAGCGGGCAGGTTCCCCAACCAGGGGCACCCTCTGCTTTTCCCCAGGTGTTGGTGTGTGTATGTGTTTGGGCTCTGCAGGTTGTTTCTGTGGGCTCGGAGGATGGAACCAGTCTTGCTTCCAGAAAGGCCTCAAGAGCAGATCAGAAGAGAAGATCAGAAGAGCCTGCTGGATCAGGCCAAGGGGGGCCCATCTCGTCCCGCATCCTGTCCTTACATTGTCCAATGGGAAACCCTCATGCAAGATCCAAGACAAGAGCGACTCTCCCCTCCTGCGTTTTCTGGCAACCGGGATCCAAATGCATTGCTGCCTCCAGCTGCGGAGGCTGAGCACGGTCATCCTGGCCAGTAGCCACTGACAGCTCTCCCATCCATGCATTTGTCTAGCCCTCTTTGGTGGCCATCCCTGTGTCTTGTGGGAGGGAGTTCTGTGGTTTAACTATGCCCTGCGCAAGCCCTGCTGTGTCAGGCCAGGTTGGGTCTCTCCGCCGCACTAGCATTGCCAGACAGATGCCCCCTGCCCCTGGAAGAAGGCTCTTCTCCCTGCAACGGGTCTTCCAGGTCAGGCAGGCTCTAAGCTTCTCCTGGGTCACTTTCTCCACTTGGTATTTTACCACCCTTTGCCCTCATATACACATTTTCTCCCACGCTATAAAGCCCCAAACGTTGTGGCAGCCTTTCCTTGGAGGAGAACGTCTCCGCATCCTGCACCTTTTCCAGGACCAAAGCTCCGTGGTGGAGCCCCTTACAGGTAGAAGGTGCCAGGTTCATTCTGCAGCACCTCCAGGGAGGAAAGACTGGGGGAAACTCCTGCCAGTCTGTGTGGACAGCACTGGCCGAGATGGGTCACTGTTCTGACTCAGTGAAAGGCAGCCTCCTCTGCCCCTCTGCTCCAGCTCCAAAAGCACTGCGAATGTGGGGGAGAGAGAAGCTGGGTGAGACGAGGCTGCAGGGGTTATGGGGTCCAAAGGCCCACCCCCGGGGCCCTTCCGCCTGGCCAGGGTGACCCCAGCCCCTGCCTGGAGGAAGCGGATGGGGTGGGAAGGCACAGGGAGCCACAGGCACGCCCCTCTGCGTGCACACATGCAGGCTGCCTCCCTCCGCCAGAGTTCCTCCCCACCCCACCCCCACCCCCGTTGCATTACAGCTGGGTGACCCACGTGGCTCCCAAGATACGGAACCCTTGAAAAGAGACAGTGACAAATGGGACTCCTGCTCCAAGTGGCAGGAGCTGCAGGCGGGGGCCGGGGAGGGAGCAGCTGAGATGCGCCTTTCAGGGAGAAGCTGAAGGTCAGGAGCAGCTGCCTCCTCCTGGGCTGGTGCTGCAGCAGGGGCTGCCCCATGGAGAAGGGGCTAGGCCAGGAGGGGAGGATAAGAAAACAAGAAGAGCCTGCTGCTGGATCAGGCCCAGGGCCCATCTAGTCCAGCATCCTGTTCTCACAGAGGCCAACCAATGGGAAACCGGCAAGCAGGATTTGAACACAAGAGCACCTTTCCCCTCCAGCTGTGCAAGCAGAGGAGAGCCATCCTTGCTAGTCAGTGGCATAGTGGGGAGGGGGGCGTGCCAGGGGCAGTTGCCCCAGGCGCAAAATTGTTAGGGATGCAAAATTTTGACACCCGGTGCTGCCTCCATACAGCTGTGCTTCTCCATCGCTGGGCTTGGTTGAAAATAACTTCTCCACGTGAACCAGGAAGTGACCTCTCCCGGCAACAGAACGACTCTTCTTTTCTTATCTCTATGGCCATAACCTCCTGGGTGATGTGGACCCCATTAGGCAGTTGAATGCGCAGGTGCACCCCATTTCCCTCCCTCCCACTCCCCTTGGTGTGGCTCCGGGTGCTGGCATCCCACGCTACGCCACTGTGGCTGGTAGCCCTCAACAGCTCTCTTCTCCTCCATGTATTCGCCTGATCCTCTTTTAAAGCCATCTACAAGAGTTGGTGGCCCTCGCTTCGTCCTGAGGGAGGGAGTTCCATAGGTTAACTCTGCACTGCATGAAGACAGCTTTTCTTTCATCCATCCTGGATCTTCCAATATTCAGCATCATTGGATGTTTAGGGATTCTAGTGGCAGGTGAGAGGAAGAGAAACGTTTCTCTCTCCACTTTCTCCTCCATGCCAGGTGAATTGCAATCATGTCACCTCTCACTTGCTTTTTCTTTAAACTACAAAGTCCCAAATGCTGCAACCGTTCTTCATAGGGCAGCCACGCCATCCCACCCTCAATCCTTCTGATTTGGCAATGGAGCAGCCTCCAGCAGTGGGACAGACTGCGGCCTTGCAGACCCTCCCCTCCCAGTTTGCTTGAAACGCAAGGGGCTCGGGGGGGGGGCTTCTCTGCCTTTTGCACACCAAGGCTGGCATCTCCGCCCTTCTTTCTTGCCTGGACTCCTTTTTCTCCAGGTCCTTGTGAATTCAGACCCTATAGGTGTTTGAGTTGCTAATTTATTAATCTTCCCTAAACTGCACCCTGGAAGGCACAGGTCCTGCTCAGAATGGTGGAAATATGCCAGGAATTTCCACATTTCTGTGATCAGATCCAGGATTCTAAATTGTGTTCTGGGATGTTTATTGTGAAGGGAGATGCCCGGACTTGAAACGGTGAGTCATGACCACACAAACTGCTGTGCCTCCCAGCAAATGCCCTCAGGCCCCCACCCCACTCATACCCCCAAGCAGGGAATCCTTTCACTATAGGTTGCTGGCAGAGGCTGGTCCAGATTGTTGAATCTTCTGAACACCCCAGTTTAAGAAGGATGTGGACAAGCTGGAAGGTGTGCAGAGAAGGGTGGCCAAGATGATCCAGGGTCTGGAAAGCAAGCCTTATGAGGAATGGTTGAAGGAGCTGGGCATGCTTAGCATTCAGAAGAGAAGACGGAAGAGTGATCTGATGGCCATCTGCAAAGATCTGAAGGGTTGCTGTGTGGAAGATGGAGCAAGCTCCAGAGCGGGGGACCCGCAAAGAGGGAAGGGGGCAACTGCCTCCTCCCCCCACCGCTGTCCAGGCCAGGCCAGGGGGCCTCTCTTTGTCCAGGAGGTGGCAGCCACAGAGTTCTCCTCCCATCGCCCTCATCAGCATCCAGCCGGTGTAAGCTGGGTAGGAAAAAAAACATTTGAGAATTGGGAGCCGGTGAAAGATTACATTTATTTGTTATAAACTGATTATTTTTCTGTTTGGCTGAGGCTGGCTGGTGCAGCTGACACCCTGAATTGTGATTTATATTCATGTTTAGTCATTTATAATGAAGAGCCGGGAACTTGCTCTCCCGGAGACGGGCGGCCTGGTTTCATCTTCCTGCCTCACAGGGCCAGAGGTAGCCCAGCCCAGATCCCAAATGGCCCCGATCCAGCACTCCTTCTGCCACCAGACACCTTGGGGAGTGTGGAAGGCCCACTTCTTCTCCAGATAAGTGGTCCACCTAATGGAGGGGGTAGAGAGGGGCTCAGTTGGTGCCTCCTGCTTTGCCCATCACAAAACCATGGCATCAATGAATTGTAGAATTGGAAGGGACCCCGAGGGTCATCCAGTCCAACCCCCTGCAGTGTAGGAATCTCAGCTAAAGGATCCCTGCCAGATGGCCATCCAACCTCTGCTTAAAAATCTCCAAGGAAGGAGAGTCCACAACTTCCCAAGGGAGACCGTTCCACTGTCAAGCAGCTCTTACTGTCAGAAAGTTTTCCCTGAGGTTTAGTCAGGATCTCCTTTCATGTAATTTGAAGCCATGGGTTCGAGTCCTCCCCTTCGCAGCAGCAGAAAACAGGATTGTTCCACTTCCCATCTGACAGCCCTTCAGATATTTGAAAATGGCCTTACCTCACATTATAGAGAACCTCTCAGTGAATCCTCCAACCTTTACTAGATCCTTTGATTTCTGAAAGATTGCCTGATTTCAAGTCTGATCAGAATTTAATTCTGGCCCAAGATCCCTGTTTAGCCCAGGCAAAACGGTTCAAGGAGGGTTAGGGGCTGCCCTCTTTTACTCCACATCTGTCTCCTTGGGGTGAAATGCAATGTAAGCCAATCCAAACCTGACTAGAAGGGGTGGGCTCCCTCTCCCTCACACAGATGCAAAAGGCACCTGCAGCTCCTCACCTGAGGCAGGTGGGGGGGTTTGGGGGGGAGGTAACTACACCTGGGTGATCTGACCCAGGAGCCCCTTTACCTGATTAGAGCCCCACTGCGCCCCTTTCAAGTTTATCTCAGGATGGTCTTTCTCTGCCCCCACCCCATGCGAGATGCATCTTTTGCTATGTAATGGTCCTCCTGTAGACGCTAGATTGATTTCACCAAAGTGACGTGGTTAATGGCTGAGCAGCTGGACTTGGGGGGATGTTTAGGCACAGGCAATCAGAGCAGCCGAACCAGAACGTACATCTTTCTTAATTAAAGTTCATCAGAATAAAACCAACACCACATTTTGTGGCACCTTAAAGGCTAATACCGATATGGTCGTTTGAGCTTGTGTATGTTGGGGTGAATTTCAAAAGTTGCGAGGGAAAAGGGAAGTTCCCCACTTCTCTCCTCATTTAATCCCCACAACAACCCCCTTGTGAGGTCGATTAGTCTGAGAGGCAGCGGCTGACCCAGGAGTGGGGATTTGAACCCTGGTCTCTGCCAGGTCTTAATCTAACACACTCCCCCCCCCTGCCTCTCCACAGCCCTGACCTGGGACCACCTTCTTCCCTTTGAAGAGAAGAGGGGAGACGGATTCTCCGCTGCAGGGGAGAGAATCAGGGCCATGTGCTGGTTTGAAAGAGGGGAATTGCTAATATAATCCTCAAAGGGTTTGCTTTTTCCTTTTGACTTTTAAAAAAATCTAATATCTTCATTTCCATACCTTTTTTAAGCTAATTTGTGGAAAATTAAAATGGCGAGGCCCACAAAGGCTGCATTTTAATTGAATCTTGTATCTGAGCCGTGGCGCGGAGTCTCTCTTGGCCTCCTTGATTAGCCTCCTCCATTAAATCATTTTTGCCTCGTTTAGCTGAGATACCGTCTCCTTGCGAGGCCTGGGACTTGGGGACTGGAGGAGCAGCAGCAGGAGCAGGAGGAGGACGCTCTCGCCATCCTTCCATGCCAAAGCAGGTGAGGGCCCTCCATGGCGGCAGGAGGGAGGGACAGAGGGAGGGAGGGAGGGAGGGAGAGGTGGCTGGACCCATCCAGCCTTGTCTGGGGTCTAGGGGGCTTCAGGGGCAGCCACCCAACACTCAGCCCTTGGCCAGGAAGACCCATCTTGGCTCAGACATAGAATTGTAGAGTTGGAAGAGACATCTAGTCCAACCCGCTGCAATGCAGAAGTAGGGACTCCCCTGCCAGGGCAAGAAGGTGCAGCAGCTCCTCCAGGAAGGGGACCGTGCACAGTACCCCCAATCCAACACATCACCATCACTGTGGGTGTCCCAGCAGAGGGATGCCATGGAGATCCCTTGCACCAGGGCCATCTGTAGAGGGATGTTTAATCATTTGACTGTCACTGAAATGGGAATGGCTGTGTGTATTGATGAAAGGGTTTAACACCGCAGTATTCTAAGGGACTCTGAGCTTTCACTGATAATTAACTATCACTGTTGTCTGCTAACTCACCCATGAGTGTTTAACCTTAGATTAAGGTATTGAATTGCAAATTAGCCATCTTGGAAGCATGGTGACTGAAGTTTCTTATCTCAGAGAGTAAGGATGTAACTGAAGCTCTCCAAGATCACCCAGACTCAGCCTGTGGTCAGAGACAGAGACAGACCTCTGCTGCTTGGTCTGTTGGAACTATTTCATATTTTGTAGGATGCTGAGCCTGTGTCTTGGCTGGGTATATGTCTCATGGAATTGTTTTGATGTATCATTTGATGTTTTTGTTTTGTTTTGAAGAAAGTTCTGCAAGTGAAGTTGCTGAATAATATCTCATGGGTCTGGACAATGCTTCATGTCCAAAAGGAGTCGGTTTTTAGGCATCCAGTTGCTTCAAACAGCACAATATTAATATCTGCAGTAAGGGATATGCAAAGCCGGGGGGGCAATGGAGGGATGGGCACCACCCGCCTCCTCCTGGTTCCGCAGTTTGCTGATTCCGGGGACTGGGAGGGAAAGGAAACCTGGAGGAGGAGGAAAGATTAGCAGGCAGCAGCTGGTTTAATCAAGCAAATGCCAGGAAAAAGGAATCCCTGAACATGAGAGAGAGAGAGAGAGAATTGGAAGGGAAGGATGAAGCCCAGCGGACCCCCAGCAAGTGATGGAAGGCAGGAAGAGCTCCTTGTCAGCTGTGGGGATGGAGGGAAGGAGTTGGAGAAAGAAGTGAGAAGTGCCTGGTGGTCTCCGCAGAGCGATCCAGGCAGTTTGAGATTCTGCCAGCCAGAGCGGGGGAGGGGGGGGAGAGAGAGAGAGCTTGGCACTCATAGAGCCCTACCAGTGCAGACTTGGAAGAGGTTGCATCCAGTAGCTTCCTGTGTCATCCTGGGCGTGCAAATTCCTGTCCTGCTGCCCGATTTGTCATTTAATCAAAGTGTCTCCTGGCACACCCAAAGCGCCTCTCTTGTATTAAGAGCTATCATTTATTTCGCTTTGATTCAGGCCACCTTCCTGAGTGCTTCTCCAGCCAAGGCCACTTCCACCATCAAAATGCAATACGACGTCTGCAATGCAAGGGGATAATACAGCCATCATGGAATTCTGCAACTCCCCAAGAGATACGAAGCAAGGGGAAAAAAACCTTCCAACAGAGCAGGATCAGTGGGGGGGGGGGAGATTTCCCACCCAGGGGCCACATTTCCTTCTGGGCAACGTTCCAGGGGCCACATGCCAATGCATGTTACTTTTACTTTTATTGCAAGAGAATAGTTTCATGCACACACGGAGACACTCCTCCCTGCCCTCCATCCAGGCAAGCCAGAGTGCAAGGACACAACAACACCCCCCCAGCCAAAAACACTCAGGGAGGGAGCAGGGGAGGGCCAGGGAGGGGGGTGTCCAGGAGAGAGTCCCGAGGGCCAGGGAAGGAGGGCTGGAGGCCCTGAACCTGAGATGCCCCACCCCTGCAGCAGAGAGAATCTCAGGTAGGCAGAGTCCTGCTTCCGGGTTTCCCTTTGGGGGCACCTGGTCAGCCGTTGAGAGAAGATGATGCCAGACTCGCGGGGCATCCTTTGGCCTGATCCAGCAGGCCTCTTGCGTCCCTCTCTCTTTATGGATTTGTAGCCCACCCTCGCAGGGAGGTTCTTCAGAGCAACCTGCTGCAGTTTCTGAAGCTGGCAGGGAGAATATTCTGGGCCAGACACAAGAGGCCCAATTTAAGGACATGCCCATCCATGCGGCTGCCCCAAAGGCACCATGCATTTTCCAGAGAGACTCCGAGCATCGCTGAGGAGTTTGTGGCCCCTCTGGTGAAGAGGCAGCGTTTGCACTGGGCTCCATCCTCAGACCCTCTAAAGCTCTCTGGACTCTGTGCCCCCCCACCCTTGAGCTAGAAGCCCCCCACTCAGGTCTACCAGAGATGGCACAGTGTGGGGAAATGGGGAAGGGGGCAGCACCCAGAGTCATGAGCCCCGGCCAGCTGGGATGCACAAATAGCCCTTGGAGGCTTCGGAGCCCCAGAGCTGCAAAGCAATTGATGGTAAAGTCCTTTTCACCCCATTAGATTACCCAGGATTAACCTTGATCTGAGTAATAGATACAGTGGTACCTCGGGTTAAGAACTTAATTCGTTCTAGAGGTCCGTTCTTAACCTGAAACTGTTCTTAACCTGAGGTACCACTTTAGCTAATGGGGCCTCCTGCTGCCGCCATGCTGCCACCACACAATTTCTGTTCTCATCCTGAAGCAAAGTTCTTAACCCAAGGTATTATTTCTGGGTTAGCGGAGTCTGTAACCTGAAGCATCTGTACAGGGGCATAGCAACGGGGGAGCGGTGGGGGTGAAGTGATCCTGGTGCCACATCTCTGGGGGTGACAAGGCATGCGGTTTGCTGGTGGCAGCACTCCAGCGCCATATGGACAGTGCCGGGATCCTCTGCTCGCGGCTGCAGCCACATGTAGAGAATCTTCCATTCACAGCTGCAGCCGTGAGCAGAGGATCCTGGCATCGTCTGTATGGCGCTGGAATGGTGGCGCTGGCAACCCGCTACATAGCGCACATGTGCAGTGTTGCACATGCGTGCTATGTAGCAATGCCCCACCCCCAGGTGCACATCATGTTTGCTGCTCCAGGTGCCCGAGTGGCTTCCTACACCTCTCCGTCTGTAACCTGAAGCGTCTGTAACCCGAGGTACCACTGTACTCTAAATGGAGGATTCTGCCATTTGTTCTTGGAAGGCAGCAGAAGAGACATGACAGATTGGAGAAGGTGAGGGAGCCGGAGAGAGGGAGCCCTGCTGGGACTCTGAAGAGCTCAGCTGTGCCAGAAGCCCATTAAGGACTAGCCCAGACACCAGAGTAAAAGGCCCTTCACAGAATCATAGAATGGGAAAGTTGGAAGGGATCCCGAGGGTCACCTAGTCCAGCCCCCTGAAATCCAAGAATCTCAGCTCAAGCATCCCTGACAGGTGGCCCCCCGACCTCTGCTTAAAAACCTCCCAGGAAGGAGAATCCACCACCTCCCCAGGGAGACCCTTCCTTCTCTTACTCTCAGGAAGTTCTTCCTGATGTTTCACTGGAGTCTCCTTTCCTTACATTTGAATCCATTGTTTGGGGTCCTCCTGCCTGAAACCCTCCAACCTCTTTTCCCTCCCCTGCTGGACCCATTGACTGGTTCAGAGCCCACAAGCCACCTGCTCAGGATCATCCTCCCACCCCCAAGGGTGGAGACCGGGATGCAGGGTGGGGGTTGCACTGGGGGTTTCTGGCTTGCAGCCTTTTCTGTGCTCCTCCTCCTCCTGGCATTTGGGAATCCTTCTAGCAGAGGCGCTTAATGGGAGGGACTCATCCTGCTGTCAGTCACAAGCACTCAACCTCTTCATCCTGCCGGCAGAACAGCGCTATAAATGAGCTGTCTTGCAGAAGGTCTGACAGATGACTATCAAGTGCTAAACAGTAGGAAGACCCGCGCAAGGAAGTCTGTTTGCAGCCATGAAGCTCTCAAGCTCCCAACCAATAAAAGACACCCCCCCAGCTGATCAAGCTCCTAGGCTCTTGCAAGCTCCCCCCACCCACCCACCCACCAGCACCAAGATAATTGAACTCTCTCTCTCTATCACACACACACACACACACACACACACGGCCAGTTCAAGATATTTTGCTGCCTGAGGTGAAGGATGAGATGCTGCCAAGTCCTTGTCCACACAGTTAAACTATGGAACTCCCTCCCACTGGAGGCACTGATGGCTGCCAGCCTAGATGGCTTTCTAAGAATTCATGGAAGAGGAGAGGGCGATGGATGCCCCAATAGCCCCTGTGAGAACAGGATGCTGGACTAGATGCCCCCTCCTTTGGCCTGATGTTCCCATGCCCCCCCTCACTCCCCCTGCAGAACCCGGCTGGACTGGCGGCTGAAGCGGTTGGCGAGGAAGCCATGTCATCCTGCACCGCAGGGGGGTTTGCTGCAGGGCCCCAGCGTCAGGCAGGGAAAGAGCAGCAGTGGGGAAGCAGCAGCCAGTGGCAGCAGGACACCTGCGGGTTTCTAGCAAAGGGCCTTCTCGATGTTTGCTGGAATCATAGACTCCTAGAATTGTAGACTTGGAAGGGACCCCAAGCATCATCTAGTCCAACCCCGCTGCAATTCAGGAACGGGAGCATCCCTCGCGGATGGTGCCAGAAGCAAGCAAGGAGGACCCCAGGGTCAAGCAGAAGCCACAGGCTCAGGAGGAGAGGACGTCTCCTCTAGTCTCAACAACAACAACAACAGCCCAAACATGCACAACGCACCACAGGGGTTCTGCTGCCCCAGAACTGGGGCTGCCAGCAGGGGACTGGACTCTGCAGGATGGAGCTACAGAGGAGACATTCCTGGGTAAGGATGAGCCATGAGGAGCAGAGGCCTGGAAGCCAAGGCAGATGGTTGCCCACAAACGCCAACTCAGAAGCAGATCCCATTGACTTCAGTGAGTGGGTGCTGTAGGACTGTGAAGCTGTGTCCCTGAATCATAGAATCTTGGTGTTGTAGAATTGTAGAGTTGGAAGGGACCTCGAGGGTCATCCAGTCCAACCTTCTGCAATGCAGGAATCTCAGCTAAAGCACCCGTGACAGATGGCCCTCCAAGCTCTGCTTAAAAACCTCCCAGGAAGGAGAGGCCACCACCTTCCATCCCCTGGTCAAACAGCTCTTATTGACAGAAAGTTCTTCCTGATGTTTAGCCAGAATCTCTTTTCTTGTAACTTGAATTCATTGGTTCAAGTCCTACCCCACAGAGCAGGAGAACACAAGCTTGCTCCCTCCTCCATGTGACAGTCCTTGGGATATTTGAAGATGGCTCTCATGTTCCCCCTCAGTCTCCTCTTTTCCAGGCTAACCATACCCAGCTCTTTCAAGCGTTCCTTGGTTTCAACATCCTTCTTAAATTGTGGTGCCCAGAACTGGAAACTGGACTGTCCAAGGCAGAATAGAGCAGGACTATGACTTCCCTTGATCTGGAAAATAGACTTCTGTGATGCAGCCCAGAATTTCATTAGCTTTTCTTGCTTCTGCATCACACTGTGGAGTCATAGGTAGGTAGCTGTGTTGGTCTGCCATAGTCAAAACAAAAAAATAAATAAATAAAAAAATCCTTCCAGTAGCACCTTAGAGACCAACTAAGTTTGTTCTTGGTATGAGCTTTCATGTGCAAGTGTGCATGCACACATTGAAGAAGTGTGCATGCACATGAAAGCTCATACCAAGAACAAACTTAGTTGGTCTCTAAGGTGCTACTGGAAGGAATTTTTATTTATTTATTTATTTATTTATTTGTTTGACTGTGGAGTCATGTTTGGTTTGTGGTCCATGAAGAATAATTGGAGTCGGGGAGATGGTCCTTCCACCTCATATATGCCACACATGGAACCCAGATGTAACTCCTTCTGGGGTGCAATGAAGCCCCCCCCTTGTTGGCCCCTGAAGCTTTTCCGCCCCAAAGATGCAGACAGAAGCACTGCAGAGCAGCTGGAGGGAAAGCAAAGCAGCCTTTGGGTGATAAAGGAAGGAACAGGCAGCAGCAAAGCTTGGAACAGGTGTGTCAGATCATTTGGAGCCACTGAGCAGGAGACCAAGAGGGCTGCTGCGCCAAGCCAGCAAACTCTGCCTGCACAGGAAGCTTTCAGAATCCTTCCCAATGAAGGGAGCAGATGACAAGGTGCAGGGGGAGTAAAGTCACCCCGAGACCCTTATTGCCTGCCTGGGGAGCAGCGTGAACTAAGGCCAGTGGCTCTCTGCGCAAGGCAGCTCTCTGCCTGGTTCCAGAGCCCGCCTCACACCTGAACAGGGGGCTGAGTCCTTGGCAGAAGCCGGCGACCTTGGACTACAAAGAGAGCCTGAGCAAAGAGGAGCCATGCTGCTCACTCTGCAATCATCCCCTACTGTTAATTGCACTGCGAGGTTTTGCTCCACAGAGGGAAACGTGCAAAAGTGGCTCCCAGAATGGAAAATATCCCTGGAACTTGCAGGAGGTTCAAGTCGGGGAATTCAGGAGGTAGCTTCCTGCAAAATCGTAGAGAAGAGACAGAGACAGAAATGCATTGGCAGCCCCAAGTCACAAAGCAGAGGCTGGCCGCCTGTTTTCAGAGACATCAAAAGCCAAACTGAGAAGATCAGAAGTGCCTGTTGGGCGAAGTCCATGGCCCACCCAGCCCAGCATCTTGTTCTCCCAGTGACCAGGCAGATGCCCCAAGGGAAACCCACAAGCAGGATTTCCAGTAACTGGCTTTCAGAAGCATTGCTGCCCCTGACCGTGGAGGCAGAGGGCAACCATCCTGGCTAGTAGCCATGGTCAGCCACCAGCTCCTCCGTGGATTTTCCCAGTCCTCTTTAAAAGCCAGGGAAATGGGCTGCCAGCTTCCTTCCCAGCTCCCCCCCCCCCAGGCATCCCTTCTTCTTGAGGTGTGGCGCCCAATGCCAGTCTCATCTAAATAAGGTCCAAGACATAAGCCAGTTTCCTGCCACACCCGGAGTGAGCAGAACTGGGAGATTTGGAATATCCTGGGAGATCTTTGGCCACAGGAAGGGCTTCGGTCTCCCAGCTGTTGGAGCAGCAGAAAAAGCTTCCTGCCCCACGCTCTAAACGAGGTTGCTGGAAAAGAATGCATTTGGAGGAAACCAGGAGTGGGTTTTCCTGCAAAAAGGCATGAGCGGGTAATCACAAATGCTTGGCTTGAGCATATGCTCTGAGAGCAGCACCTTCCTTCATTCTTTGCCTTCTGCCTGTCTGGCTAAGCCAATATTTTCCACCTGGTTCAGGCAGATGGGCTTGGTTGGCTTCCAGATTTCACAAGCCTCAAATCTGCCCACCTCTCTACGGCTGCTGAATCACGCATCTAGCAGGATCACGTTAGAGTGGCTCAGCGGAATCCCTGATCTGGACTTGAGGTAGCAATGAATTCTCTCTGCCAGAGGCCCAGGCCCCTTGGTCTGCAGAAGTGCAACTACCCCTGGCAGAGGGATGGTGACATTGCAGTGGCAGACCCCGGAACAGCTGAGCATTTTGCAAAGGGATGATCCAGACATTAAGGCTGTGTGAGTGGGAAATTAACTCGCCTGCTCGTCCCCACTGGGAAACCGTGTCCCTCATGCAACACCACTGGGAAGGCCTTTTGGTCCCAATGGGAGAGTTTGGAGCTGGGGTGGACATATTGGACCAAAAGGGATAGAGCCATGAAGCAGGGGTGCCCAAACTTTTTGCAAAGAGGGCCAGATTTGATGAAGTGAACATGCATAAGGGCTGACCAAAGTTGTTGAGTTGTTTTTTATTAGGATCCGACCCCAATAAATAAACCGCCACAGGGTTAGGCCCCCGAAACAGACTTTGGACATGCCTGCCATAAAGCTAAAGAAGTAAGTGATGATGCTATGCCATGATTTGAAGACAGCTGGACACTGTTGCAGGAAGGCACCCCAGAAGGTGAACTTCTGAAGCTGCTGCAAACCAGAACTTGCACAGTGTAGCTGTGTAAACTACTGGAACTTAGAGCTGGATGAGAAACCCAAGCAGGCTACTTACTGCAGGAGGGTCTGCACTTGGGACTGAGAACAGATTTGCAAAGAGAGTCATCCTGCAAGCTCAACAATGGTTTTGAAATGCTGTGTTGTGCTTCCTTTGCTCGCATGCTGGTGGCGAGAGAAACTGTTTTAAGGGTTTTTAAAGAATTGCTCAGCTAATCCTTGTGTGTGTTTGAAAGCTGTTTGGAAATGCAGAATTGCAGGAGGAGGAGGAAGAGCCCCAGAGACCCTGCTGGGATGGAACTTTGCTTGAAAGGGATGAGCAGTGGTGGTGTCCGTGTCGGGTTTGCTACTGTGTGCAGTTTTTTATGATGTGCATTCCAATATATTTTTGTTATTTTGCACACTTGAGACAGATGTGCGCTTTTTGAGGGGGTATAATGTTGTATAATTCTTAAAGAAATGGGAGTGCCGGATCACCTCATTTGTCTCCTGAGAAATCTCTATGTGGGACAAGAAGCTACAGTTAGAACTGGATATGGAACAACTGATTGGTTCAAAATTGGGAAAGGAGTACGACAAGGCTGTATATTGTCTCCCTGCTTATTTAACTTATATGCAGAATTCATCATGCGAAAGGCTGGGCTGGATGAATCCCAAACCGGAATTAAGATTGCCGGAAAAAATATCAACAACCTCAGATATGCTGATGATACAACCTTGATGGCAGAAAGTGAGGAGGAATTAAAGAACCTTTTAATGAGGGTGAAAGAGGAGAGCGCAAAATATGGTCTGAAGCTCAACATAAAAAAAACTAAGATCATGGCCACTGGTCCCATCACCTCCTGGCAAATAGAAGGGGAAGAAATGGAGGCAGTGAGAGATTTCACTTTCTTGGGTTCCATGATCACTGCAGATGGTGACAGCAGTCACGAAATTAGAAGACGCCTGCTTCTTGGGAGAAAAGCAATGACAAACCTAGACAGCATCTTAAAAAGCAGAGACATCACCTTGCCGACAAAGGTCCATATAGTTAAAGCTATGGTTTTCCCAGTAGTAATGTATGGAAGTGAGAGCTGGACCATAAAGAAGGCTGATCACCGAAGAATTGATGCTTTTGAATTATGGTGCTGGAGGAGACTCTTGAGAGTCCCATGGACTGCAAGAAGATCAAACCTATCCATTCTTAAAGAAATCAGCCCTGAGTGCTCACTAGAAGGACAGATCCTGAAGTTGAGGCTCCAGTACTTTGGCCACCTCATGAGAAGAGAAGACTCCCTAGAAAAGACCCTGATGTTGGGAAAGATGGAGGGCACAAGGAGAAGGGGACGACAGAGGATGAGATGGTTGGACAGTGTTCTCGAAGCTACTAACATGAGTTTGGCCAAACTGCGAGAGGCAGTGAAGGATAGGCGTGCCTGGCGTGCTCTGGTCCATGGGGTCACGAAGAGTCAGACACGACTGAACGACTGAACGACAACAATGTTGTCTTTTGTGGGTGCCAGAATCAAGACACCCATAATTTTTAGAACTTAACCATTGTTTGAAGTCCGAAGAAGCTGGTAAAATGTGGGCTAGACAATGCTCCCATTCAGTGGATTTGTAACTGGCTGACTGACCGAACCCAAAGGGTGCTCATTAATGGCTCCTCTTCATCCTGGAGAGAAGTGACTAGTGGGGTGCCACAGGGTTCTGTCTTGGGCCCAGTCTTATTCAACATCTTTATCAATGACTTGGATGATGGGCTTGAGGGCATCCTGATCAAGTTTGCAGATGACACCAAATTGGGAGGGGTGGCTAATACCCCAGAGGACAGGATCACACTTCAAAATGACCTTAACAGAACTGGGCCAAAGCAAACAAGATGAATTTTAACAGGGAGAAATGTAAAGTACTACACTTGGGCAAAAAAAATGAAAGGCACAAATACAGGATGGGTGACACCTGGCTTGAGAGCAGTACATGTGAAAAGGATCTAGGAGTCTTGGTAGACCATAAACTTGACATGAGTCAACAGTGTGATGCAGCAGCTAAAAAAGCCAATGCAATTCTGGGCTGCATCAATAGGAGTATAGCATCTAGATCAAGGGAAGTAATAGTACCACTGTATTCCGCTCTGGTCAGACCTCACCTGGAATACTGTGTCCAGTTCTGGGCACCACAGTTCAAGAAGGATACTGACAAGCTGGAACGTGTCCAGAGGAGGGCAACCAAAATGGTCCAAGGCCTGGAAACGATGCCTTATGAGGAACGGCTTAGGGAGCTGGGTATGTTTAGCCTGGAGAAGAGAAGGTTAAGGGGTGATATGATAGCCATGTTCAAATATATAAAAGGATGTCATATAGAGGAGGGAGAAAGGTTGTTTTCTGCTGCTCCAGAGAAGCGGACACGGGGCAATGGATTCAAACTACAAGAAAGAAGATTCCACCTAAACATTAGGAAGAACTTCCTGACAGTAAGAGCTGTTCGACAGTGGAATTTGCTGCCAAGGAGTGTGGTGGAGTCTCCTTCTTTGGAGGTCTTTAAGCGGAGGCTTGACAGCCATCTGTCAGGAATGCTTTGATGGTGTTTCCTGCTTGGCAGGGGGTTGGACTGGATGGCCCTTGTGGTCTCTTCCAACTCTATGATTCTATGATTCTTCACCTTAGCAGTGCAAAAAGGCAGGCCAAACCAACTTCCTGGCCTGGAATTGCTGGGGGGGGGGAGCGGAGAGAGAGAGCCCTCCTGTAGTACAAAGGAAGGTTACCTTGGCTGGCTGGCTACTGTAAGTACAGAGCTATTAGCAGACAATGGAGAGCCATTAAATGCCATTGACAATGCAAAGAACTTTCCTTCCCCCCATGGCTCATGCCAAGTAACTGGAGGTGAGGAATAATGTTGTCCTTTTGAGCAGAGGTTTTTTGGGAAAGGAGGAAGGGGGGCCATGAGGTTGGAGCCATTTTGGCTGCTGGCTGGAGAGGCTGCCACCCAGAGCACGGCTGGCTGCCCTGGACCAAGCTGTCTGCAGATCTGAGAGAAGCCTGGAGCGGCGTTCTGGAGATGTCATGTGGCTGGGCGCCTCTCCATCCTAGGCTCAGGTTGTCTAGATGTGAATGACCCATAGATCTCAATGTCACTGTAGTCTCTGTCCTGCATCACTCTCCCCAAAGGGATACCCACCCTGGGACCCCCTGGCATCTTGCTGGGAGTGTTGCCCAACCTCTGTAACACTGGCACTAGGTGCAATTAGATAAATGTTACAAGATAGCAAAGTAACATGTGCAGTCCTCTATGCGGTTCAGTTAACTCTCCTCTCTCTGGTCCCAGAGCAGTGCCGGATTTACGTAGAAGCTAAACAAGCTGTAGCTTAGGGCCCCACTCTCTTGGGGGTCCCCCCAAAAAAAAATTAAAGGAAAAAACTGGATGTACATTTCCAAAATATAAGATAAAAAATAAATAAAATGGCTTTAGCTCCTATTAGGTCCATAAATGACCATATAGCATATATTTAACACAAAAAAGCGACAATTTGTTGTTGACAAAGGACAGCTGGACATATAAAGGGCCCCATAACCTTCAGGAGCTTAGGGACTCATCAAACCTAAATACAGCCCTGTCCCAGAGGGAGAGCCTAAGCTGTTCATCTCTGCATCAAGAAGAACTTTCTGACCATAAGAGCTGTTTAGTGGAGCTGTCTCCCTGGTGCTACTGGAAAGAATTTTCTATTTTGTTTCAACTATGGCAGACCAACACGGCTACCCACCTGTCCCTGGAGAGGGGGTGGACTCTCCTTCCTTGGAGGTTTGTAAGCAGAGGTTGGATGGCCATCTGTCATGGACAATGAAGAAGAAGAGTTTGGATGTGATATCCCGCTTTTCAATACCCGAAGGAGTCTCAAAGCGGCTAACATTCTCCTTTCCCTTCCTCCCCCACAACAAACACTCTGTGAGGTGAGTGGGGCTGAGAGACTTCAAAGAAGTGTGACTAGCCCAAGGTCACCCAGCAGCTGCATGTGGAGGAGTGGAGGCACGAACCCGGTTCACCAGATTACGAGTCTACCGCTCTTAACTGAGATTTCTGCATTGCAGGGGGTTGGACTAGAGGACCCTTGGGGGTCCCCTCCAATTCAACAGTTCTCTGATTCTATGCAGCCTCAGCTCCTGGCTGTTACTAGCCATCTCCAACAAGCACACACAGAGGCCCCTCAGGTTTCATCTTCCTGCTGTGACCACTAGGCAGCTCTGCTTCCAGAGTTGAGTCATCAGAGAGCTCAATCTAATGGAAAAATAGAAGCCTTCCTTGATTCTTTTGCCAGAGTGGAACCTTTTTGCCAAAGGTAAACTTCTCACTACAGCATTTTCAATACAATGCATTCAAACACAGCATGTTGTGTGCATTAAACCTATAACTTTAACATTATACCCCTACCATTGAACATCTGCTGGTTAGGGTTATGATGATGATGATGATTACTGCATTTATGAATCACTTCTCATCAAGGAGAAGCTAATGGAGGCTACTAGCCATAGTGGCTCTGCCCTGCTCTGCCTCCACAGTTGCAGGAGTAATGCTTCCGAATCTTGAGTGGCTCTTGGGTTTCCCTTTGAGGCATCAGGTTGGCCCCTGTGAGAACAGGAAGCTGCACCAGAGAGGCCATGGTCCTGATCCACCTGCAGGACTCTTCTTATGGCTGTCTATTGTGATAACAGAACCCCCATGCTCAGGGATAGTCTACCTCTGAATGCCAGATAATGGGGAGCAACAACTGGAGAGGGCTTTTGTGCCTGAAACAGGCTTGCTGGTTTCCCACAGGCTAATGTGAGAACTTTCCGTGGGCCATTGGCCTGATCTAGCAGGCTGTTGTTATGTTCCCATGAGTCACCGTGAAGTGATTTACAGTAGAATAGCATATATAAAACAGATACATATATAAACATAGTTAGAACAATCATATATATATATATATTGCAAGTTGAGGAAACAGTTATAAAAACAGTTTGAAATAGCAGCACATGCACAAAATCAATTCAAATCCAAGACAGGCAACTGAGATAAAGATTTCAGAAGGGTCGCAGAAAGAGGCAGGTTTGAATGCGCTTCCCAAGAGTCTGGATGGTCTGCGTAATTTTCCTAGCCAGGAAAGGCCACTTACGAGAAAACCACAGGTTTGAGTTCCCAAGGAGGAGCTTTCCAAGGTGGCTGGAAACGAGTAAGGAGCCTCTGTGATATTTGCTGCACAAGGATAGATTCTCTCTCTCCAGCCATTTTTTCATTTAACTGAACTGGAGGAGTTAATTCCTGGCTGCCCTAAGCTGGCATTTAAAATTCTTCAGTTAGCGCAAGCAAAGAAGGAAGACTTTTCGACCTGCAGAAAGATCAAACTCCTAAGACGATGCTACTGAATCATGACAAGGCCATTTTTTATAACTTAAAAACATAAAATTGTAGAGCTGGAAGGGTCCCCAAGGGTCATCTAGTCCAACCCCCTGCAATGCAGAAATCAGAGTTAAAGAATCCATGACTGATGGCCATCCAAGCTCTGCTTAAAAAACCCCAAGGAAGGAGAAGCCACCACTTCCCAAGGGAGTCTGTAGGGCACAAGACATTTCCTGTTCCACCACCAAATTAACTTGGGGGTCGGAGCCTCTTTGATATAGAAAATGTCAGTTTTCTATAGGGCCCCTCCCCCAAATGCTTGCAGGTGCTTTATAGAGAGCCACCCCCCACCAAGATCCAAATCTTTTTGTAACATAGCCTGAGCACAGAAGCATATCTGAAACTTCTGGTTTTGGAGGGACCTGTGGAGAATCATCTTCGTCAGAAATTATGGTTTTAAAGTTCAAGCCATCCTTTAAGCAAAATTGCATTTTTAATATTGCTCTACTCTGGCTGCCCTGGTATTTTATGAGAGGGTGGCATATAAACAAGCCGGGAAACAAACAAACAGGTTGCTGAAGCTCCTGGCCAGCGAAAGAGGATGGGGAGAGAGGAGGGGTTTGTCTCCCCCAAAGTCCTCCTCTTTGGAGCCCAGGGGAATCAAAGAGTCCACTGAAGATTGCTCTTGGGGGGGGGGAGAGAATTAGCTGACTGAGCCCCTCCCACCCTTTGGGGGAAACGGAGGGAGAGAGGGAAGAAGAGAAACCTGCAAAACATTTGCTGATGTCACAGAAAGGCAGAAACGGCACTCAGACATCAAGGAAGAAGGGGGAAAGATTGCCAAGCACTTCTAGACACTTCACTCAGAGGAGAAGAAAGGACAGGATTTGGAAAGGCATTTGCTAGAAGAAGCGGCTCCTCAATTGTGCGGGAGAAGGGCCTGTGCACACGAGGGAGGAGGGCTCTCCAGAGAACCCACTGCTTGGCTGTGTTTACTGCCTCTGATGCTGGAGGGAGCAGGCGGCCACCAGAACAGGGACCTGCATTGCTCACTAATAATCTGGCCTCAAGGTGAGGCAAAGTGAAGCGGATTGCCAGAGGGCAAACAAAAGGAGGATTTTGCCATGCAACATCTAATCTGTTTACCCAATCCTCTGCAGAAAGAGAAAGCATTGGCCAGCAGCTTTGGTGGCTTTTTAAATAGGTTAGACCAGGGGTCAACAAACTTTTTCAGCGGGGGGCCGGTCCACTGTCCCTCAGACCTTGTGGGGGGCCAGATTATATTTTGGAAAAAATAATGAACAAATTCCTCTGCCCCACAAATAACCCAGAGATGCATTTTAAATAAAAGGACACATTCTACTCATGTAAAAACACGCCGATTCCTGGACTGTCCGTGGGCCAGATTTAGAAGGCGATTGGGTTGGATCTGGCCCCTGGGTCTTAGTTTGCCTACCCATGAGTTAGACGCATGAAGGAAGGAGGAAAGAAGAGTCCCAGTGCCTATTCACCAAGATAGTGAAACGCATTCTGCCCTCCTTCCTTGCAGTCCTTTAGAGACCAAGGTGCCTCTGAGGATCAGGTGGAGACAGGGACTCAGCCACACTTCCTCTTCGTCTGTGTCTAGAAAACACAGGTCTGAGAAGTTTCCGGCTTGCCCCCTTCTTCCTAGGCAGGTGTCCAAGCGGTTTCACCTTTGCCACCCCTCCAACTTTCCTGCAGAAAGCTCACTCTTCAGGGCTGAATTGGACAAGCCTTTGGATGGTTCTGTGAAAAGTTTTGGTCACTGCACCTAAAAAAGGAGACATTGTAATCATATTAATGTAGAGTTGAGAGGGACCCCAAGAGTCATCTAGTCCAACCCGCTGCAATGCAGGAATCTCAGCTAAAGAATCACTGACAGGTGGTCATCCAACCTCTGCTTAAAAGTCTCCAATGAAGAAGAGTCCACTGCCTTCTGAGGGAGTCTGTTGAATGGATCCTACCCTCAGAAAGTTCTTCCTCATGTTTAATCAGAATCTCATTTCCTGAACTATTTGAATCTGTTGGTTTGGGTCTTTCCCTCTGGGAATAGCAGAAAACAAGCTTGTTCCATCATCCATGAGGCAGCCCTTCAGATCTTCCAATCACCTCTCATCTTTCCTTCTCCAGGTTAAACATACCCAACTCCTTCAAATGACCGAGTGCTTTCTAATAGTTCCTCATCATACTAGAAAAAAGTGACCAGTGGGGTGCCACAGAGTTCCATCCTGAACAATGGGTTCAATAAATAATAAAAAATAACTAAAATGTCCAGTAGCACCTTGTTGTTGTTTAGTCGTTTAGTCGTGTCCGACTCTTCGTGACCCCATGGACTAGAGCACGCCAGGCACTCCTGTCTTCCATTGCCTCCCGCAGCTTAGAGACTAACTAAGTTTGTTCTGGGTATAAGCTTTCGTGTGCATGCACACTTCTTCAGATACCTGGGTTCAATATCCTTAAAAAAACAAATTGAATGAAGCAATTGAGGGGATGCTCATCCAATTTGCAGATGACACCAAACTGGGAGGGGTAGCTAATGCAGAGGAAGACAGAATCAGAATTCAAAATGACTTTAACAGATTGGAGAACTGGGAGCAAGCTTACAAAATGAATTTCAATAAGGACAGTGGTAAGGTTCTGCACATAGGCAGGAAGAACCAGATGCACAAATATAGGATGGGGGGCACCTGGCTCACTAGCAGTACATGTCAAAAGGATCTTGGGATCTTGGTAGACCACAAGCTGAACATGAGTCCACTGTGTGATGCAGCAGCAAAAAAAGCTAATGCTATTCTAGGCTTCATCCACAGAGGTCTAGTGTCCAGATCAAGGGAAGCCATAGTCCCGCTCTATTCTGCCTTGGTCAAACCACACCTGGAATGCTGTGTCCAGTTCTGGGGCTAAAATTCAAGGAGGATATTGACAAACTAGAAGGTGTGCAGAGAAGGGCGACCAAGAAGATCAAGGGTCTGGAAACCGAGCCTAATGAGAAACGCATTCTTTGATACTATGATTCTGTGACTGAAGGCCTGCATCTTTAAGAAAGCCTCTCCTTAATCTGCTCTGGGCTCCTTTGCAAGAAGCATTTGAGAGTCTTACAGATGTCCAGAGGGAAGGGAAGGATTAAAGCTGGCAGCCCTGAACATTGGTCTGTTAGCAAACCTGGTCGTTTAGTCATGGGAAGAGGAGAGCTACAGCTCAGGTGCAGCCATGTGAGTTCCACATCACCTGGGCAAGGGGGGGAGTGATGTGTCCCCCTTTGCAGAGGACTCTCCCGTCTGAATGGCTGCCCTACCCAGTCTTAAGTCCGGTTAAAAGAAAAAAGAACTATAAGAAGTTATGGGGGGGGGGGCGAAGCCTGCCTGGCTCTTTCCCCTGCACAGGCTTCCGCTGCTCTTTTGTTCTTTGGAGTTATTGTGTCCTCTTGTCCTAGTGGCTTAATATGGATTACAGCAGTTACAGCAGAACACTGTCCTCTCCCTCATTCCTGCTACCAAAGAAAAAGAGGTGAGGAAGAGGATTTGGACATCTATGCTACACTTTAGCAGCCAACTCCCAATTTAAGGGCGTTGTTGGTTTTGGGAGGTTTGCCATATTATCGTTTGGCGACAAAGGAGAGCGCCGGGCATGCAGTTTTACAGATAGAAGAAAAAAGTCAATTAAATTATTATCTATTTATTGCTTTCCCCACCCAATGTCCCCAACCCAACTCTGCATGAAGCAAGGATAAAAGACAAAGCATAAACATGCCCCTTCAGGAATATTTATGAAAGGACTCTCCTTCCTTGGAGGTTTTTAAGCCGAGGTTGGGTGGCCATCTGCCATGTATGATCTAGTTGAGAGTCCTGCATTGTGGGGGGGTTGGACTAGATCCCTTCTCACTCTGCGGTTCTGTGATTCTAAGAAGTACACTAAAGGGCCAAAAACATAGCTCACTACCTTCCCAAGAAACAATCAAAGGAGCTGGCAAACAGAAATGTTCTAGCCTGGCGCCCTAAAGGCAAACACCAGGCATACTTCCATGCATGGAAGTGTTGTGTCTGGAGCTGGGATCCTAGAATAACAGGCAGGGAGGATTCCAGAAGGTAGCATCTGAGTGGCAGTGTAGCCGTCCAATCTGGCTCCAGAAGGGAAGTTTGAACCAGCCTATCAGGTGGGTGTGGTTACAGGATATATAGCCTGGGTCTGGGAGGGACCAAAAAGCCAGGAAACACCCAATGACTGACTGTGTTTATCTGACTACTTTAAAATAAACCGGATGAAACGGATGGATTCTCTCTGAGCATATTTCAGAAGCGTGCCATGTTCTGGGAGCCACCACTGAAAAGGCCTTCCTCCCCTCTCTCAGAGGAAGAACAAGGAGAAGGGCCTCAGGTGACAAACACTGTAATATCCGATTACAGGTAGGTAGCCGTGTTGGTCTGCCATAGTCAAAACAAAATAAAATTAAAATAAAATTAAAATCCTTCCAGTAGCACCTTAGAGACCAACTAAGTTTGTTCTTGGTATGAGCTTTCATGTGCATGCACACGAAAGCTCATACCAAGAACAAACTTAGTTGGTCTCTAAGGTGCTACTGGAAGGATTTTTTTATTTTTTGTTTTTTGTTTTGTTTTGTAATATCCGAGTCGGTTCTTATGGGAAGAGGCGGTCCTTGAAGCATTGTGGTCCTCAGCCACCGAAGACTTTATAGGCACCAAGTGGGGGCTAATGCAGTTGTCATAGACTGGCTGGATGGAATGATGGGAGGCACCAAAGGGGGGGGGGAGCCCCTAGGGAACTCCTTGGGGAAGAAGGCTCAGAGCCCGGGGACTGGTGGTGGGACGACATTGAGTGGTCAGAGGGAGGGAACAAGCTGTGAGGAGGGGGTGGCAGAAGAGGTGACAGGGTTTAGAGAACAGGAAGAGGCTGTGGCAGAGAACAGTTCAGAAGCAGAGGCTGGAGGGGAGGGTGGCAAAGAGGCAGAGTGGAGACAGGCTACTGAAGATGCCAGGGAGTCCCCTCCTCCTTCTGCAACCAGCTCCCTTCCCCTCTGGTGTCGAGTCCCAGTGGGCATTGGGAAGGCGGATACCTTCAGTCCTCGCCACTGCTTCATCAGGGCAAGACCTCCTAGGAAATGTTGCTGAGACCACTAGGCCTGACCTGTTTCCTTGCCTAAAGAGTTAATGGCACTCTTGCTTTCTTGCTGACCTGCTCCTGCCTCCAGCCCTGACATCCCTCGTGCCAGAGCTGGCTGGTGTTCGGTGCTCACACTGTCTTGCTCCAGTCAGCAGTCAAAGCCTGCCCTGGCTGCAGTTCCCGAATCATCTTCAAAGGCAGCCGCCCCACACAGAAGACGCTGCACCTTCCTTTCGAGAAGAAATCCCAAGGCAGTTCACAAACCGCTAAAAGCCAACAGCAGAATAAGGAGAATAAGACTGATTACAGAAGTAGAGCAACGCATAACAAAAATGCAGAGCAGAACAATTTCATCAAAACATTAAAACATCCGTAATTAAGGTGTACGGTAAACAAGCCTATTAGAACAACGCAACAGTTAGATCAATAATTAAAGCAGTAGGGTCAAGTCGGGAGATGAGGGGGATGATTGTTGAAACAGGCAGAATGCCAAGACTGATGAGACCTCTTGCTTTTCTGCAGGGAGAGCGTTCCGCAACACTGGCACCACCAGTGGAACATCCGCCTCCACAAGATGATGGGCACCAGGCCTTGGCAAAGCTCACCAGGGTCCATGTGTTGCTCTTCTAAACATTAGGAAGAACTTCCTGACAGTGAGAGCTGTTGGACAGTGGGATTTGCTGCCAAGGAGTGTGGTGGAGTCTCCTTCTTTGGAGGTCTTGAAGCGGAGGCTTGACAGCCATCTGTCAGGAATGCTTTGATGGTGTTTCCTGCTTGGCAGGGGGTTGGACTGGATGGCCCTTGTGGTCTCTTCCAACTCTAGGATTCTAGGATTCTATGATTCACTCCCCCTCCAAGCAGAGAATGGGGTGAGGGTCTTTCAGGGAAGCTGCTCCAGAGCTATTTAGAGCTTTGCTGTGTAAGCTGCAGCATTTTAAAACTGGTTCAGCCAGGATAGAAGTGCTGAGTTGGTGGTAAGGAGCACCATACACCACCCAGCTGTGGCAGCACTCTGGGCCAGTGGCAGCCTCCGTGGGAGCCCCACAGAGAGAGCAGCACAGGCTGAGGTGGGGGCAGAGTCCCTACAGACATCTGCACCCCCTTCCACCTGGAGGAGGCCCGGGGGTGAAACATGCTGCTAGCATGGCATGTTGTCAGGGATGGAGGTTTTTAAGGAGAGATTGGATGGCCACCTGTCTGGGGTTCTTCAGCTGTGGTTCTTGCATCGCAGTGGGTTGGGCTGGATGACCTTTGGGGGTCCCTTCCAACTCTACAATGCAGTGATCCTAAGGAGGGCGTCCCGCCCAACCGCAGGCGCCGATGTCCTCCGAAGGGGCCTGCGTCAGAGGCCGAGGCTGGCGGCTTCTGCGCCTCCCTCCTGCCTGCAGTGCTTTCCGGGGTCTTTGGGTGCTGGGGAGGGAAGCTGGAAGGGGAGGGGAAGTGTTCGGTGGTCCCAGCTCAGCCGCCGCCGCCGCGTTGCTGTACCTGACCAGGAACGACATGGAGACACGGGATCCAATCCAAGGCCAGAGCGGAGGCGGCAGCTCGGCTCGCAGACGGGATGGACATGCCCGGAATGCAGCCGACGTCGTCCGCGCGCCCACGGGGAGCGTTTCCCGGCTCACATCCCTCCCTTCCTCCCTCGCAGACGAGTCTGGCTAGCTCGGCAAGCCGAAGTCGCCTCCTTTCGCGGGACCCCTCGAGCCCATCCAAGCAGACCCCGCACTTCGAGAGGGACTCGAGGGTTTGGGGCAGGAGGGCGGTCCTCGTCCCGGCCTCCTCTGTTGGGTGGGGCCTCCTCCTCCTCCTCCTCCTTCTTCTCTCTCTCTCTCCCTCCCTCCCCCCCCCCAGTTTCTGGGACACTTAGGCCACTTCCTTCCAAGCCACCAACCTAGATGGCATTCAAAACGCTTCTGAAGACCGCTTGCAGGAAACCAGAGGAGAGAGAGAGAGAAGAAGGAGGAGGAGGAGCTCTGGTGCTCGGATCCTGCTTGCGGATTTCCCAAAAGGGACATCTGGGAGGACACAGGACTGGGTGGGCCACTGGCCTGATCCAGCAGGCTCTGCTTATGGAGGTCTGATGTGATAGACTGTCTCTGAGCATGGAGGTTCTGCTATCTCTGAATACCAACTAGTGAGGAACCACAATTGGAGAGGGCGCTTGTGCTGGAATCCCTTTGGGCACCTGATTAGCCACAGGACGCAGGACTAGGTGGGCCACTGGCCTGATCCAGCGGGCTCTCCTTGCGTTCTCAATTCTTCGGCCTCCCAAGATCGCGGGAGGTGCCGGGAGACGGAGCTTCGGCTGCCGCCTTCCGTGGCGCAACCTGCTCCCTGGCCCGCTCCGTCGGAAAGAGCAGGGCGCGCTTCCAGGCAGAGAGAGGCAGAGAGCGGCGGGACCCCCGTGAAGCTCCCGGGAGGGGGAGGGTCGGAGAAAGAAAGAGACCCCGCCCGAGGGGCAGCTCCTTGGGTGCCCCCTCTCCCCTTGGCTCCCTCTCCCCTCGGTCACTTCCCGGCGCAAGGCGGGCTTGGCCAGGCGGGCGCGCCCTGGCCCCGCGCTGCCACCTCGGCTCGGGCTGCCACTTGACGACGCCGCGCAATCCGAAGTGACAGATCCATCGCGGTCCATCTGCCACTCCGCCGTCAGCCCGCAGCGCTGCCTGACATTTCCAGCTCGGCCCTGACACACGAGCCCGCGCGGCGGGAGCAGGAGGGGGCGGCTCCGGCACGAGCGTAGCGGCGGATGGCGCAGACAGGGAGCCCGCCGTCGGAAGGGAGAAGGAGGCTGCAGGCCATCCAGGGGAGCGGGCGATGGGAAGACCCGGCTCGGGACTTCTTCAGGGGGCCACGTGCTGCAAAGAACCAGGCCTACGGGGAGAGAGGGGGGACCATCGTGAGCCCGGCGGCCGCCCCCTCGGGGCTCGGCAGACCCCCAGCAGCAGCAGCAGCCCCCTGCTCCCCAGAGAGGAAGAGACCCACGTGGCCGAGTCTTGGCCGGATTCCAGCAGGCCCCGAGGGGCTGCCAGCTGCCGCCACCCTCCGTCTCCCTTCATGGTCTCAGCAGGAGAGCCGCTCAGCCTCGGCTCCGTCTCCCGGTCGCCCCCCCTCCCAACTGTCACTCCAATTCTGTCTCCTCCTAAGCGACAGGGAACAAGCTGTGCTCAGGCAGGCGAGCCGGGCAGGCAGCTCCCCACCCCTCTCCTCCTCCTCCTCCTCCTCCTCCTCCTCTAGGAAGCCACATAGGAAACGGCCTCATTCTGCAACAGACCATTGGTCCATCTTGCTCAGGATCGATTGATTAATTAATTACCGCCTTTCATCCAAGGATCACAGGGTGGTTTACAATATAAAAATACAAATTTCCACCGCTCAGTCAGCAAAGCATGGACTACTCTGCAGGGGTGGCGCAAACCACACACCCTCAGCCGCAGCCCAATCTGCAATGTGGAGGGATTAACAATGGCCTTCGCTTGCCTTGACAGCAGCAGAAACATTTTCACAGGGGTTACAGATTCGACAGAACAAACCACATAATCAGACCTGAGCCTGAACTCTTGGCTGCCCTGCAGACTCCTCTTCCCGGCTGGGCCTGATGCCCAGTCACAGATACACCAGAAACCTCCGTAGTTTCCTATGGGCAGCCATCTCTTCTGTTCCACAAAAGATGCCTCAAGGCAAGGCTTCAAAATGAACCATAGAATTGTGGAGTTAGAAGGGATCCCAGGGGTCATCTAGTCCAACGCCCTGCAATGCAAGAATCGCAGCTAAACCAGGAAGTCCCTGTAACCTTTTAGGGGTCTCTGAAGCCATTGCTGCTTCCCTAAATGTCACTCATAAGTGTGACTTCCCTTATTGGTCGAGAACAATGGGAGGTGGGTTGCAGGCTCATATCTTGGAAGAACAGTTGGGCAGAATAGTGCTGGAACATTATGTCTCCTGATTCTTGTTCAATAAGAACTAGAGACTTGGGGGAAGGAAGGAAGGAAGTGGCGTACCGAGGGGGGGCAATGGGGGCAGCGCGCCCCGGGTGCCAGCCTGGGGGGAGGGTGACACTCAGCGCTGCCCCCCCACTCCCAAGCCACCGCCCGGCACTCCTTCCATGCGGCGGCAGCAACTTTTAAGGCTGCCCCACGCAAGCAGCAGCACAGATGCCTGTCTACGCTGCTGCTCGCGCACTGCAGCCTTAAAAGTTGCCGCTGCCACGCCCGCACGGAAGGGGTGCCAGCCGCTTGCGCCCAGCATCTTGGGTGGACTGCGCATGTGTCGTGATGTCAGGGTGCACACATGCGCTAGGGAGCGGTGCCCCGCCCCCGGGGGGTGCCTCCATATTTGCCGCTCTGGGCAGCAAAGCGGCTCCCTACGCCACAGGCCAGAGGAAGGAAGGAAGGAAGGAAGGAAGGAAGGAAGGAAGGAAGGAAGGAAGGAAGGAAGGAAGATCTGTCTCAGAACTGAGCACCAGCTGAAACAGGCTTGGCAGTTCCTTGGCAGGTTGCAAGAGGGCAGGATGTGCCCCACTACTCCCCCTGCCAAGCCTGGGGAAACATTTCCACCATGTTCCATTTGCCAGAGGCAAGCAGGGAAAGCTGCATGGGTGCCTGTTTGTCTTCTTGGCCCAGAGGCAGCCTTGCCCCAGCGCCCTGGAGGAGGCATTTGGAGGGCAGGCCCCCACGCCCGCCTCTCCCTCGCTCAGCTGACAGGAGGCGCCAGGTCTCCTTTGCCAAGTGGCTCAGCTGCAGCCCTGCCTGCCTCCTGCTGCCGCCGCCTCTGGAAGGATTTCCCTCGGCTTTAATCTCTCCTTGGGATGGAATTAAAACTTTGCATGAACAGCGCAGAACAAAGCCTGGGTGGCGCATTGGCGGGGCAGGAGCAGGCCGGCCTCTCTCTCGCTGCTGCTTTCGCAGCCGTGTGACTCTGATCTGGCGGCACAAAGGAAGCAAGAGAGGACAATTATCAATTTTAATTAAAGGAAGGATGTTAGTGAGAAGGAGGGCTGGGCTGGCTCCCAGACAGTTCCCTGTCACTTCAGCTTGCTGACGCCGCAGAAATTGTCGTGGATTCATCTCTATTAAAAACTGCCTGAGCACATCTCTTTTCCAGGACCAAGACAGGGAGGCCAGCCGTGATGCTTGGCCACAGGGGGATCATGGGGTGGGGGTGGGGGGGAAGGCTTGCAGGGGCAAAGGAAACCCAGAGCCTTTGCCCCTTAGCCCTAAGGCAGCATAAGCCCAAGCACAGCACTGGTAGGGCAACAACCTGCTTGCTCTCTGAGCATTGGATAAAGGGTGGGCAGGTGGGAGGAGAGTCACCTGGCTGCAGGTGAAATCACCTGGCTGGGCCTTTCACCCGTTTGTAGCTGTATTAAAAAAATGAAATAGCTGTGTATTGCAGCCTTGGCGAATGAGAACCAAAGGCTGTGTGGGTGAACCAAAGGGAAGAGAGAGAAGCCGGCATGGAGGTGGGGGAGGACCAGCAGACATGGACTCTTTTGGCTTGCAAAGAGCTTTCAGCAAAGCCCCAGCCGGAGGAGAAGCCTTCTAACGGACTGGCCATGGGTTCAAGGAGCAGTGAGCAGTGGAGGACTTTGGGCTTTCAAATTTCAGCAGCTCCCTGTGCAACACCAAAATTTGGTGCGCCCCCACCTCTCTCACCTTCTGTTCTAAGCCATAGTTGAGGCACCTCCTGGAGCCCCCTCTTGGCTTGGTGCCCAGGGCAGGCAAACTGGTTGAGCTCCCCTAAATCTGCCTCTGCGGGGAGCTGCAGTGAATTGGGCACATCTCAGGTGGGGAGAGGCAAGCAGAAGCAGCAGAAAAAAGCAATATTTAAAATATTTGTATGCTGCTTTGCTACTGAAAGTATCCAAAAGGCTTACAATAAAAGCCACCCAGAAGATGCCAATAAAATCAGCAAAACAGCAGCAGAGGCAGCAGAACAGATAAAAATCCAGGGGGGGAAACCAGTTAGCTTATCATCACCTCAGTTCATCATCTAATAGCAATGTGGGACTTGCTTGTAGCAGGATGTTCTACCAACCAGCAGGTGCCATGATGGATAAGCCTCTCTGCTGGCTCATCATCTAGCCATCTTCTGAAGAAAGGAGAGGCTTGGAAAGGATCTACAAAGAAGCAGAGTCATATACAAGGAGGTGGTCCTTTCACCAATGTTACTCCAACATCTTTGGGACCTTAAAGATCAAAACCACCTCACATTGTGCTTTGGAAGTCAGCGCAATTTCCCAAAACCGCTGAGAGATGTTCAGATCAGCATGCTCCAAGTAACAAGGTAGCTAAGCCAGTAATCAAAACCAGTGGAAGTTTCAGAACATTGTTCAGGGGCGGCCTTCCAACACAGAACACATTGCAGAAATGGCACCTTGATGTTGCAGGAGCGTGGAAGATTGTAGTAACCGCAGCCAGGCTCTCTCAGCCCAGGAGGGGTCTCAGCTGGTGCTGCCTCTCACCCGAGGCTGGGGGGAAAAACACCAGCCAGAAGAGGGACCTCAGCCCATCACAGGAGGGAGTGAGGGCCACCAACCTGGATGACTTTAGAAGACCGCTATGACCGGGGGGGAGGGAGTGTGACCCCCACCCAGAGGAGCCACTTGGAGGACCAGCTGGTTGAGACACCTCTATTTTACATGGGCTGATTATGAAGGGAGGTGGCTGGCAGACAGGCCCTAGTCTAATGGATGTTTAACATGGTTTCTCTGAGTCTATCCTATGGATTGAAATAACAGGACCAGAGAATTAGCAAACAACGAATAGACAAAACCACATATGAACCCAGCCCCAACCTCAGTTATGTCTGTAGATGGAGGAAGAGCAAGTCCTAATGACCAGCCGCTCCTGCTGTCTGGTCTGCTTCCATGGGGTCACTTTCAGCACCTTAGACCTGGCGAGGTGCCCAGGGTGCTGGCAAGTGTTTGCCCAAGTACCTCCTGCCCTTGGGACTGATTTGATCGGCCAGGAGTGGGACTGGGTGGTTACAGGGTGCAGGGAAAGTGGTTTTACACCAGGAAAACACAGCCAGGAAGCATCCGATGGACAAGAGGAAGAAGGCAGGCCCATCTCAACACTCTGCAGTTTGGGGGAGAAGCACATAGACCATTTCCCCCCATTTGGAAGGTGGAATCTTAGAAAAGTTCATGAGTGGATAAACTCCAGAGACAAAAAGTTCATGTTTGATATATGACAGGGTCATCAGGAAATGTTTTTTGGACTTGGCTGGTCAGAGTGGAAAACAAACACTTGGCTACTTACAGAGAAGCGCAGGGATAAAAACATTTCTCTGAGGTCTGACAGCTGACACACCCTGTTCTTGCAGGGAAAAAAACTGCTGCATGGACAGTTTATAAGATTGAGACATAATTGCTCTTCAGAAGAAAAAAAATCTTATTTCCAGGAATCTAAAAGATTAAGTAATCAGCTCCTCGAGAGGCCGTGTTAGGGAGGTGGCAGGCAGAGGTCTGGAGGCAGCTGCCATGATGACACATGATAATCTTTTAGTAACATGCAAGCAGAAATCTTCCAATCGGCTAAACTGTAGCTTGACATCTCATTACGTAACCAATATTTTGCACAGTAACGTTAAAAGATATTAGTACATTTCAATGGGAATACCAGGGCATCAAGAAAAGGCATTGATTTCCTTCAAAAGAACCAGAGACATGAGAAATACTTCAGTTAACAGTGTCCTGGAGGCACAGGTGGTTGTTTAATCTCGACTTCCTATTGCACATGGTCCAGGAAGAGAAAGGAAAATATTGGAAGGAAGAAACTGGCTGTGGAAATGGTTTTGTGGGGGAAGATTTGGCTTTTTGAACCATGGCCTCTGTTTCCATGAAGAAGGCTTTCTGGCAAGAGATGGTTTGCACCAGTGGCAGAGCTTCATGCTCTGGCACCAGGGGCAGGAAGCAGGCGGGGGCGGGCTGGCACGCGTTCTGGGTGTAGGGCATGCCTCCAGCAGGGGCGTAGCATGCAGTGTGGGTGGGGGGGCAGCCAAATGAAACCGTACTGGGATTGTGCTGCCCAGGGCGCCCCGCCCCACCCTTCCTACGCCAGTGGTTTGCACCTCACAGCAATCAGAAAGAAAGTGCTTGCTAGGAGTCTGACAAGCTTTAAACTGAATCCTAAGGCAACAATATTTCAGAGGACTGAGGGACACAAAGTACTCGGAATTAGAACTTTCTTGATGTACAATAAACACCGAAGCAGCTGGACAGAATGACTCGTGGTTTCAGTTATTTCTATACTAATGCACAGAGTATGGGGAAGAAGCAAGATGAGCTTGAGTTCTTAATACAAGAAAGCAAATATGATACAATATCCCACTGAAACCTGGTAGGATAAGACTCATGATTGAAATGGAATAACTGAGAGGTATAACCTATTCAAAAGGAATAAAGCAAACAGGAAGTGAGGGGATGTAGCATGATATGTAAAGGATATGTACACCTATGGGGAAATTAATGACTGGTATTCAAATTACACAAAATTAGATTCTGACTAAATATTAGGAATAACTTTGTGATGGTAAGAGCTGTTCAGGAGTGGAACAGTCTCCCTCTGGAGGTGGTGGACTCTCCTTCCTTTGATGTTTTAAAGCAGAGGTTGGGTGGCCATCTGTCAGAGATTCTTTAGCTATAATTCCTGCATTGCAGGGGGTTAGACTGGATGACCTTTGGGGGTGTCCTTCCAACCCTACAATTTTATGATTCTATGTGTTTAAGGGGGAAAGTCCTGGGCACCATCAGCCACTCCAAAATGTCGCACTCATCACCCACCTGGCCATTGTGCCTATTGCAGATTCACACTCAACCTGACAGGTTTCAAGTGTCCTCATAAACTGCAGTTGGTGCCATTTAAGCCCATTCGCATTGATGTAGTTTTAAAAATGAGAACAGGAGATGATCTCTGCAGCCTTACAGATGTGTAGCTGGGCACCCCACTAGTTATTCATGTTCTCGAGAAAAATCAATACCGCATCAGACCTTCAGTTTTGGGCTGTCAAGAAAGTTAATTAGGCAAGTGATAAAGTTTTACTTTAAAAGGAGAGACAGTAGATTTTGAAATGGAAAACCCACAAGGCCCAAACGAAGAATTTTTATTGTTTTCCTCTTCCGTAATCTATTTTCGGACAATGCCAGGTGGAGGAGTGGGAAGAAAATGAATTTAGATTTCATAAGAAACTGAGATACTTTGATCCTCCTTGTAAATATGCCTGGTCTTTTGAGATCTTCCCTGAACCAAGCTAAAAATTTAGGGCTTGTTATGGGACTGACTCCCCTATGAGGAACGGCTGCCACGTTTGGGGCTATTTGGTTAGAGAAAAGTGAGTGAGAGGTAATAAAGGTTTATAAAACTCTGCCAAGCCTAGATAAAAGTTTTCCTCCCTGGAAATTGTGAGCATCCAGGAAGCTGAAAGTTGGGAGATTCAGGACAGGTAAAAGGAAGGTTGCCCTGTCAACTTTGGATGAAGGGTGGCATATCAATTTAACAATAGAGAATCAATATTTTTTCCATACAGCACAAACTATGGCATTGCTCCCACGGGAGGCAGGTGCCCCTCTAGCTAGATGGCTTTTAAAGATGATTAGACAAATTCCCAGAGGAGGAGGCGAGGGCGATGTATGGCCAGGAGTCACAACGGTCACACTCTGTCTCCATAGTCGGGGCAGCAGAGCTTCTGAATGCCTGTTTCTTTAGCGCTTGGATCCTGCTTGCAGGCTTCTCATTGGGCGTGTCTAGTCGGCCCCCCATGAGAAGAGGAGGCTGGACTGGAGGGGCCACTGGGCTGAGCCAAAAGGCTCTTCTGAAGTTCTTAATGACAACCTCTGAAAGGGGTGAGTTTGTTGGTCACAATGATTGTCTGATAGAAGGCACTTCAGAAGCCTCTCTTGGCCCAGCCTGGTTGGCCAGAGGTCCAACCCGGACATGCAGCAGCGGAAATGATGTGGGGGGGCACATCTTTAAAGTTGTTACAATGTTACAAATATTATGCCTGAATGTATTCTTTTGACAGCTCAGGGAAGATACCTAGCTTTATAAATTCATATAAAATCAGTAGTTTGACCAATTCTCTTCATTCCAACGCCGTTTTGGCCTTAGGAGAAAGGACTCCTTTACCTTTCTCTCCCGCCATAATCCCTCAAGCACATACACAACACCCCATCCAGGGAGTGCCGAAGGGTGGCAATCGCCAAGCTAAAATCCCAAGAGCTCATCTCCGGACTTGCCCCAGGACAAGGATATGTAAAGAGTTCTACTGTTCTTTGGTGATAGGTACTGCGAGAGGCAGTGAAGGATAGGCGTGCCTGGCGTGCTCTGGTCCACGGGGGTCACGAAGAGTCGGACACGACTGAACGACTGAATAACTTGAGAGGACTTAAGAGACATGTCTGGACATGTTTGCCAAGGTTGAACTAGTGTAACCCCTGTCTACCCCTCCCCTTTTGTGACATGTCAGTGATGTAAGGATGATGTATCAGTGATGCTGTACAAACTGTATTCTGGGTGATTTGGGGAAGTTTTTTTTTTTTTTTTTTTTTTTTAATTAAAGATTTTCAAAGGTAGTACAATGTCTCTCTCAATTTTTTCCATACAATATTTTTATAAGTCAGTGTTGGTGAGACATTAGAAGAGAAAAGGGGGGGAGGGGGGAAGAAGTGGGTGGGACGGGGAGGTAGGTGGGGAGGGGTGACTGTGTTTCTTTTTTTACTTGGATTTGGGGAAGTTTTAAAAGAGGATGTCACCCCATGCTGGGGGTTCTTACTCCTGTGGGGACCTGTTGCGCAACAATAAAGATCATGGTCTACTGGCCGCTGTTTTGCTCCAGATTACTTGGCTGGAACTTCCTTATTTTACTGACCGCATGGACCTGCAGGGGACTTGGACCCCAACAAACTGGGCTGTTGAGTGGTCTCTCACCCCAGAATGTTCCTTATCAGCGTATTTTTCCACAGGTTCCTTGGGATTCTTCCAAATGAATGTTTTTGAGCTGCTTCGAGGCAATATGTACGTTACGGTATTTTTGTATGGAAAAATAAAAATTGTTTAGCCTTATTGACAATAGGTTTCCATGGGAACGAGGGCTTTACAAGCATGTGGCTTTTGAGACACTGTTTTATGTGTGTGTGTTTTTTATCTAGAAGCCGTTTGCCGTGCAGGGTGGATCTGAGATGTTACCTGCTTCCTGGCAGGTGGGGGTTGCTACTGCTTCCCAGGAGGGAGAGGGAGAGGGGGAGGCGGCAGGGAGGTTGGCGAAGCATAAAAGCAGCAGCAGTGGAGCCAGCCCCCCCCCCATCCCCAAGAGCCACCCACCTGCCGGGAAGGGAGGGAGGCTCTGCTCTCGCCCTCCCCACCGCCGGCCTCCTCTGGTTCCTCCATACCTCTAGTAATTGCTGCCCCACTTTTACAGTCAAGGCCCTGAGGGAGGCCTGCAGGGTATTAATAAAAAGTGCATGGCCAAAAGAGCTTGCTAACTTTCTTACTAGTTGCTGCAAACCTCAGGAGGGGAGAGTTGCTCCCCTGCGCAGATCCTGCTTGCAGGTTTCCCATTGTGAGAACAGGATGCTCTACTACAGGGGTCGGCAAGGTTTACCTCGCCTGGGCCAGTTCACTCCTGCGGAGATCGCTCCGTGGGCCAGATTGCGTTTGCGCAGGTGCAATTTTCGGCGCTGGGGAAGCAAGTCCCTGCTCTGCTCTGTGCTGGTTTAGCACAGCGCGCTGGGACTTGCCGAGTGAGCGGCTCAGTTCAGGGGAAGCTAATGGGCCGTTTAAACAACCCCCGTGGGCTGCTTGTGGCCCATAGGCTGCAGGTTGCCGACCCCTGCTCTACTAGATGGGCCATTGGCCCTGATCCAACAGATGCTCTCTTGATGTTCTTATGGCTCTTCAGCAGAACAGTGCCTGCTAGGGGGTCGGCTGCTGAATAAGTCCACCCTGAACCCAGAGATATTTCTCAACTACCCACCCCCATCCCCCGGTCATTAATCCCTCTCTCCTTGGGCAGGATGCTTGAGAGGATAATGGTGGCACAACTGCAGGCACTTCTGGGGGAGCTGATGGTCTGCACGCCTTCCAACCTGGGTTCAGGCCCTATGTGGGAACTGGATCAGCCTTGGCCTTGACCAGGAGAGGAGCAGAGGAAGGGCCACCCTGCTGCTCTTTCCCACTTTCTCAGCAGCTTTGGGTACCATTAGTTGCTGAATCTGCCTGGAGCAGCTCCATGAATTGGGAATTGGGGGCTGCAGTGGTTCCAATTTCAGAGAGCAGCATGGAGCTGCTGCATCTCAGCCCCCTGGCAACTGTGCCTGAGGGGGAGGCACAGAGGACCATCTTGTCTCCAGCGCTGCTTAACATCTCTGGGAAGCTTCTGGGAGCCGTCCTTTGGGGCTTTGTAGCTGGGTGTCACCAGTATGCTGATGAGCCACAACTCTATTTCTCTGTTACATCTGAATTAAGCGTGGCTGTACAGACCCTGGACCACTGCCTGGTGTGCTGGATGAGGGCCAGGAAGCTGAAGCTGAATCCATAGAGACACAACCCTGGCTGAGCAGTTCTTGGGCCCAGCAGCTTCTATGCTCATGAGAGAGCTGCACTTTATCTGAAGAAGCAGGTATGCAGTTTGGATTTCAGCAGGAAGCTCCATCGCCTACACCAACTGGAAACAAAGGAGGATGCCCACCCCAATCTCTTGTATCAAAGAGTGTGGAAAGCCATGATCTGGTTTGATCCCCAAATGGGACAACTGCACATTCCTGCATTGCAGGGGGTTGGACTAGATGATCCTCAGGGTCCCCTCCAACTCTACAATTCTGAGATTCTTGAAAGCGCTGCTAAGGGTGTTCTTGAAGGTGTCAGAGTCCAGCTCTTGGGTTCCAGGTGATGGTCCTGGCAAATGGGCCAGGGCAGGGGAGGAGGAAGAGGAGGAGGAAAGTGTGGTAGCCAGAAAGGAGAAGCTGTGAAGCCATCATCACCCCAAAGGGCATGGGCATGGGCACGGGGGGGGGGAGGGAGGGAGGCCCTGCTTGCAGCTGCAGGAGAGCTCCCCGGGGCCCTTGCCTTCCCTTCCTCTACCCTCCGCCTCACCCCACTTGTGTGGCTGGTAGGTGGTAGGGTGGTAATCAGCCCTAATCAGCTCAAGAAATAATTGCCAAGCCTCCCGCCGCGAAATGATGGCTGAAGAGCCCCCCAGCCTCCCTCAGGTGACTGCAAGGCAGATGCCGGAGCAAGAGAACTTCCAAGAGGCTGCAGAACAGGGTCAGCGGCAAAGCTCTGGGGCATCTGACTCGAAGGACGGCGCCAGCAGGGAGGGGGCTCAGCTCCTGCTCACGGGGCAGAAGGAAGGGCTGCTCTGAGGTCGGGGGTGGGATGGGGAGGGTGGACCCATTGAGTGCAGAATTTGGATCCCAGGAGCAGCTGGGTAGGAGGAGCCCCAGGAAAGGACCGCCAGGTTCCTGACGCAGCAGCATCAAACACACTCTGCTTCCTCACGGCTCTCTCCACCTCCTCAGAAGAGAGGAAGGGAGCGTTGCTCTTGACTCATTCCGTATCGGAATGCCATTATACAAAATTATGATGCCACCGCAGTTGGGGGGCTGTGGACAGTTCTGGACACCTTGCCTCAAAAAGGATCTGGCGGGAAAGGGTCAGAAAAGGGCTACTAAGAGCGACCCCCCCCCACCAATGAAGAAAGGTTACAGCGTTTGGGACTTTTCACTTTAGAGAAAAGGGAAGGGGGAGGCTGATGGAAGTTTATAAAATGATGTACAGAATGGAGAAAGTGGAAAGGTTTCTCCTTCTCTCATAATCACCCAGGGAAGCTGAATACTGTATTGGAAGATTCAGGACAGATAAAAGGAAGGACTTCTTCACAAAGCACAGAGTTAAACTATGGAACTCCCTAGCACAGGAGACAGTGATGGCCACTGACTTGGATGGCTTTAAAAGAAGATTAGGCAAATTTGAGGAGGAGGAGAGACTGGCTCCTAGCCAGGATGGCTCTGCTCTGCCTCCACATTCAGAGGCGGCAAGAATTGCAGTTGCTGGAAACAGTGGCATAGCGTGGGTTGCTGGCACCCGGGACGGGGCAAATCTTGCACCTCCCTGGTGAACTGGGCAGCTGAACTGGGGATGTGCAGCGTGGGGTGGGGGGGGTGTGAAGAGCCCATGTGGAGGGTGAATGGAACCCGCCTTCAACAAGCTCCTCGCCTGTTGCCTCCATCCACCTGACCACTAGACCGACCCGCCTGCTGCGCCTCAGCTGCCAGGACTCTGTGCCTGTTATGGGGGTGCAACCTGGAACCATGACCTTCCTGCTCCCCCCCCCCACTACACCTCTGGCAGGAAACCCCAGGAGGGGAGAGGGCTCTGTGCTTACCGGTATGTTCTGCTTGGGGCACCTGGTTGGCCACTGTGAGAGCAGGAGGCTGGACCAGATGGGCCACTGGGCTGATCCAAGAGGCTCTTCTCATGCTCTTATGAAAAGGAGCCGAGAGAGAGAGAGAGAGAGAGGAGAGAGAGAGAGAGAGAGAGAGAGAGAGAGAGCAGCCAGCCTGCCTCTGTGCAAAGCAGGCACTGGGTCTCTGGCATTTGGAAACTGCCAACATCCCCTCAGGTGCCTTTTTTGCTGAGGGAAACAGCCTCTCTCTCTCTCCGCTTCCCAATCCTTTTCTCGCCTCCACCAAGTCTTGCTTCGTTCTCCTAGAGAGAGAGAGCAATTTCTGAGCCTTCAAGCATCTCATGCCTAGGCTGTTGCAGGATGTTGCCTTCTGCCACCAGGGAAGTCACAAAGGACCCCTCACAGATGAGCGACACAAGGGGCAGAACCAGCTCTTGTTGCCCATGGCCATGTCAAACTGGGGGGGGGGGGCACACCGAAAGCTGATTGGCAGCAGTGGCTCTCCAGGATTCCAGGCAGGAGTCTCTTCCAGCCCTCCCTGGAGATGCCAGCAGGGACTGAACGTGGGACCTTCTGTTTCCAAGTCAACAGGTAACTCAGTCCAGTCGGTAGCGCATGAGACTCTCAATCTCAGGGTCGTGGGTTTGAGCCACACATTGGGCAAAATATTCCTTCCAACTCTGCAATTGTATGATTCTTTGAAGGCAGATGCTCCACCACAGAGCTACGGCCCTTCATGGATTGCAGGTGTAAATGTCCCTCTCTGTGTGTGCAGCTCCCCCCTTTCTATTGTACACAGAAACACACATTAAAGCCCTATATACCTGGGGGCCAGGAGACCTGAAAGGTGGTCTCCCCCCTCCCTCACCTACAGAAGTGATCTGCAGCTTGTGCTATCTTCTCAGGAGGCCAATTTTACACAATAGGGGTGGTGACCTCAACCCTTTGGAGTCCCCTCTCCTTGAATATCAGGCCGGCTCCATCTCTGTTGTGCCTTCTTCTTCCAACAACCCTTTTAAGGAGAGATACCATCTTATCAGGAGCTTCTTTCTGCACAATGGCTGCCCCTGGAGCCACCTCTGCTGCCTTTTTAACACCAAAAAGATCTCTATTTTCTGTTGCAATAGAGGCCCCTGCCCTTGCACGGAAGTGGGGACCCAGAACAAAGGTGTCACAACTTCTAAAGACCAGAAGCTGCCTGACCCCTTAGCCAAAGACCAAGCAGAGATGGTTTACAGCAGGCATTTGAGAGGACGACTTATCTCCTCTCTTATCAGATGGAAGACCTTCCTCTTCCAAACAGTCTTTCAAGTGGAGATCTTTCCCACCTGCGTCTTCCCTGAAACTGGTTTTTAAGAGGTTTCTGTTGCTTTCAGCTTGCTGCTTGCTGCCCTGGGCTCCCTTGGGAAGAAGGGGGTGAAATATAAATGTAATAAATCTAGAAGTTCCCTGCCTTGTGAGGAAAGAAGTCCAAGCATGCAAGTTCTGAAAGAGTGGAGAGTTTAGATGCAGGACCCATGGAGCCATAGGCGAGTCGCCCAACACGGGGGGCATCTCAGAGGGTTGCACTGGGCCTTCTGCAGCAGCAGAGGAGGAGGAGGAGAAGGAGGAGGAGGAGGAGGCACCAGGTAGCCAGTCCAGAGAAGCAGCAGGAGAGAGGGCAGAGGGCCCACCTGGGAGGCATCTCTCCAAAGGACATCAGAAGGGCAGCTGGCTGTAGCTGGATCAAGTCAAAAGACCCACCCTGTCTCTCCAGCATCCTGTTCCCAAAGTGGCCAACCAGATGCCCCCAAGGGAAGCCTGCAAGCAGGATCCGAACACAAGAGCCTTCTCCCCTCCTGGGGTTTCCAGCCACTGGGATTCAGCAGCATTTACTGCCTCTGACTGGCAGGGCAGAGCCATCCTGCCTGGTAGCCATCGATAGTCCTCTCCTTCTCCATGAATTTGCTGAATCCTTTTTTAAAACCATCCAAGTTCATGGCCATCGTTGCCTCATGTGGGAGGGAGTTCCACAGTTGAAGTCTGCGCTGCTGGAATTTTATCTGTCCTGAATCTTTCAACATCCAGCTTCATGAGTTCTACTGTTACGAGAGAGGGAGGAATTTTTTTCTCTGCTCACTTTTTCCATGCTAGGTATCATCTCCTCTTTTCCTGCCTCCCCCCCCCTTCTGCAACTGGCATGTCCTTTTTGCCCCTGCCCATCCTGAGAGGCCCCTGCCACAGAGGGGGGCCAGCAAGAGCCAAAGTGGGGAGCACTCAGCCACCCCCCGCTTTGCTTGCAGGGTCCTAACACAACAACAACTGCCTGACTACACTGGGGGGGGGGAGGCAAACTTGAAGGAACTCAGCGAGGAAAATGAGACAGGAGGAGGACAGCTGGCTGGCTGGGGGGGGAGCAGCTCTCCCCTCATTCCTGGGAACTGGCTCCTCTGGCTCAATGCAAAGGGCGGCAATTGGAACGGCAGCTTTGCGGACCATTACTCTGCTCTGCAGCCCCCTGAAGAATAATAGAGTTTGGTTTGCTTGAAGTGCTAAATGCTTTCAGATTAAGGCAATATATACCTGAAAACATCATCTAGAGTTGCACTTCCAGCTGCAGGGCAGGCAGAGATGGGTCTCAGCGGTCCTGGTCCTTTCCCCCAAATAAATGACCTCATCAGCTGAAAGTCTGACCTGCCTGTCCATGGCACACAGACAGTGGTGGCAGTACCACCTTGCCTCACTCCTTTGCACAGGGCCCAAATGTGCCATCTTGAGTCCATGTCGGGAGAAGGCCCCGAGATCTGCCCCTTCTGCTGAGAGACCATCAGCCTGCAGCCTCCGGAGACACAGGTGGGCTCTCACACACCTGGCGCCTTTGCTCTGCCCAGACTTAGTCCAGGTGTGCAGGGCAGCCTCAAGAAAGCAAAATGTTCTCAGACACCTGACAAGAGAAGCGCATTGGAGGCAGCACTGTTTCTGAGTGCCAGTTTTGGGAAACCGCAGGAGGAGAGGGGACTCCTGTGCTTGAATCCTGATTTGAGCCACCTGCGGTTGCGGTTTGGCATCTGGTTGGCTCCTGTGAGAACAGCATGCTGGGCCAGGCGGGTCCTTGGCCTCATCCAGTAGGTTCTTCTTGTGGTCTTATCTTCACATGATCAGCAGAATCATGTGTGCCAGATCTTGCAGGGCTGCACCCTGTTAAAGGAAATTTCCTGGGCTCACTTGGATTGCCAAACAAGAACACCAGCCAAGAAATAGGAGCAAAACAGCAGCCTGTAGGCCTGGTCTTTATTCAAAGACCGTTGCAACAGGACTTCCACCCACCACATGGAAGAAGCAGGAAGAAGCCCAGAACAAAGGATGGCTCCCTTTTTATGTTTTCCCCTTTTTACCCACAACACCCCAATGTAGCAACACACATGCATCATCAATACATCACAAATTGGGAGGGTCTGGTAACAGAAACCTGAGTGTCAAGTTTGCCCCCATCCCTCTCTTGACCTCCACCTCACACCTATCAAGTGATTGAAATAAATAAAAATAAATAAATAAAAATTGTCCAGTAGCACCTTAGAGACAAACTACTGGACAATATAATTAATTACTTAATTAATTAATTTCAACTGCATCAGACCAACACGGCTACCTACCTGAATTTATCAAGTGATGCAAAGGAAAACATTTACAAGTTCCTGTCTTCCTGGTCACGGCAATCCTCCTCCTTTGTCCTGACCATTTCTGGACAGTTTGTCATTGTCTGTGGGATGGCTACCTGTCTGGTACCCATCTGCCAGGATGCCAGTGATATCTCTTGTGCAAGAGGCTGGTGAGTATGTGCTCTCAGGTTTTGGGGATTATGGCTGCCTTTACTCTTGTCCCAAGTCCCCTCTTCGGTAGGCATCTTTCCCCTGACCAGAACAAAGTTGGAACGGCAGAAATCAGAAAGTTTTCCTGTTGAAACAGTACATTGTTACAGAATGGGACCGGGGGGGGGGGGACCTAAACAAGGTCTCCTCGACACTTAGAAATTCATAGAAAATCACTGGTTTTACCTCTACTGCTGATTTGTACCTTTGGTCAAGGGCTTATCCGCCATAATCCCTTAAGCGGGAGGTCACGTACGCACAGGGAAGTACCCAGAGGGACAATCACTGGGCAAATGCTTTCCTCCCGGACCCACCCAGGTGACAGACTATGCAAACCAAAGTCCTATTGTTCTTTCCCAGTGGATACTTAGGATGTACCTCTGATACTTAGCTTGCATTTGCATTTCACCCCAGGGCATTGCTTCTAGGTTAATCTTGTACAACCCTCCCCTTTCGGACACGACTGAACGACTGAACAACAACAAAAGTGATGTAGCAATGATGTTGGGATGTAGCAATGATGATGCCTAATGAATTGTATGTTGGGAAAGGATCAAAGTCTTTAAAAGTTCTTGTTACAGGTAGGTAGCCGTGTTGGTCTGCCATAGTCAAAAGTGTGCATGCACACGAAAGCTCATACCAAGAACAAACTTAGTTGGTCTCTAAGGTGCTACTGGAAGGATTTTATTTATTTATTTATTGTTTTGTTTTAAAAGTTCTTGTCACCCCATCCTCAGGGTTCAATCTTGTCTTGAACCTGTTGCGCAATAAACTTTGGCCTACAATTTGCTTCAGTTGGTGGCTGGACTCCTTCCTTTATTCCGCAGGGACCCGTGGGCTCTGCCTGAGGAGCTGGGTGACTGAGCAGCCTCACACCTAGATTTTTCCCTTAACAACATAGATATATCTACGGGTGAATTGTCACATTTGGTAATGTGCAGCGGAGGCCCTTTGAATAGAGATTGGGGGGGGGGGATCCTGTGTGATGAAGTGTTTTGTGGGCAAAGATGCAGGAGTGATTGTGTTGATTTTGGTAGTGAGTGCGAATGATGTCCGCTGGAGGGGCAACCCCCCCCCAACCTTTGCATACATTCCGGTAACAACCCGCCCCGCCCTCCCCCCCTTTGAATGCTCCCTGGTTCCTGGCTTCTCCCTGCCCTTTCTGACCCTCCAGCAACTGACCACCTTAGGTTGCAGGGGTTTGGAAGAGATGAGTGCAACTCTACAATTCTGTGATTCTATAGTATTCTGGGTTGCCATGTTCCCCCCGCTGGCGTGCCCTTGGCCTGGCGACTTCCCACCAAGCTCACGTCCCCCCCAGCGCCCCCCTGCCTCCCTCACGACCGCAAAGGCCACCCAGCCCTCTCTTGGGATGCCTCGGTGGCCATAAATTGTGGCCATGGCCCCCGGTCTTTCATAAATATGTCTACTTTCTGCGGGGCTGGCCATGATTATTCCTCCTGACACCAGCAACTGATGCAACACACACACAATAAGCGCATATTTATCACTCTGTGCAGCCCCACGGAAAAGGGACCTGACCGGGGGGGGGGGGGGGAGAGAGAGAGAGAGAGAGAAAGAGATGTGCGATAAGAGGAAAAGAGAGGGGGGAGGGAGGGGGAGGGAGGGGGGGAGAGATGTGGCGGGCCAATTAATTATCGGCCTTTGAACAGCCATAATTTTATATTAAACAAATATGCAAATGTGGTGTAAGTGGCTGCCGTTACTGTTTGGGTGATTCAGCTGGATGGCTGGTCATCACTCATCACAAAAGGCTTGGGTTTTTTTGGGGGGGGGTCTTCCTGCCTTTTATTTAATGGAGGTGCATCCCCTCCCCCCAGCCTGCCAGGAAGCAGGAGAGGCAGCAGCCTGGGCAGGTGAGCAAGGGCTCCACCCAGCCCCCCTCCTGCACTCGGCTCCTCCCACCCAGACGCATAGCTAGCCGCTGGGCTGCCGGGGGCGGCAAGCCAAGTGGCACCCATGGGGGCGGGGCGTCGCTCCGTGCGCATGACGTCATGACGCATGCGCACGGAACGACGCCTCCGCCCGGGCCAGTTGGCCCGCCCCTCTCCCGCTGCGCTCCGTGAGCGGAGCCGTCCCGGGGAAAGGAGAGGGGTTGGGCCAGCGGGGGGTGTCATTCCCCTCGCTGGCCTGCCCCTGTCCTTTCCCCCCGGGCTCCGCTCCCTGAGCACAGCGGGCAGGGAGCGGAGCGGCGAAAAAAGCCGCTGAAAGGGGGAAAGCCCCCTCTTTCAGCGGCTTTTTTCGCCACTGGCTGGAGGCGGGCCGTGCGCTGCTGCTCCCGGGTGACGGAGGGGGCAGCGGCGCATGGGGGTGACAAGCGCCGGCCCCTCCTGCCACTCCCCACGTACCACCGGTCACCCCGGGAGGAGCAGCACTGCACAGACGGGGTGCTTGCTCGGCCGAGCGAGCACCCTGTCCGTGCAGCGATGCTGCTCCCGGGGTGATGGAGGGAGCGGCAGCGTGTGGAGTGGTGGGAGGGGCCGCCGCTTGTCACCCCCACCCGCTGCTTGTCGCCCCACCCTCCCCTGTCACTGGGGGCGTACCGCCCCTACCGCCCCCCCCAGCGACGCCCCTGCTCCCACCCCAACCTGCAGCCCCTCCTTGCAGCATCTCCATAGCCCTGAACAATCAGTCAGTGGCTGAAGGTGCCACCAGAGATTGTTTTTTTTTGGGGGGGGGGTCAAGCATAGGTGTCCAGCAGAGGCCCTCCTTCATTGAAGGTTTTTAAGCAGAGAATCAGCCATCCGTCCATGGCGTTCCTGTGGGTTGGACAAGATGTACCCCAGGATTTTTACCTTAACACACCCAGCCCTACAATTCTATGATTCTATGATTCTAAGACCCTAAGAAGGTCCTGCTGGGTGAGGCCAATGGTCTAGCATCTAGCCCAGCCTCCTATTCTCACCAGATGCCCCGAAGGGAAACCCACAAGCAGAGCAGAAGCACAAGAGCAACTCTCCCTTGCTGGGATTTCTAGCTGCTGATTTCAGAAACATCACACCCAGTGGGGTGTACTGGTCAAAAGGGGTAGACTTGTAATCGGGTGAACCGGGTTCGCGTCCCCCCTCCTGCACACGCAGCTGCTGGGTAACCTTGGGCTAGTCACACTTCTCTGAAGTCTCTCAGCCCCACTCACCTCACAGAGTGTTTGTTGTGGGGGAGGAAGGGAAAGGAGAATGTTAGCCGCTTTGGAGACTCCTTCAGGTAGTGATAAAGCGGGATATCAAATCCAAAACTCTTCCTTTTCTTCTTCTTCTTGCTGTGGAGGCAGAGCTGAGTCAAGATGGCTAAGCTGATCCTCTTGGAAAGCCATTGCCTCTTCCTATAGGAGTTCCATGGCTAAACTACACACGGTGGAACCAAGTCCTTTCTTTTCTCCCTCCTCCCAGGTAAGGGCTCTTCCAAGCCCCCCCCCCATCCTGCCCCCTACATAGAGGAGCATAAGAGCAAGCAGGCTGCTGTGGGCCCCATTGCCTTGGCTGTGGGAAGTCCACGTCCCAATCCTTTCTCATTGCCCCCCTTACATGTCCCCCAAGTCTCCAGTATCTCGGAGGGTCACCGCAAGGCTGAAGAGCTGCTTTGAGCATCCGTGCTGTTTAATGTCCCTCCCAGCTCCCTCCCACTCCTGGCAAGATGGTGGTTCTGAGAGGGAGAGGCGCCTCCATCCAGATAACTGGTCCATTGCCTGCCACGAAGTCCTGCTCCTCCTGAAAGAGCAGCTTCATCGCTGGAGATGGACCCCCATTTGTCACTGATGAGATGGCGTTGTCCTCCAGCAAATTGACACGCTGGAAGGTGCACAGAGGAGGGCGACCGGGATGATGGAGGGCCTGGAAGCCAAACCTTATTTATGAGGAGCGGTGGAGGGAGCTGGGGAGGCCTAGCCTGGAGAAGAGGAGACTTGAGAGGCGACACAAAAGACATCTTCAAATATCTGAAGGCTGTCAAATGGAAGATGGAGCAAGCTTTTCTTCTGCTGTTCCAGGGGGAAGGCCCAAAACAACAGTTTCATTTTACAGGAAAGGAGATTCTGACTAAACATCAGGAAGAACTTTCTGGTGTCAAGAGCTGTTTGACAGTGGAAGGGAGCTCCTTGGAAGGTGGTGGACTCTCCTTCCTTGGAGGTTGTTAAGCAGAGGCTGGATGGTCCTCTGTCAATGATGCTTTAGCTGAAATTCCTGCATTACAGGGGGTTGGACTAGATGACCCTGGGCCCCTTCCCACTATGTCCCTATGAAGGTGAGGGGATCGTTCTTGGCAGAGGCAAAGAAGACTGCCTGCTTCTCTTCTCCTGGAAATCAGGACCAGAGGAAGCAGGCGCTGTAACTGGCGGCTGGGAGCCCCCAATGGGGTCCCTGGAGCAGCCCCAGCAGAGCTCCCCACATTAGCACCAATTAGCAAACAGCTGCAGAGACAAGAAGAGCTTTGAGAACGATGGTGTCGCCACAGTCCCAGCTGCATGCCTGGTGCCACAGTGCAGGAGTTTGGCCGCAGCTGTGCCGGGTGCCCCCCTTGGATTTGCTGCAGCCTGTGTGCCAACAGGTGTGCCTGGGAGGCCAGGCCACAAGCCAGAGGACTCCTGGGGGCACCCTGTGGCTCCTGCAGGTGGGCAGCAAGTGGGGGGCAGCCCAAATTGGCACCCAGCTGGGTGGCTCAGAGTTGCAGGACTCAGTGTGCCATCTGCTCCTGCAGGGTGTTGCTAATTTCTGGAAACCGCAGGAGGGAAGAGGCCTCTTGTGCACGGATCCTGCTTGCTGGTTTGCTGTGGGTGAGAACAGGATGCTGGACTGGGTGGGCCATATGTTCACGTGGAACCTCCAGGTCCAGAGGCAGTCCATCTGGATTCCTAGGTTCTTAGGGGTATCTGGCCACTAGGAGACAGGACTCTGCTTGTCCACCAGGCTCTTCTCTTGTTCTTAGGAGCTCACGGACCCAGGACCTGTGACTCATCTTGCCCGGCTCCAGGGCCACATTCTGCTTCCAAGCCAAGCCTGAGCCTCCAGCTCCCCCCAGCAGTGGTGCTATTCTGTCTCTGTGGCAGAGTCTGGCCGCGGTAGAAGCGTCAGGATCTGTGCTGGAGCCCAGCAGCACGCCGTTACGTTGAGGCACGAGGAGCATGGCAGAAGCTCTGCAGATGGCAAACCCCCCGCCCTCGTGTCACTCTCCCCCCTGCAGACCCTCTGGAGAGCAGGCCTGCGGCCCCAGCGTGATGGATTGAGAGGCAAGCCAGTGACATCCCCTCGTAAGTCATCGAGTTTCTTTATGGGGAGATCACAAGTAATAAGCTTCCCCTCCGGAATTAGAATGACATCCTGGAAAATTACAGTCTGGCTGAACAATGGCTGATGGAAGCGCAAAGGATTCCCTCTCCGCAGGCAGGCCCCCTCCCTCCCCGGCAGTAGAGTGGGGGGGGGGGCGGAGAGAGAGAAATGGCTCTCCACTCAGCACCAGGCAGCCAACAGCTCTGCCTTGGCCCAGCGCCCTCCGTGCCCTCGGCTCTCGACTCGGGTGCCACTTGACCCCCTGAGCTCCAGCAGGACGGAGGAGGGGAGGGGGCACAGCTGCTTCAAGGGAGGGGGCTAGACTAGGGCAATAGCTGAAGCTCACCAGGCAGAAGATTCATCAGGCTGCCACACGGCTAAGTCGCTGCTCCTGCGATGGCAGAAACTGCTGTGGGGATGGTGAGAGGCACCTGAAGCCTTGGCACAGCCAGTGCCCAAGGCAGCTGGCCCAGAAGGTGGCAGACTCCTTTGCTGGAGGTGTCTCGCGTCCTCCAACCAGGACCAGGGGCCCTGGGGAATTCTGGGAAGGAGAATTCTCTGGGCCCCACTCAGCTCCTCACATGGGCCCTTAGCAGGCACCCTTTATTCTCCACCAGCTCCTCCAGACGTGAGGTGGAACCAGCTGTGCCAGCACCAAACCTTCCCCTGCCTTCAGCGAGTTCCCCAAGCGCTCTCTGCCCAAGCACCCTAAGGACTAGCAGCTTGGTGGGATATTTCAGGGTGTGGAATCCTGCGGCCAGTGCTCCCTTCTGGGTCTCCAGTGCCCTTGTGTGGAGGATGCAGGTTGCTGGCCTGAGCTGATGGTGACAGTTTGCTCCTTTAAAACCCGGCAGACCATTTTATCCACCTGCTGCCGTTTGCTCTCTGTTCAGCGTTGTAAATAAGCGCAGCTCCCCTTCCCACCTGGAGCTTGGCGTGTGGGCAGCCTTCATCCTCCAGACCGGGTTGGTTTTCAACTCAGCTGCTCTCCTGCCTTTTTTCTGGCCAGCCTCTACTCTGGACTTCAGGAATCAACACATTTGTCAGATGGATGTTCAGCTTCCGCGGCTGCCAGATTCGACACTGGGCACCTGCGTGTGAGAGCTGTGGGCATGGAAGTAGCGTCTGGGCAGCCCTGGTGGTGACAGAAGGAGGGCAGGTCTGTTGCTCAAGGTGTTTGCTTGGGAGCGCTACACCAGAGGAGGGTCTGCAGTAACTAGAGTTGGGGGGGGCAGAGTGACCCTTTGGCCTCCCCTCCCCCACTGCTCTCTGGCTGCATCTCTCCATCACCCCCAGCACCTGATGCCCATTCCGGGTGCTCCGACCTCCTTCGCCACAGCCTCAAGGGGGCCTCCGTGTTCCTCTCCCCCTCCCCAATTCTTCTGTGCACCTGACAGGCACCGGGAGCAGAAAGCTAATTGATCCCGGTCTTCCTCCTGCTGGCCTCCCGGCTGCTTCTACAATGTCATTTTCTCCAGAAAGGCTCCTGCAATTACTGAGAATTACATATGAAAAGCAGGCGGCCCCATATTGATTGGAGCCCAAGAATAGCTCTCCAACCATTTAGAGTAGATTAACTTGGGGGTGGGGTGGGAGTGGGGGGTTCACAGTTATTTAAAGAGATTAATCAGTTCATTTCAGGTAATTCCTCCGCTGTCCACGGCTCCTCCTGCCCCGCCGGGTGTGGGAACAATGAAGGACAGCTGGTGCCAGAGACTGGCTGCATTGGGGCAATGCCAGGGCTGGAGGAGAGCCCACCAAGTGCTGCTGCCAACTCCACACCCTCCGTCTTGCCGAGAAGTCTCAGGGAGAGGGCCCACGGTGTGCTGGGTGCTAAGGACAGGGACTGGGTCATGGGTGCTGGGCAGAGGGACCCTGGGGAGACATTGGCTCACCCCTCCCTTGCCCCACCATTCCCACCTCCCTCCCTGATGAAGGGGGGCCACTGATGGGCCTGGTTAAAGGGCCCCATCAGTCAGCAGACAGGGCACCAAGCTTCTTTTTACACAGACGGAAAAAGGTCCCTGCCTGCAGGATCTTCCACTCTGAGACAGACCATAGAGGAGGGAAGTGGGGGGCGAGAGCAGGAAGTTCACAGCAGCCGTGTTTGGAGGGTGAGTGTGCATACAAGCAACGCACGCTTGTTCACAGCCAGAGTCATCTTGGTTCTTTGCAAAAGCAGGGAGATGGCCACGTAGAATTTTAGAGTTGGAAGGGATCCCAAGAGTCACCCAGTCTGACCCCCTGCAATGCATCTCCAGCGCAAGACCAAAAAAATCACAAACATAAAAACACTCATCTTGCTCTGGAAACCCTTTTTATACCCGACATTTCAATAATACCAAGAGAGGTGGAGTTTGGAGGCAGGAGAAGAGGTCCAGGCGGCTCCCTTGGCTTTGTGGCAAGATCAGTCCTGGGGGCAGAGCTGGACCTCAAGGAGCGCAGCATTGGAGTCAAAGAGGCAGGCAGGGGGTCCCAAGAGGCCTCTTGGCTTCCAGGAAGCGGATCTTGGCCATTCCTGTCTCTGCAGTCCTCATGTGCTGCCGGAGGCATCCCTCCCACCATTGCTGCAAAGGGGGGGGGGTTGCAGTCCAGAAAGGCCCCTGTTCCGCTCTTGCCTTGGCCACAAACTCACTACTTGCCACACAGGAACAGCCGCATTGGCCTCCTTTGCAAGACTTTGGAAAGGACCGTGGGACGTTGCCTTTTCCCAAGACAAAGGAACCACTTGTAGCCCAGTCCTGTCTGCGCTGCCTACCTGCGCTGACCATCCCCACTTTTCAGGAGAAAACGTGGCCATCTTGGGCCCAGCCTTCCCAATCTCCGCTTTGTTCCTTCCGCGAGAGAGAAAGAGGAGGCAGGGGGCTTCTGCGCTGGGTGACTTTCCAAATGTCAACACAATCTGTGCTCCATTACGGCGAAATGTGATCATCTTAACGGCTGGCTTCTTAATGTCAGAGGTACCCAGTCGGATGGATTGACAAACAGCCCCCAGCAGCACAGGGGAAGGGAGGACCATGGGGAGGGGGTTACGGAGGGCATAGCCCCCCTGTGTTTTCTCCAGCCTGTGCACGGAGGGTTAAACTGCACACACACACAAACACATCCCATGGCTGCCCTTCCCTGGGTGCTTCCCTCCTCAGAAGAGGCTGCTCTGATCCATGGGCTGAGCTTGTCAGGCAGTTTGGCTGGAATGACGGAGGCATGTCGGAAAGGCTGGGAAGGACAGCATTTCTAATGGGATTCTTGCATGTTGGTGTGTGTGTGTGTTTAGCGGCAGCTCATGTCCCTGTTGGAGGTGGTGGGGAGATGACAGACTTCTGCCCCTGGGCCAGTCTGACCAGGCAGAGAAGGGGGGGGGATGTGCTGAGAAACTCCCTGCAATGGCATTGGGAAACATCCTCAGGGCAGCTGCTGGGGGTGGTGGCAGCTCAGTGACCCAAAGGGCAGCCTCTAATTCGTGAAATGGGGCTTGTGGGGTTGCAGCAGCCCCACCCCAACACACACACACACACACACACACACACACACCCTTCTCATCTCAGCAGAGGAAATGCCAGAAGACAATTCAGGCCAGATAAAAGAAAGTCCTTCTTCACACAGCGCAGAGTTAAACTATGGAACTTGCTCCCCCAGGGGGGAGGGATGGCCCCCATCTTGGCTTTAAAAGAGGATGAGACAAATGCATGGAGGAGGGGGCCGTGGGGGGCTCCCCAGTTGGAGGCAGCGATGCTTCTGAATCCCAGTTGCTCTTGAGTCCTGCTCTAGGGCTTCTGGCTGGCCCCTGCGGGAGCAGGAGGCTGACTAGCCTGATCCAGCACAGACTCTAATCATGTAGAGCAAGGCAGGGCAGAGCCCAAGAGGTGGAGCCATCCCTCTTTCTCCGTCTTGTTATGGCGAAGTGTGCATAACGTGTCCTGTGACCTTCTGATGAAGGATGGATGGCGATGCTTCAAGAAGCACATCACAGCTGACCAGCCTCTCCAATCCCCAGGGACATCGGGGGACTTGGCCATGCTAAGCCTCACCTTCAGCGACACTTGTGCTCAAATCCTGTGCCACAGTGAGAACAGGATGCTGGACTAGATGGGCCTCTTTGGGCCTGATCCAGAGGCTCTGCTTATGTCCTTACTTCCTGGGAGAGGTGAATGGCCTCTGGGCCTCAAGGATCCAGGGTCCTTTCTGCTCCGAATGGGTTGGCAGGGGTGGGCACTGGCAGGATGGGGAGAATTTGCTCTTGGGGTTCCCATTCTGCCTGCCTGCCCGCCTGCCTGCCTGTATCCTGCGGCAGGAGGATGAGCAAGGCCTCCACTCCATGGTCAAGAGGTTTGCTTGGCTTCCTTTGGCTTTGGTTCCTGGAGTGGGAGCACTGCAAAGTTCCTACCCTTTTTGTAGTGGCAGGCCTACTTTTTGGGGGTCCTGAACTGTTATGGGGGCCCCTTTGCAACCAGCAACAAGGTCTGGGCAACCACTGCTCACTTCTTCAATGGGGTTGTTTACAACGAGCATTGCAACATCTGTGTTACTCCCTCTCAAACTCCGAGATTGTTGAAATATATACACAAAAAATAAATCAATGAGTCGTGAGACTCAAATTGTGTCTACTAGACCCATTTTCTAAAAGCAATGTGGACCAAAGTCGCTTCTGGGGCTCCTCTGGGATTTGGGGCCTTGAAGCGGAAGCTTCCTTATTTCATGGCAGATCCGCCCTGCCTCTTTGTGCCCACTGCCCACCTGAGACATCCCTCCCAGCTCCTGGTCTGTTTGCCTTTCAAGGCTGGGAGAAGCTGTTTGCTTTTCAGCTCAGCGCACCAGGGCAGCAGCTCCTTCCACCCAGCCCAGCCTGCCAATGAATTCCTCATGCACCCCTTGCACAAAACGGTTGGGGGTGTTTGTGCACACAAGCCCTGCAAGAGGCTCCCAGAATGGGCACTTGGTGCCAGGAGGGGGGCAGCAATGGCAGGTTCTGGCCACTTCCATGCTTGTCCCTGGGGCAGGCGAGGGCCAGGTCAAGCACAGACCCCCCCAACTCTCCCGTTTTAAGCAGCACATCCCAGATCAAAGAAGCAAATCCTGGTTTCTGTTTCGATCCCAGAATGTCTCTTTTTTGTGTGCGGCTCTCTGGCGTGAGCACTGGACGAGAAGCTGGGTGTGCATTTAATGTGGAGGCAGGAGCTCAGAAGCATCTGCAGCCTTGGCACTGCCCAGGGGAGGGGAGGAGGCCCTTCCCCATGGCAAAGGCTCAGAAGATGGATCTCCCTCCTGGGGTGGGAGCACAGATATCTCGCTTCCCTTCCACAACCCGATCACATCTGTCTCTGCCAAAGCTCTCTCGGGAGACTCCTCTGGGCTCAGCCTGGTGCATCTGGAGCAGCTTGCAGAGGGGGCTGGATGGGCCCCACAAGAGGAGACTCCTGGGAAGAGGTGCTTCCTGCAGGACTCAGATGGGGGGACCAGCCTGTTCCCTGGGAGGCAGGAAAAGGTCCGAGTGCCCTTGGCCTTGAGAAAGTGGTGGGAAGGGAACAGGGAAGCTTCATCTCCCACCCCCTATCCTAAGCTGGACCCGGATGGCAGGACTTCCTCTGCTGCTGCCCCCTCCACCAGCCCCCATTATCCACTCTGGTCCTGACCCAGCCCCTCCTGCTTCCTGTCCAGTGAGAAGCCGCTGCAGGACACACACGGACACACGCACACACACACACACACACACACACAGAGTAAATCTTTCTGCGTGCTGCCTTATCAGGCTGTGGCCCACACTAATTCCTCAATTTTGTTTTCTAGGAAGAGGAGAGATAAAGGCCTTGTTACCTTTAAGCTGCTTTGAGCATCTGCTGCTGCTGGAGCCTGTTGAGGCACACGGCAAGGCAGGCTCTGCTGCTGCCAGCTGCAAAGCTGCCCAGCTTAGTCAGGATGTGGCCCCTGGCACCACTTGCTCCGTCAAAAGGCAAGGACTGCGAGTTTGGGGAGTGGGAGCATGGCAGCTGCCCCTCTTCAGCTCCCACAGTCCATTTCCACACAGCATGCATGCTGGGGATATTGCGGGTTCATCCTCACTTCCATTTGCCCAGAAAACACGGGCGCAAGCCCTTTCCCAGGGAAAACTCAGGGAAAATTACATCAAATAGCAAATTTGGCAGTAAGGAGCAATTTTCGGATTCAACATCAGGAAGAACTTTTTGATGAGGAGAGCTGACAATGGAGGGGACTCCCTTGGAGGGTATTGGTCTCTCCTTCCTTGGAGGTTGAATGCCCATCCGTCATGGATGCTTGAGCTGACTTTCCTGTATCACAGGGGGCTGGACTGGATGACCCTCGGGATCCCTTTCAACTCTACCATTCTAGGATTCTCAGCTGCGCTCCCGGCTCTCCCTTTCTAGCCACTGCCTCAATCGGGAGCCTCTCCCCGTCTTGCGCAGTAACTAGAAAACATGCCAAATCATAAAAGCAGCAGATTCAAGGAGGCCAGGGTGCCCCTCAGGAGTGCCTTTGGCGTGAGAGCCCCTGCCAGTCTCTCTGAATCACCAGAAGCCACAGGACACCAGGAGATGGACAGGTGCCTGGTCCCACCCTCTGTCAGTGTCCCCCCCCCAGGTCAGCTGCAGGCAGACGCTTGCCAGGAACCGACGCCTCTCCCCTCGGACCCCTGCTTGCCTCCTGTCGCCCAGGAAGACTCCAGGCTGAGCTTAGCCTTCCTTTGGCCTGGCTATTGATTCCTCTCCTGGAATCCCGAGCGTTTGTTTTGATTTTCGGTGGTGCCAGAAGATTTGTCTCTATTGAATTTCAATATACTGCTTTCGGTACAGCCTCCTAATTTATCAAGGCCATTTGAACTCCCAGCTTATCACCTGCAGGGTTTGCAGTAACTCCCCAGTTTATGCCTGGCAGTTAAGGAAAGCACACCATCTCCGTGGAGTCTGCCTGCAGGGGAGGGGGAGCGAGAGACCCCTCCCCATTCAAGGTACAGCATTCAGGGTGGGGGGCTTTGCTGCCTTTGCTTTCCAAACAGGATTTCTGAGCCCAATTCAGACACATGGTAGAGAGGAGGGCAGGCAACATCGGACTCTCCTAGTCCTACAGATCGCTGGGGACACCAAAACCAGGAAGAGACTTATGCTGACCAGATCCAAACTGACCTAAAGGTATGAAGTGGAACGGCCCTCAGGGATTGACCTCTTTGTAGAGGACAATACTGGGACTGAGCCAGACCTCTTCTCCTCCAGTGCACAACAGGGAACCCCCAGGAGTGGCCCTGAGACAGACTGCAATGGTGGGCCCAGCTGCTCCTGTGGTTGGTGACAGCATCCTTCCCTGAGACAGCAGCCCACCTGGAATCCTAGAAGGGTGGAGTTGGAAGGGACCACGAGGCTCATCTAGTCCAACCCCTTGCAAGGTGGAAGTCACAACTAAGGAAGCCCTGACAGCCGGCCATCCAACTGGCCACGAAGGAGGGTCAACAACCATCTGAGTTGTTGGCTACAACACCCTTTTGTGGGCCGGCAACTACCTCCCCCTGGTTCTCCTCTGGCCCCTTGAAATCCCTGTGAAAGGTAGCAGGCTCCTTCAGGGACCCCACTCTGCACCCAGGAGGACAGGCTCCACCCCTCAGGCCCTTCTCATCAGGCACCCGAGAGGGCTGGCCTCAAGGGGGAGCAACCAGCTTCCCTGGCTAAACCAGGTAGGACTCCAGTGAGCAACATCAGAGGCTGCCTTCTCCCAGGTCAGGATGGTCCACTCTTCTCCATTCTGACTGGCATCTGCAGCTCTCCAGGGTCTTGGGTTCAAAGGGGACTCCTCCACCACTTGCTAGGACTTCATCTTGCAAACAAAAACAGCCCTGGAAATCCCAGGGGTTGAATCTGGGACCAGTTTGGTCCCTGGCTTCATTTTTGGCTCAGGTGTGCAAGTGTGGGACGAGACCCCTCAGGTTATCTAGAGCAGATTCCAATCCAGCTTTACAGTCTGCGCAGAAACAGCCTTGGTTGCCCTGGTGGGAAAATCCTCTGGTACTTCTCAGTGGCCTTCAATGCCACCAACTGAGCATGGAGGGATTGGAATCTGGGGCCTGTGGCTTCTGTTCTTCCTGCAGGGACACTTTCCTGGAGAGGGCCATCAGCGGCTGCTAGCCAGGATGGTTCTGCTAGGCCTCCACAGTCGGAGGCACCAGCGCTTCTGGACACCAATTGCTGGCAAGCACGGGAGGGGAGAGAGCTCTTGCGCTCGGATCCTGCTTGCACGTTCCCTGCAGGCACCTGGTTGGCCACTGGAAGAACAGAATGCTGGACTAGATGGGCCATGGGCTTGATCCAGCAGGCTCCTCTTATCTTTCAGAAGGTGGTGCTGAGGATCTCCCAGTCAGTGCCTTGGCTCCTAAGCTCCTGGTGGCCCCCAGGAGTTCTGTTCTGTCTCTCAGGCTGTTTAGTATCTTCAGGAAGCCGCTGGGAAAAGGTTGTATGGAGATTTGGAGCCATCAATACGGAGATGACAAGCAGGAGAGCCTCTCTCTTCCATCACAGTCAGGGTGGCGGCTGGACCAATGCCTTGAGGTGGAAACAGACTGAATGTGGCCAAACACAATGAAGCTCAATCCCCATGGGGGGGGGGGGTTGAAGGGGAGGGAGAGAGCAACACCCCCATTTGAAAGGCAGGCTTGTCACTTGGAGTCTGCCTTGTCCTTGGAAGGCTGACAGCTACAGTCAGATGTGCTTTTGCTCAGCTCAGGCTGGTGCGCCAGCTCTCTGTTCCCGGAGAAGGCAGATCTGCTCATCATGACAGAGGCCTCGGATGCATCGCATCCCCTTTGGAAAATGCCCAGAAACTTCTGGGAGTGCAGAATGTGGTTGCCATATTGCTCAGCTGGACCTAGAATCATAGAATGAGTTGGAAGAGACCCCAAGGGCCATTCAGTCCAACCCCCTGCCAAGCAGGAAACACCATCAAAGCATTCCTGACAGATGGCTGTCAAGCCTCTGCTTAAAGACCTCCAAAGAAGGAGACTCCACCACACTCCTTGGCAGCAAATCCCACTGCCAAGGACCTGCCTCTCCAGAAGATGCAGCGCTCTTGCCCCAGCTCCCAGCTTGCCCTATCCCAGTTCAAAGCACTGGTGAAAGAGCCCCTCAAAGGTCCGTTCAGATTTGGACCAGGATATCAGAATGACCTGATCTCCTACCTGAGCTAAAGGGACCCCATGGCCCCCCCATGAGCGACCCGGGGGGGGGGCTTTTCCTTGACTGCAAGAGGCTCTGCCCCTCCCTCCCCAGGGAGGCAGCCCAGTGCTTCAATCGCTCCAAACAGCCGCGCACGGCATTGGCAAAACCTCCCTTTTGGAGAAAGCCGTTTGCCAGTGTATTAAATGTGTTGGAAGCTGCTTTAAGCGTCTAATTGGGTGTTTTTAATTATTGTTTTAATCTCTGCCGTTTTCAAGTTTGTGTCATTTTAATGCAGCTACATTGTTTTAATTGACTGTCACCAGTCACCTGGAAGTCTTCTGGTGAAAGGCAGGATTAACACGTGGCCAGGAACTTTTATCAGTGATCCAAGCCATTTGGATCTGTGCTGCTTAATTACTCCCACCCATGGGTGCTCCAAAGCCTGGCAATTCTTAGTCCAGAGACCAGCCGCCCCAATGAGTGACTCTTGGCTGCCCAGGAAAAGTGCCTAGCTTGGCTGTGGGCATGAGAGAGGAGAGGGAAAGCCATGACACACACACCCCCACCCCGTCTGCACCTGCCTAGGAATGCTTAAAAGAGGGTTTCTGGAAGCTGGGGGACTCACCCCAGAGGTCAGCATGCAGCAGAAGAGGGCACACCCCACATGGGGCTCTCATCCTCTCCCTCCCAGCCTCCTTCCAGCATCTCTGCCCATCTGAGTCCACTTTCCCCTCCCAAGAAACTGCCAAGGAATGCAGCAGACCTCTTGGGACGCCTTGCCAGGATCCTTCCCTGTCCCTTCCTCCCCCCGCAAGCAGCCATGGCGGGGGGGATGGAGAGGAGATGGATTTGGGGCTGACTCAGAGGCTCAAGCACAGACCTCAAATCAGTGGCAGATTAAAAGGGTTCTTGCGGGGGATGCCAGAGAGTCCGCTTGGCTGAGACGTCCCTCCTCCTCCTCCTCCCACAGACCAGCCAGGAGTCTCGCCTGACCCCCCCCCAGCCCCTTCAATTCAATGGGAATTGCAAAGTACAGTGTCATGAATTACAAATTACGAATTGTGAATTATAAATTAAACACATTACAAAAATATGTGGGTCGTGAAGAATTCAACACCTCTGAGGGCCACGTGACAAGAGGCACTGGCAGGAAGATCTGCTCTGGACCCCTCTTAGAATAGGGAGAGTCATTTCTCTTTTGCGGGAAGGGGATTCTGAACGCCTGCCTGGAGCCAGCGGCACAGACCCACTTCTCTGGGGTCACCCCTGTGCAGCACTGGAAAGGGGCTCAGGTCCTGGCTGAGCTGCAAAGGGTTTAATAAAATCATAGAATTGTAGAGATGGAAGGAGTCCCCAGGGTCATCTAGTCCAACCCCCTGCAATGCAGGAATCTCAGCTCAGGAATCCCTGGCAGACAGCCATCTGACCTCTGTCTGAAAACCTCCAAGGAACCAAAATCCCTGCATGACGGACACACAGGCCAATCCCCTCCTGGGGAGCTCGTTGCCCACCACTCCCAAGCCCAGCAGCTGCAAAGGGCAGCAGGAGGTTCTTCTCCTCATCTCCCCCCCCCATGGAGCAAGGAAGGTGCTGGGGCCCCTCCCCTTGTCTGTCTGTCACGTACAGGGTGGGTGACGCCCCCCCCCAAGGAAAGCAGCAGAAAGGACTCCAGGAAGACGACAAGGAGATCATTTATTTCCAGGTCCCAGAAAGACCAAAGTGTGAAAATACCAAAGGTGAGCAACTCGGCCGGCTCAGAACTGAAAGCGCAGCTGCCCCCCCCCAAAGTGCTCCATGGGCCTGCCAGCTCCTCCTGCGGGGGCATCCTTTGGGGGGCAGGGGAGACACACCCCTATTTACATGTGGAAAGAGGCAGGAGTGGAGGGGTGTCACCAGGACAGCAGCTCTGGGCAGGTGGGTGGGAGGGCAGGTAGTGTGGAGTGGGGGGGGAGCGCCAGATACATACCCTGTTTGGCCCGTGGCCTGAGAGGCCGGCTGCCCCCAGGGAACAGGGAGGGGAGAGCATGGGAGGCGTTCCTGAGGAGGAGAGGGAGGGGGGCAAAGAGCCGCTGTCCCTGCATCCGGCCCCCACCCTTTGGACAAGGAGCACAGAGTGGGGGGGCTGCCATCTGCCCAATTGCCTCTCTAGAACCAGAGGGGAAGTCACAGTGAAGGCCAGGCTGGCTTGGGGGGGCCCATCCCACCCACCCCCTCCCACTGCCGGAGCAGCCCAGGGAGACTGGGGAAAATCCTGAGAACCAGCGACTCGGCTTGGTCCGAGCCGTAAAGTCAGGCAGGCCTGCAAAGGGGCGCAGGAGGGGGAAACTGGCCAGGAACAGGGAGCTTGGGGTCACAGCAGGTGCCAGAGGAAAAGGGAGTCATGAAGGCTGCCCCACTCCCACCCCCACCCCCAACACACCCTTCAGGCCTGTATCGTGGCCCCAAGTCCCAATGGGCCCTTGCTGGTCTCTCACCCCCAAAGCTGGGCATTTTGTAGGGAGAAGTGGGACTGGCAATGAGGCTGTGGGGCAACCGTTGGCCCCAAGGGCGTTGCCTCCCTCAGACCCATGGCAGCGAGAGGTGGGGGGAGTCCCAGGCAACCAGCTTCTGCCAATGGCACACAACTTTTGCAAGAGAGAAACAGGCAGAGGCAGACCCGGAAGGGGACGGTTGGTGGGGGGAGACCCTATGGAGCAGCAATGCACCTGCTGGAGGGGAGGGGGTGTCACACTGCAAGCACCTGGGGAGGACGAGATGGGGATGTCTTTGCCGGGGGGGGGCGTGTCTGAGGCTGTGTGTGGGAGAGGAGCGCTCTGCTGTGGAGAATTAGAAGACCCTGAGGATTGGTCCCCAAGAGGGGTGGAAGGTTCTAATCCAAAATGTGATACGGAACGTCACTGCAAAACCGCTGTGCCCCTCCCCTCCCTGGAACCCACAACCAAAGGCCTCCCCTTCCCAGAGGTTGAGGTGAGAGAGGAAGGTCCTGGGGGAAAGTCCTGGAGAGGGAGACCCGGGAAGGAGAGCCAGCCAGCGAGAGAAGGAGGAGCAGCCTCCTCTTGGCAGAGACTCCGCTTAGCAAATCAAAGCTTGTCAAACGTTGGACTCAAGTGACAAAATCAATTTCGACAACAAAAGACTCCCCTCCCTCCCAGGCAGGCTGCCCCCTCCCCTGCGCAGATCCATTTAAATGATAATTTGCCAGGGGAGAAGTCCTGGCTGGCAGAGATGCAGTCTTCAAGGGGCGTGGAGAGTTTCACTGGAAGAGGAGGAGAGGGGGCAAGCAGTGGGGCTTCTCTGGCCTGCCCGGACCCTTCCTCACCCCAAGGCCCTCTCCTTACACCCCCTTGGAGCCAGGCCAGGGCACTGCCAGCCTGGCTCTCTTTCCTCCGCTATGGGTGGGGTGTCTTTTTGGTTTGGTGGGCCTAGGACTCTGCGCCGCCATCCTCCTCCCCTCCCCGGCGCCCGGCGTAGAGGGCCGCCAGCTGCCGGAAGCGTGGCCCCCAGCTGCCCAAGTAGGAGAAGTCCTGCTCGGAGCTGGTGGAGCGGGAGGCGATGGAGCTGAGCGAGGCCGGAGGGGAGTCAGCCCCCTCAAAGGCGTAGGTCTGGAAGGAGTCGTAGGGGGGCACAGAAGGGTCCTCGTCTGCCTGCCCCACTTTCCTGCTGATGTAGTCCCTGAAGACGGAGAAGTCCAAGTCGGGCGCCGGGCGCCACTGTGGCAGCGAGTGCAGCTCCGAGGGCAGGACGGGGGGGCCCTCGCCCCCGCCCCCACCGCCACCCCCCTTGGTCTCCGCAAAGTCGTAGAGGCTGCGCAGGGCAGACATGTCGTAGGCCTCGGTGTCCTGCTCCCCGCCCCCCTCGTCGTTGTACTTGATGACGTTGTCGCGCATGTCCTCGTCCTCCTCGGAAGAGAGGTGGCCCTTCTGGTGCCGCTTCAGAGTCAGGATCAGGAGGACCAGCACTGGCAGGGCGGGGGGTGGGGAGAGAGAGGAGTGGTCAAGGCTGGAAGAGGGGGTGGGAGAGAGCAGGGGACCCCCTGGGACAAGACAAGAGCAAGGGGCTCCTTCCAAGCACCTCCTACCCAAAGGGGTCTCCCTTTCCTTAGAAAGGCAAACCCACCTCTTCTGGCCCCTTTCCAGAGAGGGGAGGATTGAGAAGGGCTCAGGCCCCATCGAGCCTTCCATGTGGGGTTCCTCAGAGTCTATATTATCCCTCGGGCTGTTTAGCATCTATGTGAAACCTCTGAGTGGGGTCATCCAGAATTTTAGAGTCCGCTGTGAGCAACATGCTGATGAGACCCAGCTCCCTTTCTCCTTGACATCTGGTAATGGGCAGGATGAGAGCCGACAGACTGAAGCTCAACCCAGATCAGGCGGAGGCCCTGTTAGTGGGGGATTCCCTAGACCAGGTGGGTGGGAGGTCACCTGCTCTTGATGGGGTTACCCTTCCTCTGAAGGAGCAGGTCCTTCTGGATCTGTTACTGTCGCTTGAGGCTCAGGTGGCCTCAGCGCCACAGAGGACCTTCCGTCAGCTTCGCCTGGTGTCCCAGCTGAGCTCCTACAGGGAAAGTCTTAACTTCTGCTGTCTCTGCTCTGCTAACCTCGAGGATGGATTACTGCAATGTGTTATACACAGAGCTGCCCCTGAAGACAGTTCAGAAGCTCCAGCTGGTGCAGAATTCAGCAGCCAGGTTGCTCACTGGAGCAAGACGGTTTGAGCATATTACACCGATCCTGGTCCAACTACACTGGCTACTGATTAGTAGCCCAATTCAAAGTGCTGCTCTTGACCTATCAAGCCTTAAATGGCTCAGGAGCGCAATATCCAAGGACCGCCTCTTTCCATATGAACCTACCCAGACCCTGAGATCCTCCTCTGAGGCCCGCCTTCGTGTGCCTCCTCCTCCTCGAGGTGCGGAGGGTGGCAACACGAGAATGGGACCTTTTCTGCAGTGGCTCCCTGCTTGTGGCACCTTCATTCAATATCCTTAGGTGCTCTTGGAGGAGTGGCCCTCCCCCCTGGAGGGGCAGGAAGGGGGCTCCGTGGGGCGCAGAGACTCACCGATGAGGATGAGGACGCAGACCAGCAGGGCAATGAGGGCTCCGGGGCTGAGTGAGGTGGAGACCACGTAGGCTGTGGTGTTGCAGGACTGGATGGCGCCGGAGCTGTCGCAGCCGCAGATGCGGATGGTGAGGGTCCCGGTGCTGCTGAGGGTGGGGGGCCCGCTGTCCACCACCAGGATGGGCAGCAAGAAGAGGTCCTGCTCCTGCCGGTTGAAGCCCAGGCGCTGCGTGTGCACGGCGGCCGTGTTGTCTGTGGGGAGGCAGAGGGAGGGGGAGTCACCCCAGAAGGGGCATCCTGCATTGCAGGGGGTCAGACTGCATGGCCTTTGGGGGTCCCTCCCAACCCTACAGTTCTACCATTCTAATCCGAGGAGGCAGAGGGTCATGAGATCGGCAGAGAGGGGCAGGCAACCCCTTCCCCAGGCAGCCCACACACACACACCTGAGGGCTGTCAAGTGCTCTTTGCAGCTGGCGCAGCAGGATTCGTCCTCGGGGCCAGCACAGTCAGAGTCAGTTGCTCTCCCCCCGCCCTCCTTGCAGGCACAGACTGCAGATCCTCTCCTGCCTTCCTCTCTTCGCTGTCAGGGTCCCCAAGAAGCTGCCAGCTCCTCCTGCCCCCCCAAAAAAACTTGCTTCTAACGAGATCTTTAGAGAGTTCCTGCATCTGCTCCTTTTGCCTGCAGTCAGGAGCCGTCCGGTGTCGCTCCCAATTAGCCACCAGCCAGCCAAGAAACAGACACACACAGAGGACCTTCCAAAGCAAAAAGCAGGAGACAAACCTCCTTCTCCCATTGCAAAAGTGGGAGGTTGGGGGCTGCCATTCTGGGATGTGTCCCCACCCCAAGCTGGGCTCCAAGCAGGCCTGTCCTGCCTCACCTTTGCGTTGTGTGTTTTGGGGATGTCTAGAGAGGGACTTCTGGGGACTCCCATCTCCCCCACCTGCACCCTGTGCTTGTTCCATGCAGTCCAGCAAAGCCTGCCTGCATTGGGGCTGGGGGGAATGGGATGCTCATAGAACCATAGAATGCTAGAGTTGGAAGGGACCCCCGAGAGTCATCTAGTCCAACCCCCTGAAACACAAGGATCTCAGCTCAGGCATCCAAGCCAGATGGCCATCCAACCTCTTCTTAAAAACCTCCAAGGAAGGAGAGTCCCCCTCCTTCCATCCCACAGACAAACGGCTCTTACTGGCAGAAAGTTCTTCCTGAGGTTGTGTCGGAATCTCCTTTCTTGTAACTTGAAGCCATGGGTTCAAGTCCCACCCTCCGGAACATGAGAAAACAAGCTGGTGGGGTGTGTGTCCCACAGGATGTTAGCTGCCATTCAAACTCTCCAGGGAAAGGCACAATGGCATATGGGGGGGGGCAGAAAGCAGCAGCTGGGCCACCCTAGGACCAGGCACTCGGTCAGCTGTGGGGGGGGAGATGTGACCCTGAGAGCTGCCTGCACAACAGGCAGAAATTCATCAGGGAGGTGTAGGGCTGGAAAAAGCTTCCTTGGTTGGATTTTTGCCTGCCCAGATCCCAGAAGCCCAGCTGGAAACATGAGGAACTCTTCGGGGGCCGCCCCAGTTGCTGAGAAAGTTGGTGCAAATTTTACCCCGTTTCAGTATTTTTTACTTTTTGTATCTTTTAAATGATTGCTGTACATTCTTTCTGGGTTTCATAATTTTCTAAACCGCCTTGGGGGTTGGGGGTTTTTTCTCCAGAATCGAGCGGCATATAAATCTTACGAAATAAATAAATGAACATGAAATAAATCCTCCTTGTCAGCGGCTGCTTCTTCTTCCTGTTGTGCCTGTTACTGTTTTCTTGCTCTCCATGGGGAGATTTTGCTGAAGGGGCGCACAGAACTCTCTGGGCTAAAGAAATGCAGCCCCAGCAACCATGGGGGGACGGGGACGGGATGGACGGACGGAGGCCTCTGGAAGTTCACAAGCCCAGGAAGGAGAGGAGTTGTCCCCCCGCACCACTTTGGTGGGCATTTCAGCCCAAACCCAAATGCACCACAGTGGAGCTTAGATTCATAGAATCGCAGAGCTGGCAGGGAGCCCCAAGGGTCATCCAGCCCAACCCCCTTGCGGGCATGGCAGGAGAAGAGCAACTTCCTTGCCCCTCGCAGGAACCAGGGCGCCCTCCTTTCCCCCAACCCACCCCCTTCTGCCAGCCTGACCCCGGGGAGCCCCCTCGAAGCCAGGCAGGGAGGGCTGTGCAGAGCTTTGCGCCCGAGGTCTCTTCCTGCCGCCGCTGAAGATTTAAGTGAGCGCTTTGTGTCTCCATCTGGGCTGGCATCCATCAGTGTCTTGTCTTGGCTCCAGCAGCAATATTTATAAATCACATCCCAAAACTGGCTACAAATTTGTACAAAGAAACAGATGGGCCGTTGGCGGCCGTTTGTCACCGCCGATATTTATACCGTGCCCAGGAGAGAGCAGAGGAGAGGCGGGCAGGGCAGAGGGGGTCATGGGGGGGGGCGCTCACCAAGGATGGGGCAGATGCCAGCTGCGAGCATCCCAACTGCATGTGTGTATGAAAGAGGAGGGGGCCGGGGGGCAGGGCTGCTGGCCTCAGATGCAGGAGGGCAAGCGGAAGGGCTACCGCGGGGGGCTGGACTAGATGACCCGGGGGTCCCTCCCCGCTCTCTGGCTCCATGCCACGGCTTACCCTCGATATCCAGCAGGGAGAAGTGGTGGCTGGAGGAGGCCTCGGGGGCCAAGGTGAAGTAGAAGCGGTGGCCGCTCTGGGGCTCGTCCCGGTCAACGACGCTGATGGTCTGGATCAGCTGCAGAGAAGGAGGGCAGTGCTCAGAAGAGCATCTCAAATGACATGCCCAACACGGGGGCGGGGCTGGGCAATTGGTCGGCGCCAATGGATTCTCCGTGCCCCCCCACCTGCAAAAAGATTGATCCTGAGACACAGATAGCCCCCCCCCTTTGATCAATGGATATGGAAACTCTTACAGCCCATTCTTCCAGATAACGATTATCCACAGTTACAGGTGGGTAGCCGTGTTGGTCTGTCATAGTCAAAACAAAATCAAAAATTCTTTCCAGTAGCACCTTAGAGACCAACTGAGTTTGTTCTTGGTATGAGCTTTCGTGTGCATGCACACTTCTTCAGATACACTGAAACAGAAGTCACCAGATCCTTAAATATAGTGAGGGAGTGGGGAGGGGTATTACTCAGAAGGGTGGTGGGAATGGGTGATCAGCTGATAGGTGTGGAAAACCTGTTGACGACTCTTAACGGCTGTAATTAGTCTTGCAGGGAAAGGCAAGGGGTGAGATGGCTAAAGATAGCTTTGTTATGTATAATGAGATAAGAATCCAATGTCTTTGTTCAGACCAGGTTTCTCCGTGGTTTTAAGTTTGGTGATTAGTTGTAATTCAGCCACTTCTCTTTCCAGTCTATTTCTGAAATTTCCTTTGTATTAAGACAGCTACTTTGAGATCTTTTATAGAATGTCCTGGGAGATTGAAGTGTTCTCCTACTGGTTTCTCTGTCTTGTGATTCCTGATATCAGATTTATGTCCATTTATCCTTTGGCGTAGGGTTTGGCCTGTTTGTCCAATATAGAGAGCTGAAGGGCACTGTTGGCATTTGATTGCATACACAATGTTGGAAGATGAGCAATTAAATAGTCCTGAGATGGTATGTTTGATGTTGTTGGGACCAGTAATGGTGTTGTCCGGGTTTATGTGGCAGCAAAGTTGGCATCTGGGTTTATTGCAGGCTCTGGTACCAGTGTCCATGTTGAGTCCTGTTGTAGTATTATTGTGGGTGAGGAGCTGTTTGAGATTGGGTGGCTGTCTGTAGGCGATGTAGGGTCTTCCTCCCAGAGCTTGAGAAAGAGAACTGTCATTGTCTAGGAGAGGTTGTAGATCTCTGATGATGCGTTGTACTGTTTTAATTTGGGAGTTGTATGTGATTACTAGTGGTGTTCTGTTATTTTCTTTTTTGGGTCTGTCTTGCAGCAAGTTCTCTCTGGGTATCAGTCTGGCTCTGTTGATCTGTTGTTTAACTTCATCAGGTGGATATTTTAGTTCTAAAAAGGTTTGCTGTAGATCTCTTAGGTGAGAGTCTCTGTCTGTAGAGTTGGAACAGATGCGGCTGTAACGTAGGGCCTGGCTATATACTATGGATTGTTTGGTGTGTTTGGGATGGTAGCTAGAAGCATGTAGATATGTTTGTCGGTCAGTTGGTTTACGGTATAAGGTGGTGTCTATGTGTCCATCCTGTATTTTTATAGTAGTGTCCAAAAAGTGTATTTCTTGCATAGATTGGTTCATTGTTAGGTTGATGGTGGGGTGAAAGTCATTGAATGTCTGGTGGAAGGTGTCCAGGGTCTGTTGGCCATGTGTCCAGATAATAAAAATATCGTCAATGTAACGCAGGTACAAGAGAGGTTTGAGTGGGTAGGAGTTTAGGAAACGTTGTTCTAAATCTGCCATGAAGATGTTGGCATACTGTGGGGCCATGCGGGTGCCCATTGCTGTGCCGCTGATCTGAAGGAACAGATCCTCACCAAATTTGAAGTTGTTGTGGGTAAGGACAAAATGACAGAGTTTGGTAGCAAAGTCCGCTGTGGTTTTATCTGAAATGGTGTTCCTTATAGCTTGTAAACCATCGTTGTGTGGGATGTTGGTATACCACAGACTTCTTTAATGCCATTTCAAATGTATTTGTCAAAACCATCATGAATCAACCTATACTAAGTTTATATTTCAGCTTTGTAACCTTAATTACATTTATTGCTGTTATGTATTCTCTTTCTACTTTTTCTTGTATTTAAAAAACTGACTTTAATTTGTTATAATAATCTCAGAAAAATATATGTATTCTAGAAGAGCCCCTCCCCCTCAAACTGCACCCAAGGGGTGGAGTGTGGGGCAGGTGGGGCCACAGGTGCCTCTCAGGGGCAGACAGAGACTGCAGCTCCCCAAAGTGCTCCCCCTGGCACGGCAGGACAGGGACAGTGGCCTCCTCCCCTCCCCAGTGGGGGTGATGGCCTGATTGACTCTGCTGATTGACAGCCGCTGAGCCATCCCAGCGGCTTGAGGAGCTGTGATGAGGGAAGGAAAGGAGAGACAGAAAGGGGAGAGAAAAGCCCCCACCCCAAATGCAATGCACCAACCCCTCCCTGTTCCTGCTGGACCATAGCTCCCCACAGCCCCACAGCCAGTGGTCAGGGCTGCCACACACCACATAAGATACCCCCCCAACCCCTCCTAAGCAAAGCAAGCAGTTGGGGGGAGGGAGGTAGTTTCCAGGGTTGGGGGACGGACCTTTCTGCCCCATATGGGCCCCACACCTGGCCTTGTCCTCCTCCAGACTGATGAATCCCTGCAAGAGACATGGAGCTGAAGCATGCCTTGTCGGCTCAGAGCCCCTCGTCTGGCTGCCCCGCCCCCCCGGCTGCTCTTCCTCCTGCTCCTCACCTGCCCAGGCTTGGCGTCCTCACAGACGGCAGCCTCGTAAGGCGTGGCGAGTTCGGGAGGGTTGTCATTCACGTCCAGGATGCGGATGCGAAGGGTCTTCCTGGACACCTGAGCGTGATTGTCTGGAACACAGAAAAGGGCAGAGGGGACTGAGAGCCGCCTTCCAAGGTCCGTGGGGCCATCTCTCGGAAGAGGGACAAGAAGCTGGCTTTCTCCTGCTCCAGATTCCAAGCGCACCTCAGGAAGAACTTTCTGAGGCCAAGGGGAACAGTCTCCCTTCCCTGGAGGTTTAGAAGCAGAGGTTGGAGGGCAATCTGTCAAGGATGCTTTAGCCTTTGGTAAAGGCTGTTCTCCCCCCCCCACCCCCCCAGAGCGCTCCAATTGGAGAACAGCCTTTACCAAAGGTGTCATGGGCTTTGAAGACACTCGAACTCAGGACGCAAGGGAAGAAACGTGCTAAGAGGAAGGCACGCTTGGCAAACCCTCACCGTGATCAACTCCCCACTGTCCGGGAACCAATGTCCCTATTGTGGAAGGACGTGTGGATCCAGAACTGGCCTCCACAGTCACCTTATGGACTCATTGCTAAAACCGTGTTTATGGAAGACAATCTTACTCGGCTACGAGGGATCGCCAAAGGAGGAGGAGAATAAGCAGAGGTTGGAGGGCAATCTGTCAAGGATGCTTTGCAGGGGGTTGGACTAGATGACCCTTGGGAGTCCCTTCCAACATCACCACCATCACCACCATCCTCATCCTTATTATTATTATTTCTTTATTAATACTCCTCCTGATGGGACTCAAGGCATCTTACAGGTAAAAACAATAATCACTAAAACCAGGAAAGAATCAATCATTACTAAACAACAAAACATTAGTAGAATTAAGACTGAATAAATCCCAATGACCCACCCGAGACAATTTCCCGTAGGCCAGCCTGGAATTGCGGGGTGAGATTTAGGAGCCCAGAGCCTTCCAGACTGAACCTTCCGGGCTCCTCTGCCGGGCCCTCATGTTGCGGATGCTACAATAAGGGTTTCCCAGTGCAGCGCAGCGCATGAGTGGGCAGCTCAGTTTGGGGGCGGCTTGTGGACCGGTCAAACAACCTCCACGGGTGGCTTCCAGCCCATGGGCCTTAGGTTGGTGACCCCTGATCTAAAGTGTCCACTTTCCTGGCAGGATAATACACCGGGTGGCCCCACTCGCCCACCCCCCAGGGGTGGTCTCTGCCACAATCGGTCACCTCTACAATTCAGGGGTTCCACCACATGCCAGGGAGCTCAGAGAGGGGGCTGTTGGCACCCCAAGAGCATCTCCCAGCCAAAGGTGGAACCAGGCCCCTCCAGCCCTAGGGGGAGCTCCCCTGACCCCCCTCCATAGCCAAAGTCTCTGATGCAGCCGCCTGGGAGGACGAAGGATGGAGGCCGTGGGGAAGGAGCAGAGCCTGACCCACGGGAAATGGGAGTGGCTCCAAACCACAGGAAGCCCTCTGGCCAACAGCCCTGAAGAAATGCAGGCTGGCCCCAAGCTCCCTGCCCACCTCCAGGTATGCCCCTGCCAGCCCCACCTGGTGCAAAGACACCCCCTCCTCAGCCCACCCCACGGCTGCCTCTCCCCCTTGCCCACCTGATGTGAGCCTGGAGACAGTGTCCGACCCTGTTTGTAGGGTGGGAGCAAAGCGGACGATGCCCCTGCCCCCCAGGCACAGACCCCCCCCACCTCTGACTCCCAGAGCTGGTGTGCTTTGCCAAGAAGCATCGCTCCGGCCAGGGCTGGCAGCAAGCCCAGCCGACGGGCATCGTGCCAGCCTCCCTCCTCAGTGGCAGAGAGTGTCTGCTGGAGAGAGGCGGGCAAAGAGGGGGCATCTCTCCCTGCTCAGCTCTGCCCATGCCCAAGAGAAGCCATCACCTCCACCTCAGGGCATCTTGCGGAGAGAACCCATGGGAGAGGGCACGCGGGCACCTCTGGGGTGAGGAAGCCTTGCCCACTGACTTCCCTGCCCCACTCTCATCTCACCATAAATCCAGGAAATTGAGGCTAAAAGCAGCTTTAGTGGGCCTCTGAGCATGCCATGAAGGCCAGTTGCTGGGGAAGGGGCTGGCCTTGCACCCAGTCCTGCCCACGGGGCACCCGGTTGGCTGCTGGGAGGGGCAGAATGTGCTGAGCCAGATCCACCAGCAGCCATTTCTGGCAGCCCTTTGCAGCAGGCCGGCATTCTGGGATGCAGCCGGGAGCAGGAGACCCCCCAGGAAGTGCAGCCCCACAAGCAGCGGGCTCTGCCTACCCCCGACTCCTTGGCAATGCCACCCACAGGCTGGCCAGCTAGCCTGGCTCTGCCTTGCCGGCCTCCAGCATCTGCCTCTTTGCTGATAAGTTGCAAGGAACCGCCGTTGCCCAGAGGCCTGGGGGACGGGGGCGAAGGGGCATCACGCCAGCCAGAGCCGGCCTTCAAAGACCCCCCTCTTCCGGCTTGCTCTGCCGCGGCTGCCACTTTGCTGATTAGAGGGGAGGGTCCCGGCGGAGGGGCCGGCGCCATCCATCAAGCGCCTGGCACCTGCCCTGTTCCACTGAAAGGAGTGGGAGAGACGGAGCTGCAAGGATGGGCTGGGCAGGGGGGGCTGGATATGGGCAGAGGAAATGGGCAGGTGGGCACAGGAGGTGGGGGGGGGCTGCTGGATCTGAGAAGGAGGGGCAGGGGCTGCTCATTGCCCCCTCCCTCCCTCCCTCCCTCCCTCTCTCCCTCCTTCCTTCCTCTTGGCCACTGCTCAGATTTCTTTAAGAAGGCTTTTCTTACAAGGCAGCTCAGAAAAAAACACGTATGAAGCAGCACAAATTTAAACCAAGAGAAGCGTAAGCGTGGCTCACAAGAAATCTCAGGAAAGCATCCAAGGAAGCGAGTGGCTTCTCCTGGGCTGGTGGCTTTGGGAGAGAGATTGCCTGGCCGCCCGCCAGGGACTCCTGAGCCACCAGCCCTGAAATGAAAATAAAGCTACTCACATCGCAACGCCCTTTTACCAATCTCTGAGACGACCATGTTTGGAGGACTGTGCACAGTTCTGGCCACCTCGCCTCAAAAAGGATATTGTATTTATTTATTTTGGTCAATAACCAGTTGACCAAGGATACTGTGTACCCAGAAAAGGGCCACCAAAATTATGACGGGGAGGGAGCAAATCCCTTGTGTGCAAACTCTGGTAAAACGCGGCACAACCAGAGGTGTGTGAAATTATGCAAGCTTGGCAAGGGAAAATTTGTCTCCTGCTCTCATAATGCCAGAAGTCCATGCAGCCGTCAGATGAAGCATCAGGATGGACAAAATGTAGCACTTCTTCACACACAGCCGCTAAACTCTGGAACCCCTTGCCACAAGATAAGAGGGATGGCCACCAACTGGACCGACTTAGAGAGGAAGATGGGGCCCAGTTTCTGCTCTGCTCTCGTGCCTCTCAGAGCCAGTTGCTGCGGATTACAAGCACGGAGAGAGGTGACCGTGCGCTCTGTTCCCGCATGTGGGCTTTCCTTTGGAGCATCCAGTGGGCAGCATGCAGGACTCCAGGAGCCCAGGGTCCGATCCAGCAAATGGGCCCTGCCTGGATTACTCAGACTGCTGCTTCATTAATGGCTGGAGGGAAGCAGGGACCCAAAGGGCAGCTCAGGACAGAGGCTCTGGCTCTGCCCCCCCCCCTTGGTGCCATTAGTATTTCCAAGCCTGCGTTGTGTCAGGGAATGGTTTGAAGACGAGGACAGGGGGGGAGTGCATACTATGGCAGACCAGCTTCTCTCTAATGGAGAGCTGGAGGGAGAAAAGTGTCCCCCCCTTGCCCACAGCATGTTCAGAAGCAGAGAAAGAGACAGAAGCTGAACAGCTTAGGGAGGAGTCACCCCGTTATGAGATAATGACAAGGGAGCCGGAAGGGAGGGGGCAGCTAGTTGAGCCGTCTCTTGAGAGCATGGGGGACCCCCCCCTCACCACGGACGTATCAGAGAGCAAAGGAGGCAGAGGGAGGGAGGAAATTCCAGTTGGTGCCGTAATTGCTGCCGAAGTCGGTAGGAATATTAGAGTAGCCAACTGCCCTCCGTGGAGAGAGCTGTGAATTTGTGCTTGCAACATGATGCTGCAATAAAAGGACTATAAATATATCAACTGCTAGTTAATTCTTATCTGTGAAGTTACTAAAGGGAGGGGAGGACCCTCCACGCCTGACACGTTGGGACTGAGGAGTCCTGCTGTAAGTGGAACTAAGGGGGGTTCAGAGCGGGGAGAGGAGGCTCCAGAGATGCCACCAAGAGCCTCTCCTCCTGCCCTGACTCGGATCTCTGCCATTTTCTGTTCCCACTCTGTTATATATATATTCTGGGTCTCGGTCTTTCACACACACACACACCCCACCTGCCTTGTAGCTCCAAGTCACGTGCAGGGAGAGCCTCTCAGTCACCTTCACCTTAACTGTGCATTATTACCTTTCCACAGTTAAAACCATGCTCACGGCGGCTCACAACATGAACACAGGTCCATCATTACAAACATAGCAAAAGTCGCCACAAACAATCCATAAAACGCGTCAAAAAGTCCACAACCAAATTGAACAATGGCTGTAAGATCTAAAAATAAAGATGCAGTAAAATAACTAAAAAATATAAATAAAGATGCAAAAAATTAATAGCAGTAACAGCAACACCCCACCCCACCCCAAAAAACCCATAAGCAGTCAGTGGCGAAAGAGTCTCCTTAGCAGCTTCAGCTTCCATAGCTGGAGTTGGTCTGGGCTGCGGGAGTCAGTCAGGGGGCGATTTCCTGGCTGCCCTACTAATGCATCATGCTCTTAATAGGTTTTACGCTGCTTTGCTCATCTTGGGACTCAGGAGACAAAATGCGGGCTACAAATTAAGCAACTCAACCAGCCAAGCAGCCACTTCCCTTTTCTGCCCACAGCCCTCAACACACACACATTTGCCTGCCAGAGGGAGGCGGCCAAGTTCCCAGGTGCCCAAGCGGGTTGCACAGAAGGATCTCTGCCAGCTGGGGGCACAAGGGCCAACGGGGTTGCCAATCGGAAGGTCGGCAGTTCGAATTTGCTCCATGGTAGTGAGCTCCCCTTGCTGTCCCGGCTCTTGCCCACCTAGCAGTTCGAAAGCATGCCAGTGCAAGCAGATAAATAGGTAAACAGGAAGGTAAACGGCGCTGAGTCCTGCTGGCCACGTGACCCCATGGTATCCTTTGACTGGACTCAACCATCATTTCCCAAAATTATTGGGAAATGATATATAACGAATTGAAAAAGATGTTTAAAATAACCTTTCTTGTTAGGTATTATAGGGCAGGACTTACCAAAAGAGCAGAAGAAGTTCTTCATGTACGCTACAACAGCGGCTGGGATTTTACTAGCCCCAAAATGGAGAGACGACAAGATACCAACGAAAGAAGAATGGCAAGCCAAATGGCAAAACTTACGGGAAGACTCAGAGACAAGGGCAAGAGAGACTTTAAAAAAGAATGGGAACTGTTCATGCTGTATTTACAGAAATATTGTGAAGAAATGGACTCACTAGCAGGGTCTGAGTAAACACTTACAACTAAGAAAAGGAGAGTAAAGGTTAAGAAATAACAATATGGAAATTAATTAAATGTAAGATGTAATTTGAAGAAAATGTGGTACAAAAATGATAAGAAGAGCAGAGCAGTAAGTTTAAAGATGAAAAATAAGACAAAAGTTAAACAGAAGTAGCAAATAGTTAAAGAACCAGAAGGGGAAGTTGGGGGAAGTCACAGGGTGGGGGGGGGGAGTGTTTTTATTTTTATTTTTTATATGATAAATGTATTGAATAATAAATTGTAAAATTTAATAAAAATATTTTTTCAAAAAAAGACTGGACTCAACCGTCCAGGGGTCCTTTACCTTTTTAGCTCAGGGGAAGCAAGTGTCACCAAGAATGGAAAAGAGCAAAACTTCTCATGTACACAACTGGTGGCTTAATCCCCAAGTTTCCCCACGGATTAGCTCAAAGACCCATTTAGTCCCCCAATGGCCAAGCAGACACCCCCATGGGAAGCCCACAAGGGGTACAGCAGCTTCCCCCCTCATCTCACATCCCCCAGTGACTAGTCTCCAGAGGCCTGTCTCCTCTGATAGAATCACAGAACTGGAGAATTGGAAGGGACCCCCAGGAGTCATCTAGTCCAGCCCCCTGAAACACAGGGATTTCAGCTCAAGCATCCAAGACAGATGGCCATCCAACCTCTTCTTAAAACCCCCCAAGGAAGGAGAGTCCGCCACCTTCCATCCCACGGAAGAACAGCTCTTACTGCCAGAAAGTTCTTCTGTATGTTTAGTTGGAAGCTCCTTTCTTGTGACTTGAAGCCATGGGTTCGAGTCCTGCCCTCCAGAGCAGCAGAAAACAAGTTTGCTCCATCTTGTGAGGAGGACTAGAACCCAGGAGACCAGAGTTCAAATCCCCACTTGGCCGTGCAGTTCACTGGGTGTGGCCTTGAGGGCCAGTCCCTGCCTCTCAGCCTACCTTGCAGGGTCCTTGTGGGGGTTAAAGGAGGAGGGGAGGGAAAGGATTATTGAATATTTTAAGAACCAGTATTAACAATGAAATAACCTAGCAGGTCTTGAGTAAATCCAGCAGAGTAGAAGTTAACAGACAAAGAAAAGAACTTTAAAGATTAAAAATTGGGAATACGTGATTGTCGAGAGTGATATGAAAGTTGTACAACCAGGGGATGGAGGGAAGGAGACGTGGGATGTGTTGTTTTTCTTTTCTGTGTATTAAAAATGCAAATAAAAAATAAAAAGGAAAAGGAAAGGAAAGGAGGAGGGGAGATGCCATTCCTCCTCGCTTGAGCCACCCACCCATCAGCTCCTCCTCTAACAGCCTCTCTTGCTCCCCTTCTCCTGAAGGGCTTCTTGGAGCAAAGCCATCCTAGCCCCTCCTAGGGGGGGCATCTCCCCGCAGCCCCATCTCCTTGCCCTGCTGCCCCTCCTGCCTTGCAGTCAGAGGCTGAGGACCCCCCCCCAAAAAAAAGCCTTCTGCTGCGGAGGCAACCCCAGTCCACCTGTGGCGAGAGGAAGAGCTCCTGGGAGGCCCAGGCCTGGACTCCGAGGCCAAAGGGGCTCTGCAGTCGGCCCGGGGGGGGGTCTCAAGGAGGGGGGGCAAGGCGGCTCCCCTCCCCTCCCCAGAGGATCCATCATCTCCACCGGCCCCTCCCCCCCAGCATCCCAACTCAGCTGACTGACATGCAAATTAGTTTAATTATTTCTTCTTCTAAAATAAATTATATTTTGCAGTGGCTGCAATATGTTGTGTCAGGCAAAATTACATTCAATATTTTTAAACTAATTGATGTCAGCCTTGAGAAAACGTGATTGACAGCAGCAAGGAAACGAGGCTCCGCTACCTAAATGCTTTCCTAAATTAAAATTAAACATGCCGTTTTTTCACCGCATTTCCTCCAGGAGTCGGAATGCCATTAATCTGAGAGCGCTGTTGGGTGGGTGGGGGGGAGGCAGGTGGGAGGGGAGCTGGGGGGCACAGAGCAGCAGGATGGGACTCCCAGCCGGGGGGCTGCAGGCTCCTGCCGTGGGCACCTGCCGGCCTCATCCAGAAGGATCCGACCACGTTCAGCTCCCCGTGAGGAGGGGCAGCGGCAGGAGGGGCATGCCAGGAAGTAGTCTCTGCAGCCCATGGCAAGCAGGGAAGGAAGCAGAGCAGGCAGGAAGGAGGGACTCCCCACACCCAATGGGGCAGAGAGGGGAACCTGGCAAAGCAGCCACTCTCTGCCAAGGAGAGGCGATCCATGGGGGATGCATTCCGGCAGAGAATCCCACCCCACCCCGACCCCTCTAGTCCAACCCCCGGCAATGCAGGAGTCGCATCCCTGACCCACAGCCACCCAACCTCTATAATGGGCATACAAATCAAAGTCCAAGAGCGTTTCTTTTTCTTGTATGAAAGATTTAATTTGTTAAAGAATTTGCTAAGATTTTGGTTTAAGCGAGGATGAAGGAGAAAGCCTATGGGAAGCCAGGTGGGTTTGAAAGGAACCTCCCCCATAAACAACAACAACCACAGTCGAGGATGAAGGAGAAAGCCTATGGGAAGCCAGGTGGGTTTGAAAGGAACCTCCCCCATAAACAACAACAACAACATTTTTATTATTTATACGCCGTCCACCTGACTGGGTTGTCCCAGCCGTTCTGGGCGGCTTCCAGCAAAACACCAACCCTCACAAACTTCCCTCTACAGGGCTGCCTTCAGATGTCTTCCAAAAGCCACACAAGTTTTATCTGTTTGACGTCTGATGGAAGTTACTCCCCACTTGGGGGGGGGGGAGGGGTTGGACCAAGTGAGCCTTGGAGGTCCCTTCCAGCCCCATTGTTCTATCATTCAACTGAGGTTTCTAAGTGGAGGTCGGACGGCCATCTGCCAGGGATTCTTTAGCAGAGTTCCTTCATGCCCGGGGGTTGGACTAGATGACCCCTGGGGTCCCTCCCCACCCTACAACCCTCCAATTCCATGTTCCTTCTAACCCCATTTGCCCTGCCACCAAAGTGACCGGCTGGACCAGCCTTGGTGCATCTGGATCCTGGCCCCTGCCTCTCCCTTGGCGCAGGTGAGCCTTTGCCAGGGCAGAATCTCCCTCGGAAAGAGGGGCTCCCCTCCCCCTGGCCCCCTCCCCTCCCCTTGCGCTGCCCCGGCTCAGCGGCAGGAGGGTAATTAAGGAGCGGTCCAGCTCCGTCTCCGATTATGGCCGTTCTCCGGCAGGAAGATTTATCATCTCAATTACCAGCAGTGGACACAGCAGTCAAGGGCCCATCATTTTACATGAGCGCCGGAGAAAACAGGAAGAGAATCCCTAATATTAGCCCAAGGAAGGTAAACAGCTTGTGCGGGAGATGAAGATTTATCTGCACAAACACTCAGTGAGGCTCTTGGGGCTCCACAGTCCCATTTCGTGCTGTGCCTGGCCCTGCTCATCCCCGAGGAAATGCTCTCGGCTGCCCAAAGAGCACCAAGCCAGAGCAGACGGCAAAGCGCGCCGGATCAGGCCAGGCGCCCACCCAGCCCAGCATCTTGCTCTCACGGCGGCCAGCAAGCAGAATGGCGGCCCAAGAGCCGCAAGCCCTGCAACATTTATCCAATGAAAAGAGGGGCACCCTAGCCTGCACCAGGGGGCTTCTCCCGTGCTGGATCTTCACCCATCTACACCTGCCGCCTTGAGCCAAGGGCAACCTCTCTGCCTCACCTACCTCGCAGGGTTGTCGCAAAGGAAAAATATATTTATTTATTGAATTTATATACTGCCGTATACCTGGAGGTCGAGGGAAAGGATAAATGGCGTGAAAGAAAAAAATAGCTGTAAGATGCCTTGAGTCCCTGTCAGGGAAAAGGGGGGGGTAACAACAACAACAACAACAACAACAACAACAACAACAACAACGGAATCTGTGTGAACAACAACAACAACAACAACAACGGAATCTGTGTGAATGGTCAGGAACATACCATGCAGTAAATCCTACTGAACTGCTTCGGATGGCAGCGAACGGCTGCCCAGTCTTTACCCAGTTACCCGGGAGTAAGCTCCATTGACTACAGTGGGACTTACTTCCGGGTAGACAGTGTCAGGCTCCGCTTACAAGAAAGGAATAAAAACGGCAGGTGTTTCTGAGGAGGGCTGGCTGCTGAAGCATTGCAATTAAAGAATTTAAAGCAGATTGGTGACCTTTTCCTTTGAAATTAGAGGAGGGGCTTTTTATGGCAGCTTCACTGTTTCCTTCATTTGGTGCAGGGATTTCATTCTCAATATAAACTGGACTCTGTTTTTGCACCGACACACACACTCCACTTTTCATTGCTCTCGGAGACATGGAGGGGAGGGAAAAGGGAAACCGGGACATGCTGGGATCAAATCAGAAACCGGGACGGCTCCTGTAATTCCGGGACGGTCCCTGGGAAACCGGGACACTTGGAGGTTATGCAAGAGCAGCCCCTTTGCATCCTGCAGTTTCCAGCCTCTGGTATTCAGAAGCATTGGACTGGGGAGCCAGAGTGGGGCCATTGTCACTCGGGGCCATCAAGATGGGGCAGCCGCTGGCCGGCCGGCCATGACCCTCCCCACATGCAGAGGTTCAGCCTGGGAAACCCAGAAGGGAGAGGAGCTCCTGGCCCCATTCGGGGGGCCCAGGGCACCGGAGAGGCAGGGGCCTCCCAGGGCTGTCAAATGGGAGGAAGCAGGTCCCAGGGGGGAGCAAGAGGCACCCTTGGGCATCCAGCCCCACCCAGAAGCGCCGGGTGCATGTGGGTGCAAAAGGTGTGAGCATCTATGGCGGGGATTCTTTAGCTGCGAATCCTGCATTGTGGGGGTTGGATTGGATGACCTGGGGGGTGCCTCCCAACTCTACGATTCTGCGCGTCTGAATTGCGCCAAAGTGGGGTTGAGACCCAATGAGCAGCAAGCGCCCCACCAGCAGGAAAGGGCACAGGACGGAATGAGGCTCCTGGGCAGTCACGGGAAGATATGCACCATTTGGGATCATCCTCCCCTCCCCCCTTTGAAGCACCGAGAGGGAGGGAGGGAGGGAGGGAGGGAGGGAGGGGTCACGTTCCTGCTTAGGGCAAAAGCCCTTTGCAAGGCAGGGAGCCAGTTGGGTCCCTGGGTGGGAGATGCTGACACTTCCCCCACCGCTCTTTCTCCTCTCTCCCCCCCCCCCACTCTGAAGGCCGCCCCTTTACAACTGCCCTTTCCAGCAAAGGATCCCGACATAAATGGCGCTTTAAATTCAATATCCGCCATTAATATTTCATGATTACAAAGCGCTCCAGATAATGTCCCTGGCAGGAGCGTCTGGACAGTTAAAATGGATGAGTCAGAACTTCCTGACGGAGGGAGAGGAGAGTCGGTGGGGAAGGCACTAATGCGCCCTGACAGGCCCCTCCGCCCGCCGGGGGCTGCTGACTGGTCTGGAAATGGGAGCTGTTGTGGGGAGACACGGCCCTTCTGATTCCTGTCACCTCGCATTTGTGGGCGGAGAGGGAAGCCCCCCCCCCACCATGCAATGGGAGCCGGGGGTGGGCAGCACAGCCCTTCCGCACCGAGGCCTGTGGGGGGAGAAGCCCCTGTGGGTCGGAAGGGAACCTAAGAGTCATCTAGTCAAACCCCCTTTCGATGCAGGAGAGGTGCATGTCCCGCCAAGCCCAGCCGGGAGGACCCCCACAGGCCCCTGCAAGCCAACTGGACCTATTGAACAGTTCTGAGCCCCACATCCCTGCCATGGGGCTGGCTGTGAAGAACACAGTCTGTTAGGGGCACAGCAAACACCTGGAATTCTGGAAACGTTTCTACTCTGGAAGGTAACTGCAAGAGCCCCAAACATGCAAGGGCCTAACTCTGGCCCAGACGGCAAGGACGGACACTCTTATTTCCGGTGAAGGGAGAGATCTTTACCGAGGCAGAGGAGACGGGCAGGCCAGGAAGAGGCCTGGAGCCACAGCAGGCCCAGGACCCCATTGCAAGAGGAGCCCCTGCCCCCTGGGGAGTCCAAGAAGCCCTGAGAGGTCCTCCGTGCCTTGGTCTGATCGTCTTTCCAAGTTGCTGCATTCTTATTCCGAATAATAATTCAGTTTATACTCCGTCCTTTATCCAAAGATCCCAGGGCAGTTCCCAAGTTTGGAACGCATCATTCCCAGCCTCTCCAGAGGGCCTTCCCAGAAGCCGCGGCTCCCCTGGACACAGACTCCTAGCACTGTCGAGCTGGAAGGGTCCCCCAAGGACCATCTAGTCCCACCCCCTGCAATGCAGGAAACGCGGTGCATCTTCCGGGCTCCTCCTCATTAGCATTCCCTCTCCCCCTCCAGACAGGTGCTGCTTGCTACCTGCACTTGCCACGCATATTTAGCATATTCATTCGGCTAACTCCTTCCTCTCCCCTCCCCTCCCCTCCCACCCCAAGAGATTTCCTTTGGCAGAGCAGAGCCAGCCAGCCAGCTCTGCCAGGAGAGGGAAGCGGGGAGGAAAGGAATCTGTCTCAGGGCCCTTCCCGAAATCCGCTTGCCCAGGCCCCGGAGACCCAGCCGAGGGAGGCATCAAAGGCTGCAGCTGCTGGGAGCCTGCCTTTGTTTCCTGCCGTCCTTGTTTGAAGTTTGGGGAAGCAGCATTCAAGCTGTTGGGCTTCCTCTTTGGGGAGAGCGGCAGAGATGGAACAGAGCAGCCCCCCCCACCCCCAAAAAATATAGACAGCCGAGGAGGACCAGGAAGGAGGGGGTAGCAAGCAGGAGCGCAAGAGCTGAGGTCCTCTCAGGACCCCCGCCAAAAGCAGCACCCGCTGGTGGGGGTGGTTGGGGGGGGGCTGGAGGCGAGCCGCTCGCTCTCCCCCACCATCTGCTTGGTGCTGAACCTCGGCCTCCCCCCCAGCTACAGCCGCCTCCTGCAGGGCTCCCAAAAATACCATCTTTCTCGCCTGCCTGCCTGCCAAGGACCAGGCTGGTTTGCAGAGAAAAGGGGGGGGGGAGAGAGAGAAGGCTATGTGTGAAGTGGGTGAGAGAGGGAGGCAGGGGAGTGTGGGGAGGGGAGGCCAGCACAGAGTGGGCACCCCACAAGCAGAGCCCAGGGGAGCCCCCCACCCAGGGGCAGCAATTGGGCAATTTTGGGTGCTGCAGAAAGAGGGAGGGTGATTGAGAGAGGAGGCAGCAGCCGAGGGGGGAAAGTGAGGTGGAAAAGCCAGGCAGCGGCATAGGCTCAGAGACTCAGAAGGAAGGGAACCCAGAGGACATCCAGCCTGCCCCACCACCGTGCAGTAACGTGCAGTGTCTCACGGACAAGATCTTGCAACTGCGACAGCGAGGAAAGCAGCCTTTGCCCTCTTTTAGCAGAAATTCTTCATGCAGCACATCGTGAAACTAAGGAAGCTGTGACGGCCACCAACTTGGATGGCTTTTAAAGTTGGAAGGGCCCCCTGGGTCATCTAGTCCAACCCCCTGCAATGCAGGAATCACAGGAGGCCACTTGGAGGAGAATCCTCCACCTTCCAAGAGTCCATCTCGCTGCCAACATTTCTCACCATCAGAAAATTGCCTGATCTCCTTCAAAAGAAAATCAAAAATTCTTTCCAGTAGCACCTTAGAGACCAGCTGAGTTTGTTCTTGGTATGAGCTTTCGTGTGCATGCACACTTCTTCAGATACACTGAAACAGAAGTCACCAGATCCTTAAATATAGTGAGGGAGTGGGGAGGGGTATTGCTCAGAAGGGTGGTGGGAATGGGTGATCAGCTGATAGGTATGGAAAACCTGTTGACGACTCTTAACGGCTGTAATTAGTCTTGCAGGGAAAGGCAAGGGGTGAGATGGCTAAAGATAGCTTTGTTATGTATAATGAGATAAGAATCCAATGTCTTTGTTCAGACCAGGTTTCTCCGTGGTTTTAAGTTTGGTGATTAGTTGCAATTCAGCCACTTCTCTTTCCAGTCTATTTCTGAAATTTCTTTGTATTAAGACAGCTACTTTGAGATCTTTTATAGAATGTCCTGGGAGATTGAAGTGTTCTCCTACTGTAACTCCTTCAAAAGCTAAGGTGGGACGATAACAATCCTCCTGGAAGCCCCCAAAAGTCCTGGGGGGGCAGGGGGTGTTGCTCCTCCTTTGCCCCCTCCCTCCCTCCCTCCCAATCCTGCCCACTCCCCCCTGTGCTGATGCAGCCATGAGGTTTTGGCTTTGCCTTCCTTCAGGGGGGCATCGAAAGGGGGCCTAAGGCGCCAGCCCCAGAGGCAGGCCAGGGAGGCGGGGGGGGGGGATGCAGCTCCCCAGGAGGCCCCACGTCAACTGTGGCAGCAGAGGCAGAAGCACTGCCTGCCTGCCCATCCCAGCTCAGATTAATATTCCTGCTGGCTTGCCTCTTCCTGCTTCCTGTTGGCACCAGGGAGGGTCTGCTGTTCTCTCTTCCCTCAAGATCGCTGCCTGGCAAACAGATGCTTCAGGTCTAGACGTGCCCCTTTGCCCTTCTCCAGCCTCAGGGCTCTTCTCATTCTTCTTGGCACCCTCTGGGCTGACTCCATCCTGCCCGCCTGCCCCCCCCCCCGGACTCACCTGCTTCCATGGCCAAGATGGTGATGTTGTGCCAGCCGGCTGTCTCCCGGTCCAGCACCTTGCTGGTCACGATGGCGCCGGTTAGCGGGTCAATGTCAAAGATCTGCTCCAGGTCGGTGCTGCGGTCGATGGCGTACCTGGGCACCAGGTGGGAAAGAGAGCTGTGAGGAGAATGCAAGAGAGGCTGGCACATGGGGCAATGGAGATCTTGGGACCCTGATGTGCGAGGGATGCGGGCCGCCCTGGAAGTCACCCTGAGGTGGGGTGACAAAATGGCGGGCGGCACTCACCGTGGGCCCTGCAGCACACAGAAGCCATGCGTCACAGGCACCTGAAGGCTCCTCACTGTCCACCCACTGCCTCCCCCCCCCCAGCTGTAGGGTGGCAGAGGGAACATGTGCCCTGTCAGTATTGGTGCCGCACATGCGCAGCCAGGCAGTTTGCCCCGCCCCTATGAGCAGTTTGCCCCGCCCCTCAGCACCCTGCTGCAGCTGCCGGAGAGGCTTCCTCCACCACTGGTCAACCCCACTTCCTCTGTGATTTCAGCCACAAGGAGGACTAGAAACCTGCTCCTTTTAATTTAGCCATTAAAGGAAACTTGTCAATAGATGGTGCGAAAGGTGCTTAATGCACAGAACCTGCCCAGTCAACAGACCGGCATGCCCATCCCACACTGGCTCTCATTCGCTGCCACTTTCAGACGGGCACCACATCCTGCCAATGTTCATTCATTCACGGAGAAGACACCATGTCCGAACCAGGCAAGAACCCGGAAAAGGAAGATCACCCTCCTCAGATCACAGAGACATACAGGTGGCTCAGAGGGTACTGCAAGTGGCACATTCCACGCAAACTCCCCTGGCGTGGGGAATAAAGAAGGAACTGCACACATCTGACACTGGACTCCAGCCCCTGGAAGCTTTCATGCGGGGGGGGCGCTCTGGATGGCTCCTAGCCAGGATGGCAACGCTCTGCCTTCACAGTCAGAGGCAGCCAGGTTTCTGAATGCCAGTCGCTGGAATCCACAGGAGGGCAGAGTTGCTCTGGGGCTCAAGAGCTGTTTGCAGAGTTCCTACAATGGCATCTGTTTGGACTCTGGGGGCAAAAGAATTCTGGCCTAGAGGGGTCACGGGCATCCTGGTACGGCTTCTGTGCCAGGGATGCCAGGGGACTGGCCCAGAAAAGAGCACAGGGGAGATGCAAAGGAAGCCAGACTGCCAGGCCTTGGAGGCTTCTGAACCTCCGTTCGGATCCGTGCTGTGGATGAGTTCCCAGAAAAAGCGGCACCCCACACCGGCCAGGTGCTCCAGAACCAGCCCCAGCCCCCAGCCCCACCCTGCACAGCCCCTCCAACCCCCCGCCAGGCCAGGTGGGCATCTGTCTGCAGAGCTGTGCTTCCTCTTTCTTCCTCCGCAATAAAGTTAATGACTCGGATGGAGGAGCGCCGAGCGAGGGGCCCTCGTCAAATCCGCAGAGGATGACACAAGCCGGGAGGAACTGTAAATATTGCAGAGGACAGGAGGATACAGGTTCCAAACGACCTTGACAGAGAGAAAGGCCAGGCGAGGGGGGACGGGACAACTGCAGAGTGTTACGTCCCCCCCCCGGGAGAGAGAAAAGCCCCACAAGTGCCCCCCCCGGGAAAGAAGAGCCTCGCGAGAGCCCCATAGCGCTAGAGTGGCCTCCCCTGCAATGCAGGGAGCTGGACTGGGCGACCCTCAGGGTCCCTTCCCACTACAATTCCCACCAAACAGAAGCCGAGGACCTCCTGGGAGGCACCTTCACAGCCAGGCGCTTCCCGGTGCTTCCTGGGCTGTGCCTCCTGCCATGGACCCCCTCCTCCCCAACGGGGGCAAAAAGGGAAGCTGCTTCTCTGTGCATGTACCATGTGTGCCCGCCCACCCTGCTGCCCCCACCGAAGCTTCGCTTACTGGAGCCGCCCCCTGGATTCTGCGACAGAGGCGATGGTACAGTCACCCTCCTGGATGGGCCAGGCCTGACCTCCCAGCAGCAGCAGCCCCAGAGGGTGGTCTCTGCCCGGCTGCCCTCCGCTGCCCGCAAGCCAAGCTCCACTAGGAGTTTGTGCAGGGGCGTCGCAAGGGGGGGCGGGGGGGCGGGCCGCCCCTAGTTCCAGGGGAGGGGGGGTGACACTTTGGCCGGCCCCTCCCACCCCGCCCCACCGGGCGGCCCCGAACGGGGGCATGTCGCCTTTTCCCCCTTCCAGCGGCTATTTTTCGGCGGGGGGGTGGGCCAGCGAGGAGGGGGTGTCACGCTGGCATGACACCCCCTCCTCGCTGGCCCACCCCCCGCCGAAAAAAACCGCTGGGAGGGGGGAAAGGAAGCAGAGCAGGCGCATTCAAGCGCCTGCTCTGCTTCTCTTTTCCCCTTTCTGCCGCTTTTTTTCGGCGGGGGGGGCCAGCGAGGGGGGTGTCACGCTTGTCACCCCCTCCTCGCTGGCCACCCCCCCCACTGAAAAAAAGCCGCGGAAAGGGGGAAATTCCCCCTTTCTGCATCCACGTGCATCGTGACGTCACGATGACGTCGCGACGCATGTATCGTGCCCCTCCCCCAGGGGGGTGCCTCTGCGCTGCCGCCGCCCCCAGCAGCGCAGAGGCTAGCTACGCCACTGAGTTTGTGGCTTCTCCCTCTGCCTTGTCTCCCTCTCCTTGGCCCTCGTCTTATCCCCACGGCTGCCCCCTCCCTCTGCCCCCCACAAAGCCGCCGAGGAGGGCAGCCCCACCTCCAGGGTGACGGGGGAGCAAACGCCAGGCGGCATCCGCCTTGGCTGCTGGGAGATGCTGTGCCAACGGTGCCAGGCCAGAGGCGGCAGGTCACGGCCCCCTTGCCTCTCCACTCGCCCTCCTAATTGCCTGGCTGGCGAGATTATTTTCAATCAGGTCTAGTTTGTCTCTAGGGGATTTATCGTCTTTTATCCGGCTATGAAACAAGCCAAATTGCTTTGCTGCTGTCTGCAATGGCGTGTTTGCGTGTGGGGCTGCCGCCCAGGGGGTCTCAGATGCTCTTTCCGGCTGAAGGTGGGGAGGAGAGGGTTGGCCTGTCCAGAGGGGACCTTGGCCTCAGCTGCTCTGCACCCAGCACAGGGCTTAATCCTGCCTCAGAGGGAAGAAGGCACAGGAGTAGGCACTGGCACCAACCAAGGGCCCCTAGGGTTTGGCCCCAGGAGCTGCTTCCAGGTCCTGGTTCAGCTTGAAGGCCTCCCGCAGAGCCCCCAGTTTCCAATTCATGCCGGGGTTGAGCATGTGCAGAGTGCATTTCCCTCACTGCCGCCTAACCATGTAGTGGAGGTTAAGAGCACAAGCTCCCTCGCTTCTTTCTCAGTCTTGCCAACCCTCCTGAACTGAGGATTCATAGACTCACAGAACTGTAAAGCTGGGAGGTACCCCCAGGGGTCATCTAGTCCAACCCGCTGCAAGGCATTGCTCAGCAGAGGCAGACATTTCACCTGCAGGTCCAAAATACCTATAGAGGAGGTGTGTTTAATATGTATTTGTCTTATGTGTATGTATGTATATGTATATGTGTATGTATATGTAAGTTTGTACTTTGTTTAATAAAAAATTAAAATTAAAAAAAAAATACCTACAGAGGCTCCACGGGTGTTTCTATGGAAGCTTTCTGGCCAGCCTTATTGTGTTTTGCATGCTGTATGAAAGCAGCGTCACAGGTACACAAACAGAAAAGGGTGCCCTTCTCTGCCCCCACAGAGCCCAGCCCCCTGCAAAGGGGGAGCTCTCTCAGCCCTCACGTGTCCCAGATGCAGCTCCCTCCAACGAGGCCTGCCCTGCCCAGCTAAACCATGCTGTGGCCCCATCACCAAAGACAGCAGATCTGCCGCCCATCCCATGCCTAGCTGGTTCCTGCCGGGGGGGGGGGGCTTTGAGGCAGCCAGAGCATGAACCCTCTGCTTGGGATGCTGCCGGTGTCGCCAGCTTCCCTCTCCTCCTCCTCCCCCCAACGGCATCGCCAGCTTGTTTGGCTGGGCAGAGCAGAGAGTGGCTTCTCCTCCCCCCTCTCCTTGGCACTCGCCTGCCTCAGCCCTTCCTTGCCACCCCCAAAGGCAGTGGCGGCAGCCGAGCGAGGGGCTCATCCTGGCACGTGCATTGCTGTTGCTGCTGCTGCGGCTGCTGCTGGGCTCTGGGAAGCTTTTCAAGCGCAGCGTGAAAAGCTCTTTGTGGTGTTTGTTTTCCCTCCCTGCCGCCTTTGTGCTGGAGCAGGTTGACGCTCTCGGGCGTCGCGGGAGTCTACAAACCGCCTGTGCCCAACACATGTCTGTGTTGCCAGTGAGTGCCAAGGAGCAACAGCGTCTCTACAAAGTGCCAGCCTGCAGCTCTGCATCACCCGCCTTCGCTGGGGCAGCTGGGGGGAAGCAGCAGAGGGGCTCCAGCAGGGAGGAGGGCCCTGTCCTGGGCAGAGACGAGAGGGGAGGCCTGTCCTTCCTCCCAGGGAATCACAGCTGAAACATCCCTGGCAGGCAGCCATCCGACCTCGGCTTAAAAACCTCTGTGGAACGGGAGTCCACCATCTTCCGAGAGAAGAGAGGAAAGGCTTCTCTCCAGCGGCCCCCGTCTGTCAGAACAGCTGGGGAAGGGCAGCGCCAACGTTGCACAGAGGTGACGGGGAGGGGGTCCACCTGGGCACAGGCCCTGCTGATGTGCCCTCTTTGCTCACCTGTGGCACATCAGAGGCCCCCTGGGCTCCGTTGGGCCACTCCTGCTTGACCCCCAGAACCAGAGCAGAGCAGCTGGGTCTACCTCCCCCCACCAGAACCCCTGCACCTCGTCTTCCTTCATGCCTCTGGTATTCCGCTGGCACCCAGAGCCCGGCCATTCTGACAGCCAGCTGACTTTGCCCACTTCTGCTGGACCCCTCTTCCCCATCCCCAGACCCCATTGCCTCTCCTGAGACACAAACAGAGATGCCACGGAGGTGCCACTCAAAGCAGAAACTCAACAACTGGGATATATAATCTAGCACCGATTGCACAACCAGGAGATTTTCAGGAATGTTCATGAAAAGGCAAGGAAGTGGTTCAAGATGTGCATGTGTGTGATATGTGCAAAAAGGAGAAGATCCACAAACTACACAGAAGCCCTCCCACTCCCACCCCCCTAAGTTGGGCAAAGATCTCGCCTTTCAGTTCATCTCACAAACCTAGAAACTTAATTCTTGCCAAAGGACTGACCTTTGCAGAAACCTCTCCTCAAAAGCCAAGTTTTGTGCGACATGAAGCCCACGGCTGCCTTGCAGGTTCCAGAATCCCTCCTCTCTGCCTCCTCCCAGGCTTGGGTGCCCAGAACCTTCTTGCCTCTTCCTTCTTCTTCTCCCCTTGGGGTCTCCTGCCTCAGCTGCCCATGCACCCCACCTGCCTTTGCAACTGCCCCCCTTCCTGCCCTACTTCCTTCCTCTCCCGGCACCACGCGCCCATTTCCCGGACGGAGAAGAAGCCCTCCTTACCGGACGGGTCTGTTTGCCACGTCGGGGTCCAGGGCGGTGACCATGCCCACCAAAGAGCCCACCACCGCATCCTCCTGCACCTCCATCAGGCCGTCGGGGGGCTGGAACTCTGGAGGCTCGTCCACATCCAGCACAGAGACGCGCACGATGGTCTGGTCCCGGAAGGTGCCCAGGTCCACAAAGCGGGGGTCTGCAAACTTGTTCAGGGCCTCGACCACCACTGTCTGCACACTCTGGGCCTCAAAGTCCAGAGGCTGCAGTGAAAATAGGATTTTTTTGTGGGGTGAGCAGTGGGCTGACACCATCCAGGCCCTCCCAAGCCCTGCCCTACCCCTTGGCCACCGGAGGTTGAAAGCCAGGTGAGAACCAGGGGCACCACCCTCTCGCGAAAGGCTGGAGGAAGGAACTGACCCACAAAGGGCAATCCCAAGACCCCTTTAAGGGGGGCAGCGCCCAGCCTGGTCCTCTGGGGCCAGTTCTGGAAAGAGGCACTGATAAGCAGCTCTATGCTTTAGGGGCCAGAGCTCCGTGGGGAGCAGCTGCCTTGCATGCCGAGGGACCCAGGCTGGGAGGGGGCAACCCCAGAGAGCGGCTGCCAGTCAGTGCAGACAAGCCAGAGCTGGGCCCATGGGCCATCTCTCGGCCTCCTGCCTGCCTTCCTCCATGGGGGAGAGGGGGGGCCCTGTGTGATGGCAACGTGAGACACTCTCAGAAGATGGAGGCTTTCAGGTTCCCGCAGATGGGCTGGCATGCTCCGAATTCTGAAAAAGCTGGAGTCCCAAGACAGGCAGAGGGAGTCCTGCCAACCAAACAGGACTGGGAGGCATCCAGAACTCACCAGGAATCAATTGGAGAAACCAGAGGGAGAGGGAGGCAGGAGGAAAGAGCCCCCAAGGCTGTGCAGGGCTTTGCTGCTGAGAGGCAGCAGAGGAAAGGATGGGCACAATCCATAGAATTGCATGGATTTGAACCGTGAATGCTGGGGCAGCTCCCCTGAGGCCCTGCTGTGGCCAGAGACAACCCCCCCCCCAGCTTCCCCCAACACCCACAAGACAGAAAGGAGGCCCCTGGTGGTGCCATGCAGGGGGGGCCCTAATCCACTACTCTGAGGCTATGCCACAGCCTCACGGCTCAAGTGCTGCTACCTGCCCCCCCCCCAGAAGAGGGGCATGGCTGGCTGCTGTCTTCCCAGCCCACCCAGCTGCTCCCTAACCGTCAGTCCCGTCCCGTCCCGTCCCGCCCCCCCCCACCCCAGTACGCAGGCTGAGCTGTCTCCATCTGCAGCTTCTTGGGGCAGGAGAGGCGATGGAGGAGGGGAGAAGGAAAGCCCCCTCCCCCGAGGGCCACCCCCAGGCTCACCTTCTGCACGGAGATGAGGGCTTCCTGCGTGTTGCTGTCGGTGGTCACCCGGAAAGCCCCCAGCCCCTCCTCGTCCTTGACCTGGTAGGTCATGTCGGTGTTCTCGCCCACGTCAGAGTCCTCGGCCTTCACCCTCCCGATCAGAGTCCCCACGGGGGCCGTCTCCACCACACTGAACTGATACATCTCTGCAGGGGGGGAGGGGGGAGAAGGGAGAGGCTGAGTGAGGGTCTCGTGGGGAGGAAGTCTGCTTGCTTAAGTGCCACCCCATCGCTGGTTCTGAGCCCCGGCACACTCACATCACATCCCCCCCAAAAGGAACACCTGCTTCGACTGGGTCTCTCCCCACTCCCTCTAAGGTCACATCCAGAGGGTAAGGGGGAATTCCAGCCCCCCCCCCGTCTTCAGAGCAGGGATGTGGCCACAGATAGAACAAGGAGTTTGAGGGGGTGGCACCAGTACCAGCACTAGGGCTTCTTGCGCCCTAGGTGAACCACCTTCTGGCACACACACCCCCTGCCAAAGCCTGCTTTAGCGGGAAATGGGGGTGGTGGAAAGGCAAGCAGCAGTTTCTCGCTGTGCAGAGAAGCTCGCTCGCCTCCCGCCGCCCGCCCGCCAAGACGGGGGGGTGGGGGAGGCTGGGCGGCCGGCTCACAGCCCACCCGGGAGCAGCATGGGCAGCAGCGGCTGTGCCGCGGCGCAGCGCCCGCCCACCCACCCGCCGGGGCGGGTTGGGGAGGGGGCGCCTGGTATGCCGCGGGCTCGCGGGGGGCCCCTGGGGGGGCGGCGCCCTGGCGCGCGCGCCACCAGCCCCAATGGACGAGATGGGGCTGGCTAGCCCGTCCCGCCCAAGCCTGGCCAGTGCCCCCTCCATTTTGGCGCCCTAGGCAATTGCCTAGTTCACCTAAATAGACGCACCGGCCCTAGGTGGCACAACCTCAACCACGGGTCTCTGGATGGGACATCCCCTGCGATCGACGTGGAACATTTCAGTAGCTTTAAAACTGAGACAGATTCTGCAAAAATTGATATTCTAGGTCTATTGAACAATGTCTCTCTGGGGACGGTTTAATTCGGATGGACTCTGGCCCTGTCGTGATGTTGGCAGGTCCAGTGGCATTTCCCTTTGGGTCTGCATCATTTTTGTATTGGAGCAATCCCGGATATTTGCAGATGTTTGTGCATTTTCAAATCATATCCCCATGGCCGGGGGATTAACAGCAGGATGAGAAAAATGGACTTTAGGAGCACTTTGGGTCACAAAGCAACTGGAAGGATAAACACCTGCTGTCTGCCGGGCAACTGCTGGAGGGCCTGAATGTCCTGACTACATCTGCACCCACTTTTTTCTTTTTTGTAAACTCCACTTTCACCTGGACATCCCTTTCGACATTTGGGTGTCCATCTTGGGTGGACGCATTGATGCTTCTTGCATTGCCTATGTGCTCAGAGTTCACCCCCCCACCCCACCCCGTATATTCTCTCTCTTTCTTTACCTTAATAAACTTCCATTTAAGAAAAGCAACAACAAGAAAGCAGTGCTGTGGCTTTTCTAGGGAGAAAAAGAACTGGGACGTTTTCTGTAAGATTTCAGAGGGGAGGAGGGGTAAATGTTCTGATGCTCTGCAGAGAGATCTCACTGCATTTTACCCATAATTTATAAAGCTAAAAACTGCCCAACTCCCCTAATCCGGGATTTGCATTTGGCATCAAGTCATTGATTCTGAGATTTCGGGAAAGGGAATATCTCACGGGGAATAAAAGAAAGTCCTATGTAAACCTGCCTACCCCACACTAGAGCTTTTGGGGGCACACCCCCCTTCACAGCTGGCATGGAGCCTGCGCCCTAAAAGCAGGGGCACTTCAGCCTGGCACCAGGAGAGTATGCGTGGCACAGGCAACGTGGCCCCAGTGCCCAGCTGGCAGGGCCCACCCCGCTGCCTGGTCCAGCAGCCCAAGTGGGGCATGCAGCTCTGCCTCGACAGCTGCCCCCCCACAAAGGAGCTGCCAGCTGCTGCCACCCTCCCCCGTCCGCCCCGCGGCCTCGGTGGCCCAAGCTCACTCTGAGGGAAGCGTGGGGGGTTGTCGTTGACATCCGTGATGACGATGGTGACAGTGGTGGAACCCGAGAGGCCTCCCAGCTGCCCGGCCATGTCCGTCGCCCGGACCACCACCTCATAGCGGTCTTGCGTCTCCCGGTCCAGGTTGGCCACCGCCGTCCGGATCACACCTGCAGGAAGCCCCGACACGTCAGTGAGGGGCCAGGAGCCTCAGGGGGCCACGCCCACCCCAACACCCCTGGCCTCCCTCTCCATCCGTGGCACCTCTAGAGAAGCCCCCCTGCAAACTGTGCCAAGGAGGGATCCCAAAGTGGATATGAGCACAAGCAACTGGTATTTGGAACCAGCTGGCTGCCCCACAGCCCAGAGCAAGGAAGAGGTGGGGCCCAGGGGTTGTGGGGCATAAGGAGGCAGGATATGCACCCGGGAGACCTTTGGGGGCAGGGAATGTCCCCTGTGGGGCAGCCACCACCTGGATAGCTACAGAGGGTACCCCCAGGCAGGCCCCGATCCTGGCACCCTTAGGCAGAGGCCTTTCTCACCCCTCCACATGACCGCATCACTAGCATCAAAATGACAGCCTGTATTTTGCCATCATTTGATGCCAATTTTCCCTTTTCAGGGGGAAATCCAACAAGTTGGAAAACTCATGTGTCGCATGTTGCCAGTGAACCATTTGCGGGATCTCAAAGACTCGCTTGCCATATTCAGCTCCCGTCTGGAAGTCCCCTTAATTGGGAAGCAGCAGTGCGGGCAGAGTGGGGGGGACAGCTGTAGGGGGAATCCCTCCCCTCCCTTGAAGCCACAGCCTCCCCTCCACCCCAGCATCTCTTGGCTGCAGCTGCTGCAGGGGGGTAGGATGAGGCTGCGCCTGGCGCTGGGCGAGATCCAAGGATTTCTGCTGCCTGTTTGTTTCACCAGCTCAGAGAAGCACCAGCTGCTTGTTAACTCGTCAGATCAAAATAAAGATCTTTTCTGATGAACTCTGCTGAAGTCGCTATAAATAGCTGCCCGCTGCCCTGGAGGAGCTGGGAGAGTTTGGGGGAAAGCAGGGACCGGGTGGGGAGGGGCAGAGATGCCACCCTCCACCCCCATCCATGGCAAGGAGCTGGCTGGGCACCCAGGGGAGCCGGGCTGGCAACCGGCCAGCTGCAGGAAAGGCAGCTGTTAACAGGGGAGGGGGGAGCGGGTGCCAGTTTTTGCTCAGCTGCTCAAAGGCAGCTGGACCAGGATGGCATCCCCGTCGCCCACCAGGCACCAGGCTGCCCCGCCAACCATTTGGCAGCCCGGGTCCCGACTCCTGCGCCCGCCCACCCCTTTTACTTCTCTTTGTGCAATTGCCCGCACCTCCTGCGCTGCATTGCAGGGGTGGACTAGATGACCCTTGGGTCCCTTCCAAATCTACAATTCTGTGATTCTATGCGACCCAGGGACAAAGGGCAGGATGCAAGGGGGCCCTCCTGGTAACATGGCACCAAAGAGGACTCCCCTGGCCCCCAGCAGCCTCCCCCAGTTTCAAGAGCCACCTGTTTCCCGACTGCCACTGGGGGAGCCAGGCTGTGGGAGATCGGAGGTAGATGGTCTCTGAGTGGGGAGATGTGATTTTGCCAGCATGGCAGGGGGTTGGACTCAATGAGCCTCGTGACCCTCCCACGATTCTAGCATGGGGGAGAGCTGCAGACCAAGGCGGTGGGTCCCACGAGGTCACTGTGCTGTCAGGGAAACGTCCTTCCTGGGAGCGTCTCTCCAGAGTCCTTGCATTTGGGGCAGGGAGCCTGGTGGTTGCTCAGTGCTTCCCTGGGGCTGGTTTGGGGGTGCAGCCGTGGGGGCCAGAGTGCTGAAGAGGCCAGGCCTGCGCGGCCCCCCCCTGCCCCGCTGCTGCCTCCCAGGAGACGCTTGCCAGCCCCGAAGGCTCTGCTCATTATCCCGCCGCTGATGGGCTGATTGTCAGGAGGCATCACTGCTGGCTGGACCCAAAGCCGTTCCTGGCCTCTCTCCCTGGCTGACAGCTGTCAGCCGCCGTGCCCTGCAATTACCTCCGCCTCACCCCAAAAGCTCTGGCTGCCCTCCCTGCCACCAGAAAGAGGAAGAGAAGTGGGGGGGGCACACACACACGCTGCTTGCTCAATGCAAAACGTTGCAAAGTCCAGCAAAAAGCCGAGCTTGCAAAGAAAAGCAGAGGTGGCTCAGATGGGCTCAGCGCCACCTTTCCACAGAGAGATGATGGCCAGATGGCTTGCATGCAGAAGGTCTCAGGTTCAATCTTTGTCAGCTGCTGCTGCCAGTCAGTGCAGACAGCACTGAGCTAGACAGACCAAGGCTTTGGCTCTATGTGAAGCAGCAGCTCCTTACATTCCTCTCTAAGCCTTCCCACATGCAGGGAGTCCCAGGCCTTCTTCATCCCTGGCCCCTGTGAAGGCACAGCAGTTGTGTGCCTCTGAGCATGGGAAGAGAGCTCCTGCAGGCAAAGGGCTTCCAGATGGCACCCCCCAAACCGGCAGGGACTCCTGCACTTGTCTGCCTCCCTGGAGAAATGGTGCCGCCCTGCTGAGGAACCAGGGAGAGTGGTGGGGGCACTGCCATCCTGGGACGGGGGGAGCGAGAAAGAGCTGGGAAGAGGGCCAGGCCAAGGCCAAGGGAGCTGGTTCCTCCTGGTCAGAGCTGGCATGTGGGGTGGTGGCAGAGCCCTTGGGATGCAGGACATCCAAAGAAGCGGAAAGTTGAAAGATTCTGGACATCTACAAGTAAGTCCTTCTTCACACAAGGCAGAGTTAAACTATGGAACTCCCTGCCCCAGGAGGCAGGGATGGCTGCCAACTGGGATGGTGTACTTTGCTGCCTCCACTGCATCCTTATTGTGCCGTCTGGCACAGCTTTCCCGGGTCGTGCATGCAGGGCGCTTGACAGTCTGGCCCAAAGGAGGCAGCAGAACCGATGGCAGTTCGACGTGACTTGTTTGTAAAGCATCTTGAGGAGAAAGCCACTTGCACCCACCAGGATCCTGGCTCCGCTGTTGCAGCAGATGCATCCCAAGGAGCGTCCAGAGCACAGTCTATGGTAAGCCTCAAGGATGCGACAAGGGGCTTGGACTGCTCAGGGAGACCCCATGCGCTCTAGACCCCGATAAAAACCAGCCGGGAGGGACAACTGGCTGGGCCATGATGGCGAGGAATGCCTTCTTGGGAGAAGGGGTGCTCCCTGCCTGCTTGAAACCCTCCCTGCATTCGGAAAATCTAACTACCGGTCCGTTGCAAATCTCTCCTCCTTGGGCAAGGTTCTTTAGTGGGTGTTTGCAGACCAGATCTTGGAGGAAACTGATTTTCTAGATCCATTTCAAGGGGGCTTTTGGCCCGGTTTTGGCACAGAAACTGCTTGGGTTGCCCTGTGTGACGACCTCTGTCGGAAGAGAGACGGAGAAAATGTGTCCTTGTTAATTCTCCCTGCCCTCTCTGCCGCTTTCAATACCATCAACCTGGGTCTCCTTCTGGAGCGACTGTCTGAGATGAGTGGGTGGCACCACTTGGCGGTGGTTCTGGTCCCACTTGGCTGGACATTTCAGGAGGAGAGTGCCCTTTGGCCGCATGGAGCCTTCCATGTGGGGTTCCTCAGAGTCTATATTATCCCTCGGGCTGTTTAGCATCTATGTGAAACCTCTGAGTGGGGTCATCCAGAATTTTAGAGTCCGCTGTGAGCAACATGCTGATGAGACCCAGCTCCCTTTCTCCTTGACATCTGCAGGTGAGGCAGTGGGAGTGCTGGACCAGTGTCTTGCCCTGGTAATGGGCAGGATGAGAGCCGACAGACTGAAGCTCAACCCAGATCAGGCGGAGGCCCTGTTAGTGGGGGATTCCCTAGACCAGGTGGGTGGGAGGTCACCTGCTCTTGATGGGGTTACCCTTCCTCTGAAGGAGCAGGTCCTTCTGGATCTGTTACTGTCGCTTGAGGCTCAGGTGGCCTCAGCGCCACAGAGGACCTTCCGTCAGCTTCGCCTGGTGTCCCAGCTGAGCTCCTACAGGGAAAGTCTTAACTTCTGCTGTCTCTGCTCTGCTAACCTCGAGGATGGATTACTGCAATGTGTTATACACAGAGCTGCCCCTGAAGACAGTTCAGAAGCTCCAGCTGGTGCAGAATTCAGCAGCCAGGTTGCTCACTGGAGCAAGACGGTTTGAGCATATTACACCGATCCTGGTCCAAGCACACTGGCTACCAGTTAGTTTCTGGGCCCAATTCATCAGAGTGCTGCTCTTGACCAGTTAGTTTCTGGGCCCAATTCATCAGAGTGCTGCTCTTGACCTATCAAGCCTTAATCGGCGCAGGATATGAGCCAACATGGACCCTGAGATCATCATCTGAGATCATCATCTGAGGCCCTTCTTTGTGCGTCTCCTCCGAGAGGGGTGTGTGAAGTGGCAACACAAGAATGGGCCTCTTTTGTGGTGTCTCCCCAGGGGGGCTGGCCTGACGCTTTCTCCACATCGCTTTAGGCGCCAGACAGAAACATTCCTCATCTCCCAGGCGTTTGGCTTATTAAACAATCTATGGCCTTTACAGCCAGGGGGCGGGGGGCATTGCTTCTGTTTGGTATGTACTTTTGTGTTTATATATTGTAAACCTCCCTGTGATCTTTGGATGATGGGCGGTATAGACATTCTAATGATGATGATGATGATGATGATAAATGGCTTGGCCTTGCTCTTTCTCCACTGGTGGAGGCAGAAATATCAGTTGCAAGAAACCACTGGAGGGGTTCCTGTGCACTTGGATCCTGTGGACTCGATGGGTCACTGGCCTGATCCTGCACCTCTCCTTGTCCTCTCCTGTTCAGAAGGGGGTGGCATCTGGCTCCTGCAAGTTGCTGCAGCTCCAGAGCCAGGCGGCGTCTCATTGGAATGGAAACAGCTCCGTTAATTAAAGGGTCTGAAGCGTTTTATAATGAAAACGATTCTTGTCAGCAGCGCTGTGATGAGAGGGATGTCACCCGGGGGGGGGGGGCTCGGCGGAGACAGAAGCTCATCATCCTCCCAGCAGGAGGGGAGCCCAGGGCCCTCCAGCGAGGCCTCAGCACCAGGGCAGAATGAGGGGGATGCTGGGATGCTGGCAGGGACCCTGCTCTGTCACCGGCTCATCAGTTTCCACTCCAGCCCCGGGGAAAAACCTTTCCACCAGTCGGACTCCATCCCATAATTATGCATGCAGTTCAAGGAAGAGCTGGACCCGCCTCCCACGACATCCGCATGGAAGGAGAAAGAGGCCAGGAGGTCGGATCCATCCCAGAATATGCAGACCTCCTGCCTCTCCGCTGGTGCCGTCTAAGGGAGAACTCTAACAAACACAGCTTCTCCCCTCGTTGGGTATCTCTGCCCACAAGCAGCCACTCCTCGCATTGCTGGGGGTTGGACTAGATGACCCTGGGGGTGCCCTCTACAATTCTATGACACACTCTGGACTCATTACAAGGCCATGAAGAGTCAGAGGAAACCCAGGGAGTTGGGGGGGGACACGCAGCTGCGTCTGCTGCCTTTCATTATCTCCACAGCCCCCCCCCTCCACACCCGATCGCCTCCCTTTTAAATAACTTCTCCCCTCGCACGAGTGATTCCGCCTCCCCGCCTTTGGCTCCATGCCCGCCCATCTCTCACACACAAGGGTTGTGGAAATCGGGGGGGCGGGGAGGACAACTGCAAACTGCTGGGCTGCTGCTTCTTTCAACCTGCCTTGCCAGGAGCCTCACAGGGGCTGAATTTGCCCCCAAACCTGAGACAGACAACAGAAAGTCCTGCTTCACACAGCACATTGTTAACCTGTGGAACTCCCTGCCACAGGAGGCAGAGATGGCCACCAACCTGGATGGCTATGAATGAGGATCAGGCAAATTCAGTGGCTCACAGCTAGGAAGGTTCTGCTCGGCCTCCACAGTCAGACGCAGCAACGCTCCTGAATCCCCGTGGCCTGAATGCCACCCATGGCCAGTCAAGGCAGCCAGCATTAAGTTCAAGCGGCCTCATCCTGGTTCAGTTCATTCCTGCATTGCAGGGGGTTGGACTAGATGACTCTTGGGGGTCCCGTCCAACTCTATGTTCTGGGATTCTCTGTTTCTCAAAGCCTCACTGGGTGGCCCCTGGCAGGGAAACCCGATTGCCCTGCGTGCCAATTCCTGCAGGAGCGGCAGCCCCACCTGTCAGCCGGCAGCCCCACCTCAGCCTCCAGAGCCAGATTCTCGGCCCAGGGGTCCCCTCTCCCCCCTCACAGATGGGGCCTGGGGACTCCGCCTAAGACGGCACAAAACGAAGACAAATCCCAAATCCCTCTGGTTGTTAAAGATTAATTTCCACTTTATGTCCATAAATGCATCCTAATTTCCCAAGGAGGCCGCAGGCAGCCAGGCAACTCACCCCGGGTTCAAAGGCCCTGCGCACTTGGGAGCCCTTCTGGGCAAGAGCCCCTGGGGCAGAAGGTACTGGCAGTGCCCTTGGCCAGACTCATGCGCCTCCTCCTGCAGAAGTGGACAAGCCCAGCTGCTTCAGCCTTGCCCCAAGGAGGAGACACCCTGCAGCACCAGGCCAGGTCCTCCCTCTGCCCAGAAGCAGCACTGAGAGTGGGGAGGCCCAGTGCTAAGAACTGGCCAGGCAGGGTTTGCTGGGCAGAGCCAACAAAGCTGAATGCTGGGAGATTCAGGGTGGACCAAAGGAAGGACAGAGCAGAGTTAACCTATGGAACTCCCTGCTACAGGAGGCCATGAGGGCCACCAGCTTGGATGGCTTTGAAAGAGGAGGAGATAAATTCATGAAGGAGAAAGAAGCTATCAAAGGCAGGGTGGTTCTGCTCTGCCCTCCATGGTTGGAGGCTGAAATGCTTGTGAATGCCAGCTGCTGGAAACCGCAGGAGGGGAGAGGGCTGTGGGGTCTGATCCTGCTTACGGGTTTTCCAGTGGGGCACCTGGTTGGCCACTGTGAGTACAGAAGGCTGGACGAGATGGTCCCCCTTTGGACTGATCCAGCAGCCAGGCTCCTCATATTCTCTTATGGAACCTCCAGGTCCAGAGGAAGTCTATCTGGATTCCTACAGGCATTTGGCCACAGTGAGAACAGGATGCTGGGCTAGACGGCCCATTGGCCTGATCCTGCAGGCCTTCCTTTCGGAGAAGGTTGGGCAGGAGGCCCTCAGCAAGAAGGCCAAAGCTCTTCCTTTCCCTCTCTGCTCCAGCTGTGCTCATGCAAAGACACGCATCGTCCTGCCAAGCCTTGCACAGGACATTTGCACCCGTGTGCGACAGCCCAGCCAGCAGGGCTGCTCCCCACCTGGGCCTCCTCACGTGAGCAAGGCAGGGGAGAAAGCAGGTCAAAGTCAAAAAGGAAAAGCAAACTGCTCTCCATTATCGTATATTACGAAAAATGAAGGTGCCAGATTTTATGGCTCCTTTTACAGCATTAATGATCACGATGGCTCTGCAAGTTAAGCTGCTGATCTGGGCAATTAAACCTGATGCTCCGAGCACAGGAAGGAATTGCCATGCGGAGCAGCTTGCCAGGTGCATGACGGGACCCGGCCGGAGTGGGGGGGGGGCAGCTTCCGTGGCCTCTGCCCTCAGCAAGACAAACCTCTCCCCGACGGCTCTTTCAGCTCCCACGCCACCCAAGCCAGCGCAAGTTGGCAGCCTCGGAGGAGGGCTCTTGATGCCACGCTCAATGAGGGGGCAGAGAAGCAGGTGCAGAAGCTGCCTGACTTCCCAAGCAGGCCAGGGGTGGAGAGACCCAGGCAGCCAAGGGAGAGGCACCCTCCTCTGGGCCAGCCCAAGTTAGGAGCGGCGAGGACGCCCAGGTGAGGGAGGAGAGGAAGGAGCGGGTCTCCACGTCTCACGCAGGTAATTCCTGCAGCACCTGCCCCCGCCCTCCACAGCGCCTCCTGCAGGCAGGCAGGGAGGGGGGCATCTCCTGCCCAGATGCAGGCCGAGGTTGCCGTGTTGGGAAGAAGAACTCTGAGGCTGGACTCCTGTGGCAGCCAGAGAAAAAGCATGGCTTCCGTCCGTTTCCAAGCAGAGAACCGGCCTCCTCCAGAGGATCCCCGGGACCTTTGGGAGGCACCGTAGCTACTTTGGCAAGAGGGGGCTTTGAGGGAGGGGAGTGGGCAGAGGCAGCTGCTTGCCCAGGAATAGCCTGAGTGGGCCGGCCTGTGAATCTGACGCATCGCTGCGCATTGAAAGTCACCACTCAACTTGAGGATGGAAAGAAGCAAAGGGGGATGGATGGATGGAGAAACACTCGAGCTCCACGGCCGCCCCAAGGAAGCCTGGCTGGCCGTTTCTGGGTTGCCAGGATGATGGCAGACCCCTGGCCAGCCCCCGCGGGGATCCTAAGCTGGCTTCCAGGACTGTCAGCCCAGGCCCTCTTGGCTGCTCCTCACTGCAGATACCGCCAGCAGCACCCAGGGGGGTGCCTGTCCTCACAGCGACTGCCATGGGGTCCAGCGGCCCCTTTTCGGAGTCTCCTCCTCCCCCCAGGCCCAGGGAGGCGAGCGAGGCCCCCTCCTCATTCCCCCCTCCATCCTAACAGGCCGTCACGGGATCATCTGCTGGGGATTTATGGCAGGTCCCTTTTACAGCAGGCCTTTATTAGAAGTTATTAAAGGATGGAGCGGATTCCACTGCTCGCCCATCAAATATTAATAGAGCATTTATAAAGCAATCCTTAATTTAAAGTGTTGCCTTTAATCAAAGGCCCGGTGCTAACAAAGCCACCGTTGGAGAGCCTGGCAGGGGGGAGCTTTTGTGCCCCTTCAGTGCCAGGCCCCCCCCCTGTGCCCGGGAAGGGTCAGCGCCCCTCCTCCAAGGTGGGCCCAGCCTGACATTTCCGGACTCCCCGCTGGGTGCAGATGCCCACAGCCAGTCTCCTAATGCCAGCCACTCCCTCTCTCCCAGGGAGATTGCCTGGCAACCACGCAGGTGGGCACAGAGGAGGGGGGGTGGAAAACCCTCATGCAGCAACTCTCTCCATCTGTGGTTTCCAGCACCTGGGATACAGAAGCATAAGGTGGGCCATTGACAATCCTCTTGTCCATGAATTGGTCCTATCCTCTCTTAAAGCAATCCAAGGGGGAGGGCATCATTGCCTCCTGTGGCAGGCAGTTCCACCGTTTAAATATGCGAGGGAGAGCTGCTGCAGCAGAACCCCAAAGATGCCTCTACCAGGCTGGGGTTCTTGGGTTATCTTCCTTGCAGCTCGCCCCCCCCCATGCAGGACAGACCCAAGGTTACCCCCCCTCCAAAGTTACCTTGCCCCCTCCACAAGCCCAGCACCCAATTTGCTAGGCTACCTGGCTGCCTCCCTAATTCTCAGAGGGATAGCTTCTGCTTCAGAAGAGCCAGGGGGTGGTAGTTGGAGGTCAAAGCCCCCCCCTGTGCACAGCCAGCTCCCCCTCCCACCCCTCTCACTGCCCCCCCCCGAGTGCCCCCAGCACCTCTGCCTGGCACTCACCCGTCCTGCTGTCGACCGTGAAGTGTTGCTCGCCCTCGAGGACGCTGTAGACCACCCGGGCGCTGCTTCCGTAGGTGGGGTCATCGGCATCGGACGCCATCACCTGCATCACCGACGTCCCTTGGGGGGGAGGACAGAAAGAGCCCCACGTGAGCAGCAGCCCTGACCCCCGACTTCTGCAGCCCCTACCCCACCAAGGCGGGCGCACAGCCTCCCCCCGTCCTGGGCGGGAGATCTGTGCAAGGCCACCGAGGGGTGGTAAGGCAGGGCCCATAGGGTGGGGGGGGTTCTCTCCCCAGCCCAGCCTGCTCTCCTCCATCCCCAGACAGAGCCCAGGGTCCTCATGCACAACACGTAGGAGGGGGGGGCAGAGAGAGTGCAAATTGGATAAAAGTCCATCAAACGGCTGCAATTAAGTTATTGATTTTCAACGCTGCCTCATTAAACCGGGGGCTTCACTCTGACTGTCCCTGCAATGGGTCTAATTTGACATCATGTTCAATTTGACCAAAGTGGGACCCCTGGACGTGAGGAGCAGGAGCGGGGTGTTGGGGAGGGGGCTGGAAGGCTGCTGATGGCCCAGAGACTTACAAGGAAAATGGGGGGGGGGAGAGAAGGCAAAGAGGCCTCCCCAGCTGGAATTGCCCATCCAGGTAAGCAGGGAGGGCAGGTGGGCAGGGCCCCCGCCAGGTAGGGATTGCTCAGGTGGGCCCAGCCCTTCAGGGAAGGATCTGCCCCCCATCTCACCTGTCACTCAGAAAGCCTCTTGGGGTGGCCAGCAGAGCTTTAAAACGGCAAGATCATAACCGTTTAAAACGGAATAAAAACGCCACGCAGGAAAACAAGATACAGATGGCACCGGCCGTAAAACCAGGCACTATTAAATGCCAAAGGGCCCCTGCCAACTGTTGCCTAAATGCACTGCTGGGGGGGGGATTTGAGGCTGGAAAACTGGAGGGAGGCCCCACAACTCTGTGCGAGCGACAAGCCTGCTTTGGAAGGCAGTGCCGCCTAATGGTCAGAGCGTTGCGTGGCTCCTTTGTGGGGTAACGGCAGCACAGTGACTTGGGTGGGCAGGGTTCAAATCTCCCTGGGTGGCCTGTCGGCTTAACCTACTTCACAGGGCTGTTGTGAAGATGAAAGGTGGGTGTGGGGGGGAAGCCATGTATGCCAGCTTGGGCTCCGTGGAGGAAAAGGCATTAGAGAAATGTGGTAAATAAACGAGGAGGAGGTCTGAACGGACAGCGGGTGGTGGTGGGGGGGCTGGCCCTTCTCTCCCCACGCCATGCCAAGCCCACCCCCAGTCCTGCCTCAATGCCAATGGGTCAGTCAGTCCTTGACGCTGGGGGCTGGAAGCCACAGAGGTCTCTTCCTAATACCATGTTGAATCCGCCCCCCCATGCCAGATTCCCCACTGCCCCCAGCCACCTCTAGGCTGCCTGTCACACCACTCAGAAACCACCACAATGGACTCCACTTGCAAACCGGGTCAAGGAGGCAGAGAGCAAGGAGCAAAAGATTGGGGGAAACACAGAACATCTCAACTGCCCCCCCCAGGTACCGGGGAGGGGGAGGGGCTGCTCTCACCCCTTGGGGGGTCAATTCCACAACCTGGGTGTACAGAAAAGGCGTCGCTGCCCCTTCCCTTCCCACCTGAGAAGCCCCTCTGGTCAGCGGGAGATGTCCCACGGCCTCCAAGGGGCATCTCAATGTAGGGCAAGTGGGGCGAGAGGAGGAGCTGTCCTTTGGCCACTCGCGGCTCCACCGTTCAACACACGGGGCAGCCTTGTGCAGAGCCCCCAGCTCCCTCAGTGGACCCCTTTGCAAAGGAGGAGAAAGGGCTGTGGGCGCCAGTCACAAAATGGCTGCTGTGGGGGCGTGGCTTAACCCAGAATGGCCGCAAAGAGACAGGGACCCAAAATTGTGCAGGAATACTGCTCCTCCACCCATCAAAGGGCAGAAAGGCACCACTTGATTTTTTGGGACATTGGGGCCCCCCCGGGTCCCTCCCAAAAATATTGTGGGGCTAGAGAGCTTTCCCTCTCATTTTTAGCTATTATATGCTTTCCCTCTCATTTTTAGCTATTATAATCTTAGAAGCAGTTTTAAGGTCAAACGCTATTTCTTGATCATTTTCCAGTACGACATCTTTTAGATAACCAAGCAGAAATCCTTGAGGTTCCAAGGCTTTATAGGATATCCTCCTATCATATCAGAGATTATTAGCCTGAACAGATTTTCAGAATATTTCTATTTGAGACCCATTCCAGAAGATATGTATGTAATCTGCTTTATTTAATCCACGTTGGCAACATTTATCTGATCCTAATTTATATATTAAATTCAATTTGTAAGGCGCTAAATACCATTGATAGAGGGGTTGGAAAGAGTCTGCTGGTCCTTTTGGTGCCAGGGAAGGAAGACTTTCCTGTTCGCCCAGGCCTGGGCATTGCAGGCTGGTTTCCGAAGGCGAAAGGGGAGGTTCTCTCAGCCAGCCCCCCCAACCCACCTTCCTGCTTGCAAACAGTCCGGGGGGGGCTGTGCCCATCTTTGCCTACAGCTTCTCTGGCCTCCCTCCCTCCCGGTCACAGGGGGCACCTGCCCCACCTGTCCTTGGTTTTTGTAATCGGCTTTAATCTGGGGGGGGTGTTGTGTTCTGTTGATGGTTCCCCTCCTTCTGCTTGGAAGTGAGACTCGGCTGCTTGACTTTCCGTCTGCGTTGCGCCTCCCGATCTCGCAGCACGAAGCAGGAGGCGGCTGCTCTCTCCTTCCTCCCTGAAATCCCAGCCTCTGCCTTTGCTGGGGGGGGGTGCTCTCGCAAGACTCGCAAGCAAACAAATCCTCAGCATTGGCAATGAGCTGCAGAACCCAGCCCCCCCCCCAACAAGAGAGATAATTAGGCACGTAAAGTGGATAAAGAGAGGGTCTCCCCCCCCAACCTCCTCTCCAGTGCACACCAGGAGGGCCCCCAAAGCAATAAAACTTAACAAGTCGGAGCAAATTGGTCTCCCTCTCTCTCCCTTTCTGAAAGGGGGCATCCGCTAGGGGTGGGGAAGGAGCAGCACGGAAGGGTCTGACTGGGCTGAACCCAAAAGGGCACCCCCATCCCCAGGCAAGGCTCTCCCAACCCCCCCCCCATTGCGGCCAAGTGAGCAAGAATCATAGAATTGCAGAGTTGGAAGGGAACCCGGGGGTCATCTAGTCCAGCCCCCAGCTGTAGCATCCCTGACGGATGGCTCTCAGACCTCTGCTTGGAAACCTCTGAGGAAGAAGAGTCCACCCCCTTCCAAGGGTTATAAGAATCAGAAATGTCCTAAATGAAATGCATGTGCATAAATGCAGAAGGAAAGCACACAGACGCAAGTGCTGGAGGCCAGAGGAGGGACCCCCCCCAGCCCCTCCCAGAGTCCCCTGGAGGCTGAGCCAGATGCACCAGAGGGACCACACTGGCTGCCATCAGCTTGAACCTGCGAACGAATGGAGCTCACCTCTCTCTCTTCTTCTTCTTCTTCTTCTTCTTCTTCTTCTTCTTCTTTTCTTCTTCTTCTTCTTCTTCTTCTTCTATCACTCGTAGCCGAGTAAGATTGTCTTCCATAAACACAGTTTTAACAATGAGTCCGTAAGTGACTGTGGAGGCCAATTCTGGATCCACACGTCCTTCCACAGTGGGGACATTGGTTTCTGGGTGGGAGTTGATCACGGTGTGGATTTTCCTTCCTCTTAGCACGTTTCTCCCTTGTGTCCTGAGTTCAAGTGTCTTCAAAGCCCACGACCCCTTTGGTAAAGGCTGTTCTCCAGTTGGAGCGATCGCAGGCCAGTATCTCCCAGTTGTTGTTTATACTACATTTTATTCAGATTTGCCTTGAGAGAGTCTTTGAACTTCTCTGGCACCGCTGTGTCCGCAAGCAGCTGTCCAGCGGAGCTCTTCCAAGTGGTGAATGGACATTCGTCATCGGACCAGGAGAGTGTTACTCGGACCCCTTCGGAAGCCGGCTGACAAAATCATGGCTAGAGAAGGTCCAGTGGGGGGGGGTCTCATCCCTCCCTTAGAAGGCGGTGGGCTCTCCTTCCTGGGAGGTTTTTCAGCAGAGGCTGGGTGCTCATCTGCCAGGGATGCTCACTGAGATTCCAGCGTGGCAGGGGGCTGGACTAGATGGCCCTTGAGGGTCCCTCTAGTATTCTGTGATTCTCTGAGGACTTCCCGAGCCGCTCTGTAGGCAAACCGGAGGACCAAAATGCCATGCCTATTCACCAGGCAGGATGTGTCCTCTCCCCCCAAGTGCAAAGGGAAGCCAGGAGATGTCCCAGTGGGGCCAGGATCCAGAAGCCTTTCCCTTCTTGCTTGAAGCCCAACCTCCGAATTCGTGGACCAGTGCCAGTTGCCCTTGCTTCACACTCAAGCCAGCCTGAGCTGCAAGAGCCCCCCCCCCTCCTGCCAGGACCCTGCCAGCCTAGGCAACATACAGCAATGCCGGGGGGGGGGAGGCAACTGTTGCTGCTTCCCCCGATGGCGGCTTTTTTATCCCCAGCTTTGCCTGGCTCTGTGCTGCCTGTGGTCTGACTCACGTCCCCCAGAGACGGTTTAGCTGGTGCTTGCGAAGGATTTGGTTGACTCGAAGCGTTCTCTCCTGTGTTTGCTGTTCACTAATAGAGAGGAGTTTCTCTCCTGCTTTTATCTAAATCAATCAGGGGGATTTGCAGGAACAAGACAAGGCCCAAGGCAGGCACCCCACCCCACAAAAAGCAAAGCCTAGCTAGCATCTCACAGTATGGGGGGGAACAGCAACAGGACTTGGAGACAAAATGCCCCCCATCCCACTACTCTGGGGACCCACCTCCCTCCACGCACCCCTTTCCATCAAGGTGCAACTGGGACGGCAGCAGCCTGGGTTGCCCTGACCGATGTCTTCTCCAGGCAGGGGGTGACCCTGTTGCTTCCACTCGATCTCTCAGCAGCTCAATGCAGAGGATCATGGGATCCTCCAGAAGGGCCTGTGAGAGTTGAAGGAGTCACAGTGGCTCCACTACAAACTACGGGGCCAATGTCAGAGGGCAGCACTGGGCAGCTCTCTCCTGGCACCCTGGCAGGCTGCTGCAAAGCATCATCTTGTCCCCTCTGCCATTAAAAATCGAGATGAAGCCATGAGGAGTTGCAGTCGCAAGTTGATGTGGGCTGAAGAGACAGCAGGGTGTTCATGAGAACCTGCCTGGCCAGGAAGACAGTGGGGCTCAGCGTCTCCCCATCCCTCCTTCCCCACTGAAGTCAGGCACGGCGGGATCTCAGGAGCAAGGACTTTCTTGTGGTGGCCCCTGCTGCACTCATTTTCCTGCAATTCACCTGGGGGCCTTTGCAGCTGGAGAGCGGGATAAAAATGCTTTGAAGAAGAGCATGCTAGCACCACGTCAGTAAGACTCTCTTTCCAGCATCAGGTGAAACCCTTTAGAGAGGGAAAGGCTTTTCGACTCAGCTTTTATGAATGTGCTGCTGAAATGTGCCGCTGTAGATCTGGCATTTTTATGGCATTTTGCATGCCGCTCTGCGAGGCATGACAGAAGAGCGGCCAATCAGCACTTAAATATATCATCAGATAAAACAACGCCCTTCTTGAGATGCAGGAGACAGAACCCTGTAAGAATATAAGGAGAACTCTGCTGGTTCGGGCCAATGTCCCACCTAGTCCAGCCTCCTGTTCTCATGGTCCGTGAGAAACCAGCAAGCAGGATCCGAGCACAAGAGCAACTCTCCCCTCCTGCGGTTTCTAGCAACTGGGATTTAGAAGCACGGCTGCCTCTGGCTGTGGAGACAGAAGCAGAGCTATCCTGCCCAGGAGCCATCAATAGCCCTCTCCTCCTCCATCAATTTGTCAAATGCTGTCCAGGTGGGATGCTGCTCCTGCCTCCTGTGGGAGGGAGTTCCATAGTTTAACCACGCAGAAGTATCCAGAGTACGGCACAGGCATGATGCCCCCCTTTCTGTTTTTAGTCCCGTCCCCTAATAATGCCCCCTCCCACCATGGCCCGGGAGCTCTGACTCTCTCTCCGCTTCCTGCTCCATGCAATGGCCAGTCCTGCGAAGGTCCTTCGTGAGGAACTCTGGCGGACGCTTCTGACAGGCCTGGCAAGCAGACGACGCCTGCCAGTTCTTTCCAATCCATCTGCTTGCTGCTCAGAGAATGGTCAATGAGGCAGGACTTGCTCTGCCCTGGGCAGCGAGACTTGCTCTTTAGGTGCTGGGAAAAGGCCTCCCCCATTTGCCTGTGACAGACCTTGGCTCCCTCCTCCTGGCTTGCTTGCAGCCCTTTTGGAGAAACAGCGTTGTGGTGGCTCTCTTCCCGCCTTGGGGTGGGAGGCCACTTTCAGTGGCAAGAGCCCACAGGTGGGTGCCATCTGGACCCTGCTAGTCGCTTGTTAATTTGCCTCCTGTTTGTTTGCTTGTCTATTCAGATTTTATTCTTCCTTTTGGCCCAAAGGCCCCTCAAAGCAGCTTATAGCAAGGCAAAAATGCAAACAAGGCAACAAGACACACACATAAAGACTTTCATCAAATAACACAGTTGGGAAACGCACAAGATTAAGGCAGCCGCAGGTTAACAGGGACCAACCGACTCCGTCTCCATACAGGGCTTATTGGGAAAGAAAAGCTCCCAGCAGAGGCTTACAAGACTGGCCCAGGAGGACCCAGGCTCCCTCCTTGGAAGCATCTCCAGATGAGAGAGGCCCAAGCAGCAGGTGGAAGGACGCAGACAAGACTCTGTCGGGAGCCCTGGAGGGAACGACAATCTGGCCAGGCAGAAGGGAGGTTTCTGATGCTCCTCATTAGGGAAGGCGCAGCAAAGTCCGGGAGCCTCTACTGAAAAGGCTCCGTGCCTCCCAGGAGACAACCTCATCACAGGTAGCAGAGCCACAACCAGCCCTGGAGAGATTTAGGGGTCACCACGTCCAGCGTGTGGCATTCAATAACAATAAATGCTGCTGAGATCTGGGGTTCTGTGGACCCAGCTACCATCTCCACCAAGCAAACAAGCAATCTTGTTGGAAGTTTCCAAGCTGTCTCCAGGGGCAGCCCCAGGCTCAACATATTACAGCAGTCCAGATGAGAATTTTGTCTTTGTCCTTCCACAAACAAGGCAGGCGCCTCCACCCAATGCTTCCTACAGTGAGGAGCATCGGAGGCAAATAATTCTCCCCCTCCCCACACTCCTCCAGCAGGACCTTTCAGAGGAGGGGCAAGGGCTGCTCTGTGTTCGAATCCTGCTTGCAGGTTTCCCTTGGGGCTGTCTGGCTGGGCACTGTGGGGACAAGAGGCTGGGCTAGATGGGCCCTGGGCCTGATCCAGCAGGCTCCTCTTAGGACAAGACTTTCTGAATGGAGAGCAGGTGTTCTGCCACTTCAATGTCAGGAGATGGCAGGACCAAGATGGAAAAATTGCTGAAGCAAATCAAAGTTAAAGAAAAAGAATTAAGAGGTCATCCGAAATGTGTAAAAATTCAAAAAGAGATCAAATACTTGCAATCCCAATATGCAAAATTTGTGAACCAAGATATCGAGTGGAAAGTGAAATGGATGAAACAAAGATCATTTGAATCTGCTAATAAGTGTGGAAAATTACTGGCTTGGCAGTTAAAGAAGAGACAAAAGGCGAATGTCATCACTAACCTGGAAGTGAATGGAAGAATGATAGAGAACCCGGAAGAAATCAGATGGTGTTTCCAAAAATTTTACAAGCAACTGTACAAGGAGGAGAAGATAAAAGAATCAGAGATAGACCGATTTCTGGAAAAAAATGGATTACATAAAGTCCCAGAGGATAAACTAGCAAATCTCAACCACCCGATATCGACACAAGAAATTTCAGATGCAATAAGTAATATGCAACTTGGGAAGGCCCCAGGACCAGACGGACTAACAGCAAAATACTATAAGACTTTGAAAGACTGGCTATTACAGCCTGAAGGAAATTTGCAACAAAATTCTGGAAGGAGATAGGGCACCAGAGACGTGGAAAGAAGCCTTTATCACACTGATTCCAAAACCAGAGACAGAAAAAACTCTAATGAAAAATTATCGACCAATCTCCCTTTTGAATGTGGACTGCAAATGTTTTGGCTACAAGATTGAAAAGAGTGTTGAGAGATTATATACATAAAGATCAAGCAGGTTTCTTACCAGGAAGACAGATAAGTAATAATACAAGAATCATTGTGGACAGCAGCTAGATGCTGGTGAAAAAGCTGGGAGCCAGCGCAGAAAGGAACAAGACGGAAGAAATTGAAGTTCATCATTATTTATCACGGTCCTGGAGGTCCTTCTAAATATGATACGAAAGGACAAACAGATAAAAGGAATTAGGGTGGGAGAGAAGGAATACAAATTACGCGCCTTTGCAGATGATTTGATGCTATCCCTACAGGAACCCGAAAATAGTGTTCCCAAAGCCCTGGAAGTAATTGAACAATTTGGGCGGGTTGCCGGCTTCAAACTAAATAAACAGAAAACCAAAGTTTTAAGCAAGAATATGAGGTCTGAACAGATACAGAGATTACCAAGAAGGCACTGGACTTAATTTTGTAAAAAATGTAAAATATCTAGGAGTCAATCTACAGCTAAAAATTTAAACCTGTACAAAGACAATTATGAAAAGTTGTGGACTGAGATCAAGAAAGATCTAGAAATTTGGACAAGATTGAAATTGTCGTTAATGGGAAGAATAGCGGCGATCAAAATGAATGTTCTACCAAGGATGCTGTTTTTATTCCAAGCCATACCAATTTTGGATAAAACGGATTGTTTCAAGATATGGCAAAAGGACTTATCGAAGTTTATATGGCAGGGCAAGAAACCTAGAATTAAATTTAAGATCTTGACAGATTCCAAAGAAAGAGGGGGATTTGCCCTGCCAGAGTTGAAAATTTATTTTGAAGCAGCGGCCTTTTGTTGGTTAAAAGACTGGTTTACATTAGAAAACACAGATGTGTTGGACTTGGAAGGACATGATAATGCGTTTGGATGGCATGCATACCTATGGTATGACAAAGTTAAAGTCCACAAAATCTTCAAAAATCATATAGTTAGGAAAGCTTTGTTTCAGGTTTGGACAAGGTATAAAGACTTATTGGAGAGAAAGACTCCTAGATGGATTTCACCAGTGGAGGCCAAGGCTTATAAGAGACCGAATATGTCTACAAGTTGGCTGAGATATATGGACATACTGCAGCAGGAAGGTGACGTAATTAAGTTGAAAAGTTATGAGCATGTTAAAGATAAAGTCACCGACTGGCTGCAGTATCACCAAGTGAATGAACTATTTAAATTAGATAAAAAGATTGGTTTTCAAATGGAAAAATCTAAACTGGAGACAGAACTGATCGAATCAAACTCTAAAAACCTTTCCAAGATGTATAATTTGTTGCTAGAGTGGCATACGAAAGACGAACTGAACTGGTTAAATCGGCAATGATTGATTGGGCGAAAGATGTTGGATAATATTATGATGAATGACTGGGAGAGATTGTGGCAGAAAGGTATCAATTTTACTGCTTGTAATAGTTTAAGAGAAAATATAATGAAGATGATATACAGATGGTATCTGAACCAGTTAAGCAGCCACTGTGTGTTGGAAATGTAAAGGAAAGTACCTTTTATCATATGTGGTGGTTGTGCCCAGGGGTAAGTGCCTTCTGGGATAAGATTTATAATGAACTTAAGAAGGTAATGAAAATTACCTATGTTAAGAAACCAGAGGCATTTCTATGAGCATGACCAATGGCAAGGAACTTGTCAGGATAGCGCAGCTCAGAACTGACCGCGAGAATGAGACCAGAGGGAGGAGAAGGTGGGGAAACCCAGCCCGCGAGATGGGAGGGAGGAGAAGGTGGGGTATAAATAATAAATTATTAATGTATGAATTATTTGTGCTATTATTATTATAGATCCAGAGTCCTAGGGAACACCTGTGGCCAGAAGGAGCCTGCAATGCCAACACTCTCTCCAGGAAAGGGGGGGTCCATGCTGGCAGAGCTTGGCACTCCCCACAAACCCATCTGTCCCCCTTGGCTGGGCTTGTGCTGGAGCCACAGCAGAAGGTCCTGGGACTGATGGCAGCACCCCAGCCAGATCCCAGAGTCCCCCCCCCAGCATAGGCCAACCAAGCAAATCATCTCTAGAAAAGGAGGGAGGGAAATAGGCAGCCCGCCCCCTCCCTGCAGGAGATTAACCAATTCCCTCTGCAATGATAATCAGGGCGAGTCTTGACCCCCAGCCACCAAACCGCCTCTCTAAGCTGGCGGATGAAGCTTGCTGCTGCCCAAGAAGCAGAGAGGGGGACGGGAGAGAGTGGCAACTCAGCAAAGAGGGCAGAGGGAAGCTGAGCCCCAGATCGAAAGACGCTTCTAAGGACACACCACCCCCAGCTCAGGACCCACAGCGTGAACATCACAATCCCAGCCAAGAGGTTTGAGCCAAGGCCCCCACCTCGCCCTCCGCTGCCCAGGCCTCCTTCCTTCGCAGCCAAACTCCTCCTGGTGGGAGGCATGGGGGGGCGAGGTGGCAGTGGCAGCCCCTCTGGAAATCCTGGCCCCCAGAGACTGGGCACATTTATACCCTGCTTTTTCCTCCAAGGAGCTCAAAGTAGCGCATATCGCTATCTCTCCCCCCCCCTGCATTTTATCCCCACAACATCCCTGTGAGGTAGGTTAGGCCAAGAGAAGGCAATGACAGCCCCCAAGGCCACCCAGGGTTGAGTCGGGATTCGAACCTGGGTCTCCCCCAGGCCCTAGTCTGGTACTCAAACCTCTGAGCCACGCTGTCTTAAGCAGCAGTGGCAGGACAAGGGGCATGTGGAAGGTGGAAGGTCGAAAGCCATTCTCTGTGCACCCAGGACACCTGGAGCCTGACCCAAAATATTGTGGGGAGAGGAAAGAACAAGATATGCGACCCGGGTGCGAAGGAGGCGCCCTGGAGACGGGTGCCAGTCACCCTGCTCCCCCCCCATGCCCGTTCCCCGCTCAGAGATCCCAGAAGATGCCTGTGGTTTCTGCCTCCGCAGCGAAGGAGGAGGAGGAGGAGGAAGAAGAAGGTCTGAGCGCTTCTGACACGAGCCTGGGGCTCCTCCGCCACGAAACGTGTCTCGCGTCCGCACGCAAGCCTCCCAAGACGCCCATTGTGCCACCAAGGCACGTAGCTGCCGCTACAAACCCTTCGTTCTGCTTTTAACTTCTCAGCCTTTTAATTTGCAGGAATCGCCTCCTTTCATGTAGGGAAAGAGCGTCTCTTCCTGCCTGTGATCTGCAATTTGGCACAGGCGCCGCCGCCTTTGATATGCCTTGTTTCCATCAGCTCGTGATCAGGCACCCCATAATTGTGAGCGATTTTCAAATAATCAGAGCCTCCGCTAATATTCCCCCCCCCCAAGGACCAAGCAGCTCTTTCCCTCCTCAAAGCATGGCCTGCCTTCTCTGTCTCACCCACCCAGGGACAACAAAGGGGGCTCATAGCCCCCTCTCCAGAAATTAGTGCCGGGGCTCAACCCTGCCCCCCCCCCCAGCTTCTCTCTGCAGCTCAGCTCCTTAAGCCAAGGAGGGTGGGGAAGACAGGCTGTGCGGACTCAAAGGGGCAAGGCAGGCAGTCTGCACATGCTCAAGGACCACATCTTCATTTACAGATCCATATTCCATTTAAGTTCCAAGGAAACACATTCTGGGGCTGATCTCAGCTGAGCCCCAGCAACATTTCACCCCCAAAGCCCAAGGGATGCTGCAAAACGCTTTGCCACATTTCGATTCCCCACCGCGGCAGAGAGGTTCTACCACTTTTCCCTCCCCCCCCACCCCCATCACAAATTTATTTAGTTATTCACTTCAGCCATTCAGGTGCCACTTAATCCCAGGGGCCTTTAAGTGGTGGGCGGGAGGCTTGATACAATGGAACCGAAGACGAGTTAAAACAATAAAATCTGGATTCAGTATAAAAGCCAATGGGAGCAAAAGAAAAATGGATTCTGGAAGTGCTGGAAGTTCAACTGGGAGAGAGGGTGCTGTCTGACCTCCATCGGAAGGGGAAATGTTTATTATGTATTTACAAAAGTATTGTTATTACATTGTTATTACATTGGCAGGATTTTTTAAGTACACTTGTAATTTTAGAAACAGTATAAGAAATTAGAGGTAGAAAAATAATTTGGAGTTGAAATGATATGCAGTTGAAAAAGAAAATTAAGGAACCAGGGGAGGTGGAGGAGGGAAGTCATGGGATTCAGAGAATTCTATTTTATGGATTTGATATTGCTTTTGTGTATCAATTTGCTTGTTTTTTATTTTCGTTATCTTTGTTGAAAAAATAATTTTTAAAAATTATAAAAAAGGAAGGGAGTGCACAGAATTGGGCACATAGTACGGACACGCGTCATGGTGGACACGATCTGTGCCTCTGAGCCACGAAGAGCGACTCCTCTCTTTGGGATGAAAGGGGCTGGAGGGTCCACAAGGGATCTTGCACCCCAGTTCCTGAGGGGCTTGAACCTGACCAGGTAGCAAAGAGCCCAGGTAGCCGTGCATAAGGTTGCTTCCAGTTGGGATACTGGGAGGCAGAAAGGGTTAAAGAGCCCCCACCCACCCCAACACAGTGCCCTGATCCAGAGTAGGTCTCACCCCACAGCTATTTGACCTCTAAACCGCCTTGCAATGCAAGGGATGCCCATGCAACAAAATCTCATGTCTTGTCGGGCCCCAAAAGGTTTTGCTCAAATGGACCAACCTTGTGAGTTGCAGCCCACCACCCCTTAGCAGGGCACCAGGTTGGCAAAGGCTGGTGCGGCAAGTTCAAATGGCAAGAGAGGAACTTCCCACTAAATTACAGGTGGGTAGCCGTGTTGGTCTGCCATAGTCGAAACAAAATCAAAAATTCTTTCCAGTAGCACCTTAGAGACCAACTGAGTTTGTTCTTGGTATGAGCTTTCGTGGTATCTGAAGAAGTGTGCATGCACACAAAAGCTTATACCAAGAACAAACTCAGTTGGACTCTAAGGTGCTACTGGAAAGAATCTTTGATTTTGTTCCCACTAAATGTTAGGAAAAACTGCTGGACAACAGGGGTGCTTTTCAGTTGCAGGCTCCTGCATTGCAGGGGGTTGGACTAGATGACCCATGAGGTCCCTTCCGACTCTACAGTTTTACGATTCTGACAAATCCTCAGCCCCCACCCCAATAGAAAGGTGTATTTTCCAGGCAGCGGAAAGGACGTCCCCTGCATGGCCTGGAGCCAGGAGCTGCAGATGGAGCTTCGGGGGGGGGGGGTTTGAAGGAAGCAGGGCAAAAAGGCCCCAGAGGGGGCAGCATGGAGGAGGCAAAGAAACTCCCCAAGGGACTTTCACAAGCAGAGGGTGCCCAGGAGGCCCCAAGGGTGCTGGAGGAGGTGGGGACAGCACAGAAGGCCAGACATTTGGAAAGCGCTGAGTCCCCGGCCTGCTCCGCAGGGACACTGGGGTGGGGGCAGTTGGGTGGGGGGTTGGGGTGGCGTGCACAGGGACTCACCGATGGGGGAGAGCTCGGCCACACTCCCGATGTAGGGCCCCCCCAGGAAGCGGGGCTCGCTGTCGTTGATGTCCTGTACCTTGATGACGAACTCCGACTCGGGCTCCAGCAGCCGGTCCGTCTGGCGGTCCCTGGCCTGGGCGCGCAGCGTGTAGAAGGTCTTCTGCTCGCGGTCCAGGCGCTCGGTGGCGTGAATGTCACCCGTCAGCTCATCAATCAGGAAGATGGTGCCGGCCCCCTCCCCGGAGATGGTGTACTTGATGGAGCCGTCGCCCTCGTCCGAGTCCGAGTGGATCTGCAGGGAACCCGACACGGGGAGGTTGGTGCTGGGAGGGTCAAGCAGGGAGGGGCTCTCGGGACTCCGGGGGGGGGGAAGCAGAGCAGGTGCCCCTGGGGTCAGTCCCCATCAGCAGCATCTCCAGGCAGGGCTGGAAGGAGCCCCCTGCCGGAAACCCTGGAGTGTTACTGCTGCCAGCCAATGTAGGGCAGCCTCTCGTGTTCCTATTCTAAACTTAGAACCATGAGGACTAGCAGCTTCCTTTACTTTTAGGGCAAATAGCATAGCTCAGCAGTAAAGGCCCTTTTCTAGGAGCCAGGATGCACCCATCCCTCCCTCCGTGAGCATCTCCAAGGAGGGCTGGGAGAGACCCTGCCTGAGTTCCTGGTTGCCATTGCTGCCAGTCAGTGCAGCCAATACGGAGATAGATGGACTCAGTGGCCTGCCTTGGTATATGGCAATTTCCCAACGATGGCCAGGCCCATGGCTCCAGACATATGTAGGGCTGGCATCTAGGGGGCAGCAAGGGGCAACAGCTGAATGTGACCCATTTGACTCCATTGCCACCTTCAGCAAATGAGAAATTGCTGGAATAACTCTGCCTCTCTTCTTTGACTGAGAGCCAGCATGGCGCAGAGCTTAAGAGTGTCAGACTAGAGCCTGGGAAAGGCCAGGGTTTGAATCCCCGCTCAGCCATCAAGTTCACACAACCTCTTGGCCTCTCCCACCTCACAGGGTTGTTGGGCGGCCAAAGGGCGGGAAGTCATGTATGCCACCTTGGGCAACTTGGAGGAAGGGGGGCAGGAGTGCCACTAATAAGCAGCCGGGAGCTTCCTGGCCAACCCCAGAGCAGTGCCTGGGGAGGCGGCTCTGGGGACCAGGATCTGATTCTGCTGGAAGGCCCTGGGCAGTGGCCAGGATTCTGCCAACAAGGAAAGAGGAGCCCCCCAGGCTTCCCCAGAGCCACTGCTGGAAATCCCACCTCAAGCCCATCTTTTGGAGGGAGGGGGCTTGGAAAGTAACTAGCAGGTACCTTTTACCATATGTGGTGGAATTGTAATGGAATTAAAAAAATTAACCTTTGTTTTTTAAAAAGAAGCTTTTTTACTAGGAATTATAGGTACCAAGATTCCAAAAGATCAGAAGAAACTGCTCATGTACACTACATCGGCTGCTCAGAAGTTGCTAGCCCAGAGATCGAAGGAAGAGACAGCCCCGACCAGAGAAAAATGGCAAATCAAGTTGATGGACGATGCCAAAATGGCAAAATTAACTGGCAAACTCAGGAATGAAGAAGACAAGAAATTTTAAAATGAATGGGAAATGTTTATAATGTACAGTGGTACCTCGACTTACAAATTTAATCCGTTCTGAATGCACATTCGTAGGTCGAAAAATTCGTAAGTCGGAAAAAGCGATTTCCCCATAGGAATGAATTGGAAACGAAAAATTCGGAAAAATTCGAAGTCGAGTAAACCGCATCTAAAACCGCCAATGGATGTCCTTCAGATGTCGAAAAATTTGTAGGCGTACGGGCACTTTTTTCATTCATAAGTTGAAAAATTCATATGTAGAGTAATTTGTAAGTCGAGGTACCACTGTATATACAAATTCGTTGCAAACAGGTCAAAACATCAACAGGATTCTAAACACACTTGTAGTGTAATTGAAACTACAGATCATTTAGGAAGATGAAAAATTTGGAAAAGTATTGATATGCAGATGAAAACAGAATTAAGAGGACCCAGGGGTGGGATGGGGAGAAGTCAGGAGATTCAAAGTAATCTCGATACGTGAAAGTGTATGATATTTTGATGTAATTCTTTTTTCTTTTCTGTTCTTTCTATTTCTTTTCTTTCTTTCTTTTTCAAAATCAAATATAAAAAATTACTTTAAAAAGGAAAGTAAGCAGCAGGAGGCCCCCCCCCACTCCACCTCAAACACAGGTTTGGGGTCCAGATTGCTGAATTATCTGGGGGTCCCCTCTGCCTCCAGGCCTTTTCCCGGCTGCTTTATAGAACTCCTAATGAGCTCAGAAGCTGAACAAGCTTGTCGGACTTTGCTCCCTGCCGGAATCTCTTTTGGCCCTCGGCTTGAGCGCGGTGATAGCCGGGACCCCATGCCCTGGGCTGGGTTTCCATAAAGGCCACCTCAGAGGTTCTCCGCAAAGGCTGAGGGGTCCCAGGGAAAGTGGTGAGGGGGCCTTTTCCTTGGCAAGGAGCCGCTGAAGAGGCAGGAGTGAAAAGGAATGAGGAGCAGATCCATGCGCATTGTGGGGAAAGCAGAGATGCTCAGGTGCCCACGAATCTCTGTGACCCCCCCCTTCCAACATGGTCACTGTGGCCTAGAAAGGAGGGCCACCTTACTCAGGGGGCAGCAGTGAGGGGGCTCTGCCTGCCGGAGGAACAGAGATTCCACGCTTGGGGACTTGCTCCACAAAGCTGCTCACCTGTCCAGTTTTGCCTGCACTGGCCGGCAGCAGCTCTGCTAAGAACACGAGAAGAGCCTTCTGGATCAGGCCAATGGGCCATCTAGCCCAGCATCTTGGTCTCACAATGGCTGAACAGTTTGGAAACCTGCAAGCAGGATCTGAGCCCCAGAGCAACTCTCCCTTCCTGTGGTTTCCAGCGACTGGGATTCAGAAGCAGGGCTGCTGCCTCGACTACGAAGGCAGAGCCAAGCCATCCTGGCCAGGAGCCACCCACAGTCCTCTCCTCCCCCCTGAATTTCCCTGATCCTCTTAAAGCCTTCCAAGTCGGTGGCCATCCCTGCCTCCTGTGGGAGCAAGTGCCACAGTTTTAACTAGGCTCTCTTCTTTTATCCCTCCCAAATCTTCCAACACTCTCCGGCGTCTCAGGCAAAAAACACCCCCCCCCTCCTCCTCCATACCTGCTACCTAAGATCAAACAAGCAGACAAACAGGGATGAATCACTTGTCCCTTTTTTGTACCTGCCTTTCAGCAAACAGCCCCAGGGCAGGGTTTAAAAAATATGACATTTTTTTGAAGCGCCATGCACAATTAAATTCTTTAAATAAAAACCACAAAAAGCAACTAATTCTCCAAAGAGCAAAAGAGCAGCACAGGAGAGCCAGGCAAGAGACAGTTTGGGATCAAAACCAAAACCTTCTGCATGCCGAACACCTGACCTACCTTCTCCTGGAGCCACAGTGCCAGAGTTTCAGAGTAGGCAAAGAACAATGCCGAGTGCCCAATTTCAAGAGGGCATGGAGCCCCTTTCCATATTCCAGTTGAGATCAGTAGATGAGGACACCCACATTCAGGGGGGCAGCTCAGCTTGCGGCCCTTTGGGGAAGCTGGAGCCAGGCTGGGGGGGGGGAGGCGGGGGGAGGTCTTGGCTCCCACCGTCACTGGCTCAGAGCTCTTCCCACCCGTCCTGCGGAAGGGATCTCTGCCATTCGGGAGCGAAAGGGTCCCCAGCATCTCCCCTCGGCCCCAGAGTGCCTGGAATCTGGGCCAGATGTCCGGAGATAATTTTATGGGTGGCATTAAACTGAGTTATGAGGTTTTTACAATCCAGCCACTTATGAGAAATCTATTAACGGTAACTGGACGGGCAGAGCCCAGCGCGGTGGCGCACGGCAGAGGCGTTAATTGGGACCATCCATAACAGGCCGGGCCCCCGGAAAGGCCTCGCCAGACGCCTTCATTTACTCCCCAACATTTTTTTGCTGAGAATCAGCAAAGTTGCCAGAGAAGGGAGACGTCCATTAATCGGCTAATGAAATATGAAAATGTTTATGGGCCACTCAATCTTCCAAACTGCAGTTCCATAATCCACCTCCAAACACAGACGCGACTCCGGCAGCCAGGAGGGATGGCAGCCCTGCCACATTTTACGAGGCCCTCGTTAGATTTGTCTTGTTAGGGGCAGTTTATGTTTCTATTTACCTCGCTAAGGAGGGGAAACACGCCTCGGGGCCAAACCCTTTGGAGAGAATCCCCAGAAGAACCTCAGAGACACCCACACCCACGGCAGGTGGCAACCTGCACCCGGTTGCCTGGCAAAGATGGCAGCCAAGGAGCATGGGGAAGAGGCAGCCACCGGGCAGGCGAGGAGCTCAGCCACACAGGGGGGAGACCTCCCTGCCTTCCCACCTCCGTGACCTTCCCACCGCCTGTCTTTCGTCTCTGCAGAGAGCAGATCTCTGCCGCCGCTTCCCCAAGCCTCCAAAAAGGGGTCCCTTGGAGCTCCCACCAGAGTCCCCCCCCCCGCTTGTGACAGAGGGGGGGGCTCTTCAGGTCAGTTTGCAGAGGAAATAAATGCAGAGGCGCAAGCAAGCGTTGACTCTACAAGGTCAGCTCGGGGCCAACCGTGCAATGGACTTGGCACAGCTATGAGCCACAGGTGCCCCCCCCCCGACTGAGCTCCCCAGGAGGAATCTGTCTTCTGGGCAGAAGCTGGGGGTCAGCTGCTGTGTCAGCCCTGAAGCTTCCTCCTCCTCCCTAGCCTTTTCACACATGGGGGGGGGCTATCAAGGATGTCAGCAGACACCCACGGAGGGGATTTTTTAAAAGAATCACTCCAAAGTAAAGCAGGTGGTCCACTTGAAGAATGGGGGGGAAGGGGAGAAGTGTGTCCATTGGAGGGGTGAGCAGTTGTGACCCTACTGCCATCGCCCCCACCCTACCCCTGAGCCTTTGGTTCCCAGGTCCACCTGTGGGCAGCTGGAGAAGCCCAGCTCAGCATCCGGGGAAGGAAGGTGGGGGGACACTGAATGGAAGGGCAGAGAAATCCAGAAGACAGCCCTGGGAAAGGAGCTTGAAGAGAGTTTTGGAAAACAGACAAAAGCCTTTCATCTCCTCCGTCTGTTAAAAAGGGAAATTGTTTCCTTGCCCTAAAGGGCCAGAAATCTGGGATTTTACGAGGCCATTAATTACCTCCTACTAATTAAATCAAAATTAAATGTGAGCAGAGGTGCATTTTCCTTATTAAAACGATTAAACAGAAAGCACAGATACACAAATAAAAAACGACTCTGGGACGGTGGAAGAAAGGAAATCAAATAAGAACTCGCCCTTAATGAAGGCGCTTCTGGTGTTTGCTCCAACTCATAAAGCCCAAGTTCATCAATTTCCTTTAAATATTAGCAACTTAATTAAATCTGTTTTTTCCCCTTTAATCCCCTCCTCTATCTAAAATAGATCTGTCCACAGGCACAAGTTTGTAACTCATGCTGACCCCATAATTCTATTTTTTATTATTTAAGAAAAAACCCACGAAAATCCACATCAAACTGACAGGAGCCTCAGGGGAAATTACACTTCAGAAAAAGGATTAGCTCAAGTACCCAGATTTTATGAAAATGTTATTGGTCCTGACTGGCACGTCTGGGCAAGGGGCGGGCAGGCGAGCGGGCAGGAGGCACAGGGAGAGGCAGGGCGGAGAAGCAGGAGGCGGCGCTGGCAGAGATGCCATGCCAAGGGGCAGGGGGCAAGGGGCAGCGCCCAGCAGCGATGCCCACGGGGCCAGGAGGCACCAGGGCTCAGGTGCTCCCTCCGAGGGAGAAGCTGCTTCTCTGCGCCGCCAGCTTGCCATTTCCTTGGCGCTGGCAGCCGCTGTGGCAAGCAGCGTGCAAAGGGGCTGTAAAATGGGTTAGTTTTAGGTTCCCAGAGTTCATTTTGGAAAGGAGGCTGTTGCTAGGCTACCTCTGGAATTCGCCAAGGCCTGATGCTTCGAGTCGCTCCCCAGGGGAGCCGTGAATTAACTGGAACGGCATCGCAAGGCGGCGTCAGCAGCATGGAAGGGGGGGCAGGAGAGAGCGTCCTGCCAGGGGAGGCAAGGCGAGGAGGCACTGATCCAAACTTAATGCTCAGCCGGAGCTCAGGCATGTCCCAGCCAACTTTCCAGGTCAGCTCAGAGGACCCACTGCAGGAGGATCTGGGCCTTGGGGTAGAGAGGCAGCCTTCGAACTGTTCCATGCTCCCCATGTGCATTTGGCTGTTTGACAGTGGATCCATCTCCGGGGGGGGGAGGGGGGCGGACTCTCCTTCCTTGGAGACTTTTAAGCAGAGGCCAGAGGGCTATCTGTCGGGGATCTTCTAGTTGAGATTCCTGCCTTGCAGGGGGTTGGACTAGAGGACCCTTGGGGTCCCTTCCCACTCTCCCATTTATGATTCTATGTAGCCCCATGTTCCCGGTCCTGGGGAAGGCGAGGAGCCCCTCCCTGTTTCCCGAGCAGGCGGTCCCTGCCCCCCACCCCCCGCGACCCAGCTGCCTTTACCTTCCCCACGTACAGTGGTTCCGTGCCGGTGTATTCTTCCACCACGAAGAACTGGTTCCAGACCCAGCCTCTCTTCACGCGCCCACTGCCCGGCAGCCCGCCATCCCCGGACTCTTCTGGGCCGGAGCCCCCAGGCTCCATGTGCATGGACACGACCCTTGCAGGGCAGCAGCCCAGGCCCCACAGAAGCAGCAGCAGCAGCGGTCGGATCCAGAAAGAGTCTCGGGAAGCCATCACCGCAGAGCCCTGGCAGCTAAGGAGGAGGAGGAGGAGGTAGGCATCCTCTGCAGAGGGAGGGGACAGCCACAGGCTGTGGGTCAGCCGTCTGTGGGGGGCAGCAGTCTCAGCATCCTCAGGAAGACAGTGGGCGAGGATCACATGCCTGCCCCAGTCCCAGCCGCCACCCTCCCTCCTGCCAGGATCAGCTGTCCAGGACCAGAAGAGTCAGGCATCAGGACAATGTGAGGATGGGGCCTGCCCCATGCTGGGCGCAGCACCCACACCAAGGGGGCGGGGGAAGCAGGCTCTCCTGGTGCGGAAGCGACCCTCTGAGGCTGGACTCAATCCTGCTCTTCCTGAAGTCTGTGTGCACACAGGCACCTCTCGCTGGCTCCGCTCGCCCTAGGTGAGGCTAGTGCAAGAACCAGCTGCCTGCTTCTTCAGCACCCAGTGGGGCTGGTGGCACCCAGCAGCTCAGTTTCCAAAATGGTCCTCAGGCACCCAACTCGCTGGGAGCACCCGACGTGGTCAGGTGGTGGCTGGTGCGCGGCGGATCAAGACCAAGGATCTGGCAGGTCCCGTCTCCACCAAGGCGTCGTGGCTCCAGGTGCTGCCATTGGGGCCCATCCCAAGCAGCAGTCGCTGGTGATGCCCTCCGTCCTCTGCCGGGTCAAAGAGGCTGGCAGGCAAGGTTGGCGTACATCCCCAGGGACCTGGGAAAGAGAAAAATGGGTGGGTAGGTGAGGGGCTTGTGGAGGCGACTCTGCCCTTCCCCCTCCCCAGCTCCCAACAGGTGAGGAGAGGGACTGATGGATGCGGGTGCTGCTTGCAAGCAGGATTGTTCCCCTGCCTGCCTCAGTTTCCCCCCACACACACACACACCCCTTCCAGGTATGGCAGTCATCTGTCCTGTAATGACTCCCAAGACCCTCTGAAGGCACAACCCCCTCCTCACATTGCCAGGTGGATGAATAAGTGAAACTGTGACCTGCAGTCCCAGAACTGGGGGCCCTGCAGGGACCAGTCAGGCTGCAAGGTTTCAACTGCATGCCCAACTGAAGCCAAGTCCACAAACGTCTATCAGTTGTGGTCTGATGGCCACAGAAGTCCCTCGGGAGACTCTCTGAGGGAACAGACAAAGGAGACTCTCGCCGACCCTCCCCCCCCCCACTGCCATGCCAGGATCAAGGGCCATTGTGCCATTTGAACAGGAAGCCTGCAAGACCCGCCAGCAGCCAGAGGGCAACCCACAGGTTGGCCGTGGGGCAAGACAACATCAGGAATCTGTGAAAGGCTCTGGGAGGAATCTTGCCTGCCTGGCCATTATCCTTTGCATCCCTGAAAGGAAGCAGGCCACAGCCTCACTTCTTAAAAATAAAATAAAATTACAGAATTCTCCTCTCTCCAGACACTACTACCCCTGAGGCAGCCAAGCGCTCCCTGCAGCCCCACACATGGGCAACACCAGCGGCACACCCCACAGCACACAAAATATTCCCTCCAAAATGGTTTGGGGCAGCCACTGGGAATCGAGAGGGAGAGAGGAACACACAAACACACACACACACACACACACACTCAGCAATTTATTTATTTTATTTCATAAAATTTATACACCACCTGGTCGTTTAAAAAAACAAACAAACAAAAAACCTTGAATTGGTTTACAAAAAGATAAAAAGAAACTCAAGGAAATTTTGCAGCCATGCTTTAAAACATACAGCAGTTAGAACAGGTTAAAGTTCACATCCACTTTTGAAACAAGAACATTTTCATCTGACGCCAAAGAGTACAATAAAGGCTCCTACTTGAATGTGATGTCAAGAGGCAAGGAGTTCCAAAGTGAAGCTGCTGCCACAACTGAGTTCTTACAAAGGCAGAGCAGGGCTGACATGGCCCCCGGGGCAGGGCCAGTCCCACCACCTCCCCAAAGCTCAGGCCCCATTAGCCTCACTGCCACCATCCTTTATCTGCATGTCCCCTTTCCTCAGTTAAAACCAGACTGAAGGCGGCTCACAACATGAAATGATTCCCGTTATTACAAAACTACAACAAAAGGAGTCATAAGCACTCAATAAAAACACATCCAAACAAAACAATCCCCATTTATGTCATCATAATAAGACATAAAGATAGATCCCCCCCAAAAAAATAATATCAATAACTGCAAAATTAACAACTCCAAAATTAAACCTTGATCTCAACAACAAAATCACTTAAAAATACCCCTAAGGGACTGCAGGAAGCTTCTGCCCCCCCATCCCCACAAAGGGGGCTGCCTGGAAGCCCTTTGTTCCAGTCCAGGAGTGTGACTCAGTGGACCTGATGGCGGCAGCAGCAGCTTCTCCAAAAGGCCTCTGCAGCTGCCTGCCTGGGCCTGGCACTCTTGCTCTCTAACACAGAGCAGGTGGCAGGCCCAAAGCGCCAGGGCCTCTCGCTCAGGACTACCCACACACCTCCCTGCCAGAAAGTGCACCCTAGCTGAGCACTGGCAAGAGGAGGGAGGAAAGTGAGGCTGCAGAGAAAGGCAGCAAACTCTGAACGGCAGCATCAGCAGACTAGCCAAAGTCACAGGCAGAGTCCACAAGAAATACATTTTTAGAAAAGGGATCCAGGAAATTATTGGCTGGTTAACCTTAACTTCTGTTCTAGAAAAACAGTGGAAAGCTTGACTAAACACATAATTGCCAAGCCTATGGAAGAACAAGGTTTGCTGAAGAAGAACCAGCATGGGTTCTGCAAGGATAAGTCCCATCACCAGGCAGTTTACAATATTAAAGCACAAAAATAGATAACATAGCTACAAAAACACCCCTCCCCCCCAAAAAAACACCATACAGTTTTAAGGGCCAAAGATAGTTCAGTTAGCCAAAGGTCTGGGAGAAGAGGAGCTAATTGGCAGCCTGTGCAGTTGGGCTTTGTTGTTGGTTGTTTACTGGCCCCGTCCTTTGTTGTTGTTGTTCAGTCATGTCCGACTCTTCGTGACCCCATGGACCAGAGCACGCCAGGCACGCCTGTCTTCCACTGCCTCCCGCAGTTTGGTCAGACTCAGGGCTGATTTCCTTCAGAATGGATCGGTTTGATCTTCTTGCAGTCCATGGGACTCTCAAGAGTCTCCTCCAGCACCAGAATTCAAAAGCGTCATTCTTTAGCGATCAGCCCAACTCCAGTAGGGATATATGGTCCAGCTCTCACACTTCCATGCATCACTACTACTGGCTGCTGCTATAAAGCCCTAAATGCCTTAAGGCTGAGATCCAGGAAGGACAACCTCACTCCCAGGAACCTGCCCATCATCCGAAGAGGTGGTGGGATAAGATGGGGAGGGGGAGCCTCTTGGTGGCAGAGCCCCAGGTACCGATCTCTCCCTCCCACAAGAGGAGCTAGACTGGCTCCCATCTTGCTGCTTTTACTCTGTATTCTTATGCAGTTTTTAATTTTTTTGTATCAATGTTGATTTATTTTTAACCAAAGAAAGGCACTGGTGATAACTGTGGTGCCAGAATGCAGACCTCAGCCAAAGTGCTGTGGGCTCGGTGTGTGCTGGGCACAAAAGAAGAGGGTGGGCGGGTGCTGGGCACTGGTGGGCAGAGCCACCCAAAAAGCGCTGGTGGTTGCTGAGCCGGGGCTGAAAGGCAGCAGAGGATGGTTGGCATAAGTCAGTGTGTGTGGATGCCGGGAAGCAACCTGAAACTATTACCATCTTCCCAAAGGAAGACTTGAGATCTGAAGAGCATGGAGAGAATGGAGGGAAGAGGAACGGCTTGCCCTTGACCCACCGACCCCTTGCAAGAGCTCAGCTGGCTTCTCCTCCTCCTCCTCCACTCCTGGGACTTGGAGGGGGGGTCCTGAAGGGGCCCAGGAGGCCACATGCCAAAGCTAGAGGGCTCTGCAGGTGTGATTGGTGCCCAGTGGGCATCTGTTTGGGACCCCCGGGAATGCCACCTTGGGCTCTGAGGCGGAAGAAGGGCAAAGGCAGGAAGGTAAGAAAACAAGAAAACAGAGTGACTCAGGGGGTTCTGTTTCCGTCAGCTGAGTTCCCATGGCTCCCTCTCCTTCCCAGGCCCCCTACTCTCTCCCCCACCCACCCCATCCATGACTTGGGCCAGTTTGGTGGACAAGGATTTCTTTTGCGTTTGTTCCAAGGAATTTCTATTGTGAGTTGCCCACTGCTTTCTCTCTCAACTTGGGGACTCCTTTTGTGTGGAGGGATGCATAAATTGAATAAATCTAATCTGTGTGTCTCATCAGCTGGCGCTCTCCGTGGCCAGGATTACGTGGGCCGCTCTGGCGAGCCCCCCCCCCACTCTCTCTCTCTCTCTCTCTCTCAGCAGCCTGTTGCTCTCCTCCTCCCAACCCACCCACCCCCAATTGCCAAGGGAACCTGGGTGGCGGGAAGAGAGAGGCACCCCCCAAAACCTAGCCAGGTGGAGCAGACAAGGGGGCACCCTTCTCCCCAGCCACCTCAGCATTTCTGCCCCAAGGGGGGCAGGGACCCCTGCCCCAGCACACCCTGTTCTCTGCACAGCCCAGTGGGAAGGAGCAGGGTGGCAGCCACAGAGGGCTCTGCCCCCCACTTGCAGGTGGGCTCAGTCCCAGGTGCCCACTTCCTCAGACCAAGGCAAGCGCCCCATGGAGCCAGGAGGCGGGTGGGCAGCCCCCTCTCTCCATGGATAAGGCAGGCGCACAAACACCCATCATCACAACAACAGGCTCCCTCCCGCCGTGTCCCCCACCCACACGTGGAGGGCCAGGCAACGGTTGCTGTGGGAACGCCAACCTGCCTCCAGAATCCTTCCCCCTCCTCCCGGCTGCCTTTTGTGCTCAGCCATCTCCTCCGTAAAGTGACCCTGCCAGCGGGGTGGGGGTGGGCTGCTCCCCCTCTCTCCTTGCACCCAGAGCCTCCGCATCCATGCCCCCGCCCTGCAGTTGGCAGCCAAAGCACCAAGGCAGAGGACGGCACTCCTGGGTTCGCAGAACAGAGGGAGGGAATCCGAGAAACGCCCTGCCGGATCTGAGGTGTGTTTCCAAGGATCAGCCCACCTGGCTCAGCATCTGGCTCTTCATCACAGGCGACCAACGGAGGGGGCACACCATGGCGCTCGGGCAAGGGGATGGGGGAAGCCCAAACGCACAGATCTGAGGAATGCCAACACAGCCCCTCCTCTGTCCCTGCAGCTCCTCCAGGGTGGCCTTGAGGGACATCTCCTCCTTGCCCAGGATACTCACTCGGCCTCTGCCAACCCCACACACTCCCCGTAAGAACCCGAGAAGAGCCTGCCGGATCAGGCCAAGGGCCCACCTGGCTCAGCATCCTCTTCTCACAGGGACCAACCAGATGCCTCAAAGGGAAGCCCAAACGCAAGATCCGAGCACAGGAGCCCTCTCTCCTCCTGAGGTTTCCTTCCTGAACATGAACATGAGAGGCTGCTGCATGAGGCCCACCCAGCCATGGTCACCCACCAGGCAATTATGGGAAACCTGCAAGCAGGACCTGAGCGCAAGAGAAACTCTCCCCTCCTGCGATTTCCTGCAGCTGGAATTCAGAAGCACGACTGACTCCAGAGCAGAGCCATCACTGCGGCTAGTAGCTCTTGCTACTCCCCCCCCCCTCACCCTCCTGGATTTGCCAGCAGAGACCTCAGGAGGGACCCTACCTGCCACTCCTGGTGTCTCTCAGGCCCCTGCGGAAGAAGTGTGGCTCCCCCCGACTCTGTTTTCCTCCAGTGCATTAGTGCGGGATCACAGCACTCTATCCCACTTAATGCCTCAGCAAGACCACCTGCCTGGCATCTCATCTCGGGGGCCCGGCGCAGAGAGGCCGGCCGCCGACAGATCTTGCCGTGATGGACCAAGGAGCCTGTATTATTCCAGCGGCAAATTCCTCTCTCAGATTGTCAACAGCGCAGCAAATTGCAGTGCCATGTAACTGTGTCTCCTCTCCTTAAACAAGATTCAATTCCACTTAACTCTCCCTTCCTTGGGGAGGGCGGGGGGGGGAGGGAACACACAGGCCGGAATTCATTTCCCGGGATCTGCTAGGCAGGCGCCGGCGCCGTTACCAAGGCAAGGTCCTTGGGAAACTTTATTATCACTTGCCACCTCAAAGCCCCTGCGCAGGCAGCAAGGCGGACGCTTCCGCTGGGATGGAATTCAATTTCTCTCCTGCCTCTTGCGAGGAGATGGGAGCCACAAATGCTACAAACATCGCAAACACACCCGGGGAGCAGGGAGGCCAGCAGAGGAAAGGGCCCTTGAACCCAGATCCTCGGAGCAGCAGGTACTGAAGGGGCCAAACTGAAAGGAGCTGACCAAACCTCTGGCAAGGACCAGGTGATGAAAATTAGCTCCTTCATAAAATAACAGTTGGAAGGGAACCCCCAGGGTCATCTAGTCCAGCCCCCTGCAGCTCAAGAACCCCTGACAGGTGCCATCCGGCCTCTGCCTAAAATCCACATTCCCCGCCCACCCACTCCAGAGCAGGTAAGAAACTATTTGTCTACTGCCAAATCTTGCTGGGCAAGCGACCCCCCCCAAAAAAAAACCCACCACCCCCAACTATAGATGTGGGGAGCTCTCGCTAAGCCTGGCTGTGGACTCAAAATAACAACAACTGCATTTGCAGCAGGCAAAGGGGTGTTTCCATGAGGTGGATCCAGGCCTGCCTTTGAAACAGCTCAGAAGACAGCCTGGAAGGGGTGCAGATTTGGGTGATGAGGAACGGTTGAGGGAGCTGGGGATGTTTAGCCTGGGAAAGAGGAGACTGAGAGGTGACAGGAGAGCCACATTCAAACATCTCAAGGGCTGCCGCAGAGAGGATGGAGCAAGCTTGTTTTCTCCTGCTCCAGAAGGGAGGACCCAAACCAATGGTCTCAAGTGACAAGAAAGGAGATTCTGACTAAACCTCAGGAAGAACTTTCTGACCGTAAGAATGCTCTCATAGTATCACAGAGTTGGAAGAGACCCCAAGGGCCATCCAGTCCAACCCCCTGCCAAGCAGGAAACACCATCAAGCATTCCTGACAGATGGCTGTCAGGCCTCCGCTTAAAGACCTCCAAAGAAGGAGACTCCACCACACCTTGGCAGCAAATTCCACTGTCCAACAGCTCTTACTCGTTTGGGAGGTGCTGGACTCTCCTTCCTTGGAGTTTTAAAGCAGAGGTTGGATGGCCATCTGTCTTGGATGCTTTAGCGGAGATTCCTGCATGGCAGGGGGTTGGGCTAGATGACCCTTGGAGGTCCCTTTCATCTCTATGATTCTATGAGTTCAGCAAGTCCAACCCTCTGAAATGACTTGCCAGCCGGTAGGGTTTGAGTGCCAAAATATGCATGGCAAGAGGGGAGGTAGAGGGGCTCACTCCTCCCCGACCCAAAGAGGACAGCCCCTCCCTTATTACTGCTGCCTCCCCCCCAAGTCTTGTCCAGGACCAGGCGAAGAAGCAAAGAACAAAAGACCCCTTCACTAATCGCATGGCAAACTGCAGTTTTAATAATAAAAGGGACCAAAAAGCCCATTGTACTTATTAAAAGTGTAATCTTTCCTGTCCTTGAAGTAAATCTCCAGCTTCCTTTCTCCTCTCCTTGGAATTATTTTATCGGCAGGGGGCCTCCTCCTCCTCCAAAGCTTTTCTCCTCAGCTGGGTTGGAACAGACCAAGAGGTGGGATAAAGGCCGCCTTCCAAGGAGCGCCCCCCCCCCAATGTCCATTTGCTTCTCCTTGCTGAAAAGATGCCGAGCCAGAATCCGTCCTCCCTCCCTTGCCAGGCAAGTTGCCTTAATGTGAAGTAAGTTAATTATCGGGGCTTTGATGGTCCCTAGTAAGGAAGCAGGGAAGGAGGGCGCCCCCCCTGTAGCTGGGAAGGAGACCCCTCCTTGGTCACTCAGGGGGAGAAGAAGCAGGAGGGTTTGTTAAAACTCTCACACAGCCACCTGTTATTGTGGGGAACGTATTTCCCAACTCACAAAATAATTTCTTTTTCAATCTTCTTTGGTCCGAGTTTCAAAGAAATTTTTAATTGCAAAAGAAAATCTTCAGTCGCTCTCCCTGGGGGGAAAAGAGCTTTGTACAGCCAGACCGTCTCGCACTTCGGCAATAATTCTGTGCTTCCAATAGGGAATTTCATGCTTCGCTACACGAGATACAATGACTTTAATTGGTCTTTAAAGACGTAAAACTTTGGGCAGGAGGCAGAGGAGAGAGAGGAGTCACCTGTACCTCTCTTGTCCTACGAAGTGGGAGAAACTTTTCCAAGGAGGAGGAGGGGACCTAAAACTGGCCAACGGGCGGCACCTCAGGATGGGGGGGGGCAATGCAACCCCCAGGCCTTCTCTGTCTCTGCAGTCAAAAAACTCTCTCCAGGCCACACCCTCCCTGGCCCTGCTTAAAATATTCTTGCCTGCCAGGAGGGGCCTGTAACTATAAAAAGGCCCCTGACTTGCCCAGGGAAGGCCACAGGAGGTCACCGAGCATCATACGAAACTAGAAGGTGGTCCCAATGGTCATCTAGTCCAACCCCTGCAAGCACAGGAATCACAGGTGGCCATCCAACCTCTGCCTCTAAGCCTTCAACGAGAGTCCACCACCCTTTCCGATGGAGCCCAGTTGCCCAGCCGAAGCAGCTCTTGCCCTCAGAAAGTCCCTTCCTTGATGTTCGAGTCCAGAATCTCCTTTCGTTGTAAATTGAAATCCAGGAATAATCGTACAATCTTGGAATTGGGAGGAGTTCGCGGGAGGGACCCAAAGGACCATCTCAAAATGCAGGAAATCCGGAGCTGCAGAAAAACAAGTTTTGCTCATGTGGCAACTGTTCAGGCTATTGGAAGATGTGTCTTTGTGTGTAGGAAGGAGCTGGCCATACAAAGCTCAGATTTATGGGTGTAAGAGGAAGCGCTTCCAGAGCAGGCCAGTGGACCCATCCAGTTCCAAACATCCTTTTCTACGCAGGCGCCAACCAGATGCCCCATGGGACACCCACAAGGAGCGACCGGGCAAGAACCACTTTCTGATTTCCTCCGGGGGTTCCCCAGCAGCTGCATTTCAAAAACATCACTGGCTCCAACCAGAATTTGCTCGAATTCCACTTGCAGATTTCCCCCATCAGGCTCTGTGAGACATGGAGGGTCCAACCATTGGCCAGGATCAAGTTTAGGTTCTGCTTCAGGTTCCTATGCTCCCCCCCCCGTGGTGGCTTGGCGTCAAAATTTCAGGCAGCTCCCTGTGCAAAGCCAAAATGTTGGCCCCACCCCACTCTCACCTCCCATCCTTGGTTGCAAGCGCACCTCTTGGCTCAGTGCCCAGTGCCAGGTAAATCTGTTGCACTGCCTAATCCCCAATTCTGAGGGAATGAGGGCCACGGACTGGGCTTCTCGTGAGCCATCGCAGAGCAGACGCTCCAGCACTCAATGCAAGCCAGAGGGAAACCCAAAGCAGCCTTTGCTTCGGAAGGAAGGCAGAAAAGTGCGGACAAAGGCTGTCCAAGAGGAAGCTAAAATATTCACAAGAGTGAAAAAGGACAGATTAAAAAACACAAAATGGATTTCGTGCACCTGACAAGCGCAAAAGGAATGGCTTCTTTTTAATCAAATGTCTTGGCAGAGAAAGATGAATTAATTTATCGTCACATATATGGCCTGGTTAAATAGAAAATGGACCCATGTTCACAGGCTGGGTGCCTTGCAGTTTCCTCACCTCTGCGCAGCCCCCAGATTCCTGCAAGGGGAGGGGAGCAGGCGAGGAATCAAGCCAGGCGAGGGTGAGGCAACCGTCCCTAGCTCCACAGTGCACGTGCCCAGGCTTCAAGGTCAGCAGGTCAACGCGTCATGGCCTGCAGCGTGTGGCAAACGATGAACGCAAAAGCCTGCGGGCTCTTCCTCCAATAGGACTCCTCCCGGGAACCGTGTTCAGCCCCACACACAGCAGCGAGATAGCCTCTGCGGAGTGGGAGGGACCGCAAGTCATCACTCCTCAGGGAGTGGGGAAACATCTTCGAACCCAAGGAGGCAGCACTCCCTTCTGGATCAACCTCCCCACGGGTCAACATGCCAGGGTCGGGCGAGGCCAGATGCAAAAGGCGGTGGAGCAATGTGAATACAAATCGCCACTATTTTATGGCAGGTGATATGGTGGGGGGGGGAGTAAAATGTTCAACTAGCTGGGTCCCCTGCCTTCCAGTGTGTCCCTGGCATCTTGTTCAGAACATGCCGTTGGCGCCCCAAATGCGGGCCCCCAAGAACCTAGAAAACTTGCAGAGGGAGTCAGCTGTGAGGCAGACCGCCTGGAATCAGGCCAATGGGGGCCTTCCTGGGCCCAAGATCCTGTCCTTCCACAGTGGCCACCAGCAGCTCCCCTGGGAGAACGGCCCACAAGGAAGTGACCCAGCAGAGTCAGCGACACGCCCGCCCTCCCTTCCCACATGGAGGCAGGGAGAGCTGCCAACTGGATGGCTTTCAAGAGCATCAAGGCAAAATCGAGGAGGAGGAGGAGGAGAGGAGGAGGGAGGGAGGAGGATGGGCCTCCAGTGGCTCCAGCCAGGATGGGCTCTGGACTCTGTCTCCCCGGCTGGAGGCAGCCCAGGCTCCCTGAAATCCCAGAAGGCTGGCAAACCCCAGTGAGGGGGAGAGTGGTCTCTTGCGCTCCAGATCCTGCTTGTGGAGTTTGCCAAGTGGGCATCGTGTTGGCCCTGAGTGAGAACTGAGTGCTGGACTAAGATGGGGCCCCCTTGGGCCTGATCCAGCCAGCCAGGCTCTCCTTGTGTTTCTTAACTGGATTTCCGCGAGGCGTCATGCCCTCCTGATTCCGGAGAGAGGAGAGAATGCGTCGAGGACTTTTGGCTCCAGGAGCAGCCCAACAGCTGACACAGCTCCAGCTCCTAAAAATCCCCTTCCCCGAACCTCCTCGTCTCTCTCCACTCAGCCATCAAGCAAAGCCACTATTGGGGGGGGGATGTTCTGCCTCTTCTAAGCCCACTAATCTCCTCATAGCACTCCCCATTATTTGAAACCCCCACTGGCCACTCCACCTGCGCCATTGGCAGGGGGTCAAGTGAAGGAGAGGCAGAGGCAGGCAGGGTTGAAGACAGCTTGCAGATGGAGGAAGGAGGGAAGGGAGAGGCCACGTTCCGCCCGGGCCCACACACCACACACACTTTGGCCCAAGATGCCCTTCAGCCCTCCCCTGACTTCCAGGCCAGGGCTTGTTGGCTCTCACAGCCTAAACTCCCAGGAGGAAATGACCCCAAAGCCCTCTATGCTTGTGGGCAACAACAGCTACAGCCCACGCTTACTGTCCCCACCCCCATGAGCATTGGGACAGGGGCACGTCGGCAACCAACGCCTCCCCTCATGGCTACCAGCACCATCCCGGCCCCAACCTAATGTCAATTAACATTTCCCATCAAGTCGCCACACACATCTGCAATCATGCATCATTTCCAGGGTTCATTTGCATGCAAGCAAACTTGCCAGGGTGTTGCTTTCCTGGCAGTGGAATCTTAATTGTTGACTTGCAGCAAGGCGGCCCTGTGGGCACAAAGGCAGGGGCAGGAGCAGGAAGCGGAAGCAAGCAAGCAGGTTGGAGGCGTGGAGAAAAAAATGTCTGGGGGGAGCAGGGAGGAGGAGGGGAGTCCGTGGATGCTTGGGTCGAGTTTCCTGCAATTTCAGGGACTTGACTAACATGACCCTGGGGACCCTTTTCCAACTCCACAGCTCGTAATGTTCCTGATTCTTGCTACAGCAGGAAGCCTCCAAGGGGCCAGGTGCACCCCACCTCCCAAGGGCTGGCCCAGGAAGTTCAGAGAACCCGCTTTCCGGGTCAGCTCTGGTCCTGGCGGTTTGCTGGAGCAGCCACAGAGGGGGTCAGGCGGGCAAAGTGGCGTAGGAAGGGCGCCAGCAATAGGGGGCGCTGCGCCCCGGGGGTTCCCAGGGAGGGCGTAACACTCCCCAGCCCTCCCCGCCACCCAAGCAACCCTGTCCGAACAGGGCAAGCCCCAACGAGCCACCGCTTGCTCACCAGCTCGCCTCCTAAGACCAAGCAGCCGCCGGGCCTGGATGCCATCCGCTGGCACTGCTGGCTCCCCACGGTGAGCCAGCGAGCGACAGTGGGTCGTGAATTTGCCTCACCCTTTTTTAATGTCATCAAAGGAACTGGTGGCCATTGTGCCTCTGCAAAATTTCATTATCTGTCATTATATTATTCTTAACCACAAGGATGCAGGAACAAAGCTCCAACAGATGAAAAAACGCAACAGTAAAAGCCAGATGGAGCAGATTTCAAGCAAGAGAGCGGTGGGGGGGTGGGGGGGCCTCAAATGTATTGGGTGACATTCAGCTAAGTGTTAGGGACCCACTGAAATATGACTGAGTTGGGCAATGAAATTTCAAATGGGGCCTACGTGGAGTAAAACTTTCACCTGCCATTATCTCAGGGGTCAAAGGTCAGAGGAAAAGGTTACTGAAGATGCAGCAAGGTAAATAGAAAGGGGTGGAGGAGGAGACCATCTCCAAGTCAAGGTGTACCCCCAAGATTCTGAACTGGGCCCAGAGAACAAACTGACCACCAGCCCAGCCAGTCGCCAAGAAATCCCCCAAAGGCAAGCCGCTCCAGCCATAACCCTCCTGCCTCATTCTGGGCCACTGAAGTTTCCATGATCAGTCTTCAAGGGCCACCCCATATACAAGCGCAACTGCAGCAAGTCAACCTGGAACGGAACCACAGCAGGCCGGATCTTCTGGGGAACCTACATGTGAGGGGTGGGAGAAGCCAACTCCTTTGGCCCCTGAAGATTCTCCCAGTGCCCGGGGGGGGGGGGTTCCCCAAGCCCCACCCAGGAAGTCTTGGCCAGACCTCCCAGCCAAGGAGCAGGCGACCTGTCAGGCATGTGGAAGAATGAAGGTAATGTAGCCTCTTTAAATGCCGAGTTGCAAGCCTAATCTTTTCACACTTAAGAAAAATTGTTTCCAATGATTTTCTTATTTTCAAGGGAACTCATTAAAATAAAGAATTTAGAAAAACCAGATACGATAGGTAGATAAGAAAATTAGCTCTGCCGCCGCTTCCTGCCAAAACAGGGGCAATTTGGCTGCTGTCTCCTGCTGGTCTCCAGAATGGGAGAGAAGGCCAAGGGGGGCTGGCCAGGCAATCAGCCTGTCTCCAGGAAAGGACACTCGGGCCCAAAGTCCTGCCCCCTCGCCTCAGCCTGGCCCTTGTAAGTTCAGCAGCCCAAACCGTCCAGCTGAGTGCCAGGCTCAGAGGTGCTTTGCCAAGAGTGGCGGCTGAGCTGATAGACTGGTCCCCGGGGCGTGCGGTGTTGGTGTGAGTTGTGGTTGTATGTGTTGTTGGTTTGATGTTGTGTGGTTGTTGTGGGGGAAGGAGGGGGCGAATGGGGTAGTTGGTCGGTGTGGGGGGGGGGAGGAGATCTGGAAAGCCAGGGGGGCCCTCTGAGCCGCCTGCAGAGGGCTTTCCTGCAGCACAGAGGTTGGGGCGGGTTTCAGCGCATGGTTGGTGTGTGCCACACGGGACAAAGTGGATGGAAGGGGGACCAGAGAAGAAGTGGACTGAGGACACCTTGCCTGCTTCCATCCCACCCTCCCCCCCAGGGACACTGGGGTTGGAATTAAAGATCCTTGGTGGTTTGAGTACTTGGATAATAGGGCAGGGGAAGCCCCAGGGTGGGACTTCTAGCTCTACAATTGTATGACTTGCGGATCTAACTCCTTTTGGCCTTTTTCTCATTAGTCAAAAACTGGGCCAAATTGTTCATCCAATTCATGTCTGCACATTCATCCTCTGTGCCAGAAATGCCAAACCGTGTCGGGTGTGGTCGTGGGGGGGTGTGGTGGGTTGTGGTTGCGGTGTTTTTTTGGTGAGGTGTTGGTTGGTGTCGTCGGTCTTGGTTCGGCGCAAGCTTATGGGACTTGGACTCGTGCGTTGTCTGTGGTGGCCGGGAGTGGGGGTGGGAGGCAAGGGAAGGAAGTGCTGTGCCGCCTCGTGTTGTGTTCGCCGCCCGCGCCCCCAATGGTTGGAGCCGCGAGGGCGCCACTGCTCGGCCAGCTTCCTGCCTTCGCTAAGTCAACAAGGAGGATGTATAATAGTGAACACAAGGCAGCACTGCTCGGGAGATTTTTCTTGCCGCAAAGGGTTGGTGGGGAGAGTCCCTGACTGAGGAAACTGGGGGGTGATAAGCCAAGAAACACCCCTGGGCTGGCTGTTCCCCAGAACAGCTTGCTGTTGAGTTTTCCAAGGAAGCCGATGGGAGGGGAGCCAGCCACAGACCTCCTGAGCATCCGCAAGACAATGGGAAACTGAAGATTCGCTTGTCCCTGGCTCCATTGCTAGCTTAAAAAAGGGAAGTGAAAAGGAAATCCTAATGTCTGTGCCAGGTTGCAAAAGGGCAGCCCCAATCGCTGAAGTTCCTCCACCCTCCAACAAGGAGAAGACAGCAACTAGGTTTTTAATTTGGGGAGGGATCCAAGGAGGGACATGATGGGAGAGGGCTGAATAAAGGGTTATGAAAAAAGTGTGAGAAAGACAGCAATTTTTCTTCCTATTCCAATAGAGGTTGGACATGGGGTGGGGGGAATGCTCAATGAAAAAGAGATCTAGCAGCATATTCAGGATCCTTTGGCAAAAGCAAGAAACTCGTTCAGCGGGGTGCCAATCGCGTGAGTCGGGGGCTATGGGAAGCTGTAAGTTCCGAAGCACCATGATTCATATCAGGGCAGGGGAACAGGAAGGCTGCTTTGCAAAACCTCTGCAAAACAAGCAGGATCTTGTACCTACGCGTTAACATTGACGATATTTTTATTATCTGGACAATGCCAAAGACCCTGGGAGACACCATTCCCACCAGACATTCAATGACTTTCACCCCACCATCAACCTAACAATGAACCAACATCTATGCAAGAAATACACTTTTTGGAACACTACTATAAAAATACAGGATGGACACATAGACACCACCTTATAAGCCCGTAAACCAACTGACCGACAAACATATCTACATGCTTTAGCTACCGATCCCCAAAACACACAAAACAATCATAGTATAAATAGGCCAAAGGGCCCTACGTTACGCCCGCATCTGTTCCAAACCTACAGACAGAGACTCTCACCTAAGAGATCTAACAGCAAACCTTTTTAGAACTAAATATCACCTGATGAAGTTAAACCAAAGAATCAACAAGAGCCCAGACTGATACCCAGAGAGAACTTGCTGCAAGAACAGAACCCAAAAAAAGAAAAATAAACAGAACACCACTAGTAAATCAACATACAACTCCCAAATTAAAACAGTACAACGCATCATCGAGATCTACAACCTCTCCTAGACAATGACAGTTCTCTTTTCTCAACGCTCTGGGAGGAAGACCCTACATCGCCTACAGACAGCCACCCAATCTCAAACAGCTCTCACCCACAAATAATACTACAACAGGAACTCAACACCGGACACTGGTACCAGAAGCCTGCAATAAACCCAGATGCCCAAACTTTGCTGCACTAAACTCCGGACACACCAATTACTGGTCCCAACAACATCAAACATACCATCTCAGGACTATTTAATTGCTCATCTTCCAACATTGTGTATGCAAATCAATGCCAACAGTGCCCTCAAGCTCTCTATATTGGAACAACAGGCCCAACCTAACGCCAAAAAGGATAAATGGACATAAATCTGATATCGAAGGAATCACAAGACAGAGAAAACCAGTAGGAGAACACTTCAATCCTTCCCAGGACATTCTATAAAAGATCTCAAAGTAGCTTGTCTTAAATTACAAAGGAATTCAGAAATAGGCTGGAAAGAGAGTGGCTGAATTAAGCTAACTAATCACCAAAGTTTAAAAAATACCCAACGGAGAAACCTGGTCCTGAACAAAGACATTGGAATTCCTTATCTCATTAATACTAACAAAAGCTTAATCCTTTAGCCATCTCACCACTTGCCTTTCCCTGCAAGACTAATTACAGCCATTAAGAGTCGTCAACAGGGTTTTTCTACACCTATCCAGCTGAATCACTCCATTTCGCCACCACCCTTCTGAGCAATAACCCCTCCCCACTCCTCAACTATATTTTGGATCTGGTGACTTCTGTTTCAAGTGTATCTGAAGAAGTTGGTTGCATGCACACGAAAGCTCATACCAGGAACAAACTCAGTTGGTCTCTAAGGTGCTACTGGAAAGAAATTTCGATTTGTTTTGACTATGGCAACCAACACGGCTACCCACCTGTTACTGGAACTATGGAAGGCACCACATTGAGCCCGCAATGAAATGGAAGTCCATAAATAATCACAAAGAAACTGGCACAGTACAGACAGACATCTCCTTTCCCTAACCAAATGCAAAAACCTGGAAACATCATACCCAGGGTCCCTTAAGAAATTAAGAAACCCTCCTACAATCAACTCTATCCTAGTGAATATTCCATAGAAACTGTGCCATCACTCTCTCAAGAAAGCTGCTCAAACATCTGGATCAGCGTTCTGTACTCCAAACAGAAAGATAATAAAGGAGGAACTCTCTGTACTGGACAACTCTATGAGGAATCCATCCAGCTTGGCAGGAGTTCCCCCAAGGAAAGTCAAACCATTTATCAACTCTCAACTGGGTTACTGAAAAAACAGAAAAACAAAAAACTTTCTAACCTTTCCAACCCTACAGGCTACCAATCAAACAACAAGATCAACAATATCGTCAATCTCTCACAGCAAACTCTTCAGCCCAGCTGAAGGAATCTATCCTTTCACGTGGACTAATCATTCTGCCCTGCCAAATCCCCACAGATGATTCAGTTCTATGGGGACTTGGAAGCATTTGTTTTTCCCGCCGTTACGCCTGAAGGAGTACTTCCAACAACCACAAGAACAGACAAAGAAACAAACAAACAATCTTCACAACACAAACATCTCTCAAACCTAACTGGGGAACATCCACCACCCTCCCAAAACACATTAATGAAACAGAAACATTGACCACCAACTCACCAACCGAAAAAAATGTTACACTAAAAGGGACTCCACATGGACCCTCCTGAAATGGACGCCAATACCACAGCTAATCTGTATCATTGTAAATTGCCTTCCCGCCGCAGAATCCAAACGGATGTGACCAGAAAACACCATCCGCTTACAACAAAGATCTTAAAACCATGCTGAAAGGAGAGCCATAAGATAATCTCGGACAACCCGTACATAGTAATTAAAGAGGGCGGACAAGGGTGGAGCTGTCGTCATCATGAACAAAACTAGATTACAATCCAGGAGGCTCAACAGACAAACTTTCCAATACCACCTTTTAACATAAAATTGGACTCAGACCCCACAAAGAAGAATACAAAAGAATGAACAAGATTTGTTTTTTAAGGGAGCCTACCCCTCCCACACATCCAAGAACAGAATCCTCAGGAATAACACCAGCAGGAAACTCGACCAGGAACCTTTTCTATCTTCTATCTAACCCCAAAACACATGAACCAGGAAATCCCCAGGACGCCCCCTCATCAATTCAGGTATTGGAACCCAAAATACAGTGGGGGGTTTCCGTTATATGGACTCTGTTCTGAAAGCAAAATGCCATCAAGTGGCTCCCAGCTACGTACGTGACACCACAGATTTTCTGAGAAAAATACAATCTTTGAATAACCTTCCTAAAACAAAACTATTCTAGTCACTATGGATGTGGAATCTCTGTATACCAACATCCCACACAACGATGGTTTACAAGCTATAAGGAACACCATTTCAGATAAACCACAGCGGACTTTGCTACCAAAACTCTGTCATTTTGTCCTTACCCACAACAACTTCAAATTTGGGTGAGGATCTGTTCCTTCAGATCAGCGGCACAGCAATGGGCACCCGCATGGCCCCACAGTATGCCAACATCTTCATGGCAGAATTTAGAACAACGTTTCTAAACTCCTACCCCTCAAACCTCTCTTTGTACCTGCGTTACATTGACGATATTTTATTATCTGGAAACACATGGCCAACAGACCCTGGACACCTTCCACCAGACATTCAATGACTTTCACCCCACCATCAACCTAACAATGAACCAATCTATGCAAGAAATACACTTTTTGGACACTACTATAAAAAATACAGGATGGACACATAGACACCACCTTATACCGTAAACCAACTGACCGACAACACATATCTACATGCTTCTAGCTACCATCCCAAACACACCAACAATCCATAGTATATCTAGCCAGGCCCTACGTTACACGGCCGCATCTGTTCCAACTCATACGACAGAGACTCCACCTACGAGGATCTTAACAGCAAACTTTTTAGAACTAAAATACCACCTGATTGAAGTTAAACAACAGATCAACAGGAGCCAGAAACTGATACCAGAGAGAACTTGCTGCAAGACAAGACCCCAAAAAAGAATAACAACGAACACACTGGTAATCACATACACTCCCAAACTAAAACAGTACAAACACATCATCAGGATCTACAACTCTCCTTGACAATGACAAG
>OFHU01004403.1:0-284993 GCA_900245905.1 Lacerta viridis
GGGTCTACCAAGACTCCTAGATCCTTTTCACAATGTACTGCTCTCAAGCCAGGTGTCACCATTCCTGTATTTGTGCCTTTCATTTTTTTTTGCCCAAGTGTAGTACTTTACATTTCCTACCCTGTTAAAATTCATCTTGTTTGCTTTGGCCCAGTTCTCTAGTCTGTTAAGGTCATTTTTGAAGTGTGATCCTGTCCTCTGGGGTATTAGCCACCCCTCCTAATTTGGTGTCATCTGCAAACTTGATCAGGATGCCCTCAAGCCCATCATCCAAGTCATTGATAAAGATGTTGAATAAGACTGGGCCCAAGACAGAACCCTGTGGCACCCCACTAGTCACTTCTCTCCAGGATGAAGAGGAGCCATTAATGAGTACCCTTTGGGTTCGGTCAGTCAGCCAGTTACAAATCCACTGAATGGTAGCATTGTCTAGTCCGCATTTTACCAGCTTCTTTACGAGAATATCATGGGGCACCTTGTCAAAGGCCTTGCTGAAATCAAGATAGGCTACATCCACAGCATTCCCTTCATCTACCAGGCTTGTAATTCTGTCAAAAAATGAGATCAGATTGGTCTGACATGACTTATTTTTCAGAAACCCATGCTGACTTTTAGTGATCACAGCGTTCCTTTCTAGGTGCTCACAGACCGTTTGCTTAATGATCTGCTCTAGAATCTTTCCTGGTATTGATGTCAGGCTGACTGGGCGGTAATTGTTTGGGTCTTCTCTTTCCCCCTTTTTGAAAATAGGGACAACATTTGCCCTCCTCCAGTCTGCCGGTACTTCCCCAGTTCTCCAGGAATTCTCAAAGATTACTGCCAGTGGTTCTGAAATCACCTCTGCTAGTTCTTTTAATACTCTTGGATGTAGTTCATCTGGCCCTGGAGACTTGAATACATCTAAACTAGCCAAGTATTCTTGTATTACCTCCTTACTTATTCTGGGCTGTGTTTCCCCTGCTGAATCATCTGCCCCATATTCTTCAGGTTGGGCATTGTTTTCTTTTTTTGAGAAGACTGAGGCAAAGAAGGCATTGAGGAGTTCTGCCCTTTCTCTGTCTCCTGTTCGCATTTCACCATCTTCTCCTCTAAGTGACCCCACTGTTTCATTGTTCTTCCTTTTGCTACGGACATACCCATAAAAGCCCTTTTTATTGCTTTTAACCTCTCTAGCAAGCCTGAGTTCATTCTGTGCTTTAGCTTTTCTGACTTTGTCTCTACACTTGCTGGCTATTTGTTTGAATTCCTCTCTGGTGACTTCCCCCTTTTTCCATTTTTTGTACATATCCCTTTTAAATCTTAAATCAGTTAAAAGTTCTTTAGATAGCCACCCTGGCTTCTTTAGGCACCTTCCATGTTTTCGTCTCATTGGTACTGCTTGAAGTTGTGCTTTTAATATCTCCCTTTTAACAAACTCCCATCCATCATGAACTCCCTTCCCTTTTAGTATTACTGACCATGGGATCACACCCAGCATTTCCCTAAATTTTCTGAAGTCAGCTTTCTTAAAGTCTAGAATTTGAGTCTTAGTATGCTTGGTTGCTCCTTTCCGCTGTATAATAAACTCCAGAAGAGCATGATCACTCCCACCTAATGATCCTGCCACTTCTACCCCACTTACCAAGTCATCACTATTGGTTAAGACCAGATCTAAAATGGCTGATCCTCTTGTTGCTTCTCCCACTTTCTGGACAATGAAATTGTCTGCAAGGCCAGTGAGGAATCTGTTCGACCTTGTGCTCTTGGCTGAGTTTGACATCCAACAAATATCAGGATAGTTGAAATCCCCCATTACTACTATCTCACTTCCTTTTGAATACTTGGTCATCTGTTCCAGGAAAGCATCATCTGTGTCCTCAGTTTGGCTTGGCGATCTGTAGTAAACTCCCACAATGAGATCACTGTTATTTTTCTCTCCCTTAATTTTGACCCAGATACTCTCAGTTTGGCTTTGAAGTTTTAAATCCTGGATCTCTTCACAGGTATACACATCCCTGACATATAATGCCACCCCTCCTCCTTTTCTGTTTGATCTATTTCTCTGAAATAGATTGTATCCCTCTATTACTACATTCCAATCATGAGACTCATCCCACCAGGTTTCAGTGATGCCTATTATGTCATATTTAGTTTGGTGTACCAAGAGCTCAAGTTCATCTTGTTTATTTCCCATGCTCTGTGCATTAGTATACAGACATTGAAGACCATTGATCATTCCCCCTAGTCTCTTATTTAAGGATTTTTCCTTCCCACTACTAGGTCTGCATGCTGTTTGCTCCATTTGGCTCTTGACATTTGGATGATCATCTTCAGCACTTGATAGACTCCTACCTTCAGGACCACTATCTCCCTCCCCCACATAAGTCAGTTTAAAGCCCTCCTGATGAGGTTTTTGAGATTGTTGGCGAAAACATTCCTCCCAACCTTTGTGAGGTGCAGCCCATCTCTTGCCAGAAGTCCATCTTCAAGAAACTTCAGACCGTGATCTAAGAATCCAAACCGTTCCTGCTGGCACCATTTGCGAAGCCAGGTGTTCACTTCCCCTATTTTTCTCTCTCTCCCTGGGCCACGCCGTTCAACTGGGAGGACAGATGAGATGACGATTTGTGCATTTTGTGCATTTTGTGCATGGCTCAGGGGTGTGCAGGGACACTCCCAGCAACCTTGTCCCCATTGAGGAAAAGGAGCAGCTGGGTGGGGGATTATTCTGAGTGGCTTGGGGGTGGGGAAGAGTAGGAGGAGAAGTGGCTGAGCAATGCAAGCAGATTGGCAGGAAAGAGAAGACAGTGGCAACAGCAGGAGGAAAAGCCATCACAGTCTGCCTGGTGGAAACTGGCAAGAGGATATCGTAGTTCTGTTTAATCCTAGAGACCCATGTGTGTGGGTTGGCAACAAAAGAAAAAAATGGCTGGTGGTGCCTGTTTTTAAAATGCAGGGCTTTACCATTCCTCCTATGGGAGAAAGCGCCACCGAGCGAAATTTAATTCCCATTGTTAAGCAGTTTAGTGAACCATATGAATATAGGCTATTAAACTTCATTTAGTACGTTTCGCTGCGTGAGGCAGCTGACCCCCTTTTACCTTCTTTTCAATAAATAAACCACAGCCTGCAGAGTAAGTTTTAAATGCTTTACTTACAGCAGGCTTCCTCAACCTCGGCCCTCCAGATGTTTTTGGCCTACAACTCCCATGATCCCTAGCTAGCAGGACCAGTGGTCAGGGATGATGGGAATTGTAGTCTTAAAACATCTGGAGGACCGAGGTTGAGGAAGCCTGATTTGGTTTCAGACACGCATTATCCTTATGCAGCAGCAATACAATAATGCACGTAAATGCAAGAAAGCAGCCTCAGATATGTTTCTGAGGTTGGGAGCTGAATTGAGGCACATTTGCCTGCAATGCAGAGAGAGATAGAGAGAGAGAGAGAAGAAGGGACATGACCTGAGCCTGCTCTAGAACTTTGTGGTCCTTCACCCTTTCATGTATTAACTAGCAAATAGGCGTTGTTAGGTTTGGCTACTAAAATCCCCCACACTGCCTGACTCAGGCCATGCTCTTCTGCTGGAGACTTATGTGGTCTAAACTACAGAGCCTAAGGCATGGGTAGACAAACTAAGGCCCGGGGGCTGGATCTGGCCCAATCGCCTTCTAAATCCGGCCCTCAGGTGGTCTGGGAATCAGCGTGTTTTTACATGAGTAGAATGTGTCCTTTTATTTAAAATGCATCTCTGGGTTATTTGTGGGGCATAGGAATTAGTTCATTATTATTTTTTCCAAAATATAGTCTGGCCCGCCACATGGTCTGAGGGACGGTGGACCGTCCCATGGCCGAAAAAGTTTGCTGACCCCTGGCCTAGGGCTTGCCGTTCAGAAGGTCGGCAGTTCAAATCCCCACGACAGGGTGAGCTCCTGTTTCTCAATCCCTGCTCCCGCCAATCTAGCAGTTCGAAAGCCCGTCAAAGTGCAAGTAGATAATTAGATACCGCTCTGGCGGGAAGGTAAACAGCATTTCCGTGCGCTGCTCTGGTTCGCCAGAAGCGGCTTAGTCATGCTGGCCACATGACCCGGAAGCTGTACGCCGGCTCCCTCAGCCAGTAAAGCAAGATGAGCGCTGCAACCCCAGAGTCGTCCGCGACTGGACCTAACGGTCAGGGGTACCTTTACTTTTACCTGTATATGTTGAAAGCAGCATCATACCACTTTAGATGATAATGACTTCCCTCTAAAAATCCTGGGAAATGTGGTTTGTTATGGGTGCTGAAAGGTGTTAGGATACCCCCCTATTCCTCCACAGAGTTACAATTCCCAGAGCAGTTTAACAAATGAATCCTTTTTTCATGGCACAATACAGGCAAGGCCAGATGAATGGAATATCAGCATTCAAATGACCCAATCTCCCTTTAATGGTAATAAATAAGAAACAAGGTCTTTTTTTCTTTTATTGTCTCTGCTTCCATCTTCTACTGTGTTTAATTTTAGTACCCAAAAGTGTGAATTGGTTCCCAGACACATTTATTTTGGTAGAGCTGACCCTTTGTAGTTAATCAGAATATCACTCAGGAATACAACCTACCCAGAAATTAAGTTAGCCTTCAAAATAATAAGTCTTCTTTTAATCACCAGAGATTTTTTTTTAATAATCCAAGCAGAATTATGTGTTTCTGTCTGCATATTTTGTATTAGCATTGCGAATCCACCACTAGGTGGCATTACAGCAGCAGAAGTCATTTGAGGATGGCACTCAAGCAATTGTTTTCATATTCTGTATTTTTAAGGTAAACTTGCCTGGTCTCGGGGTTTGAATCATTCTTCAGGGTTCCTGCCTCCCTCTCGGGGTCTCGGGGCAAAGAGCCAGAAGCATGGGGGTGACCCTGAGGAGGGCCCATCTTCAGCCTTATCCGCCCTTCCCTTATTCACCCCTCCAGCCTCAGTGGCAGAAAATGATGGTGAGGCCGCCACAAATTGCATGTCTTGGCAATACACTGGAAATTCAGTTGATAATTCTGTACTGGAGATCATGAGAAGCCGAGAGGGAGACTTTAAATCACTTTGGAACGAAACAAAACAAGTGTCACTTCTCCCCCAAAAGCAAAACCCCTCTTCTCAAAATTTGGACATTTTCAGCAAATACTTTGACTTATGTGTGTAAGGGGAATTTTGGAGACAGGTTGTGTGTGATTGTTGGGGAGGATCCTGGTTTCTTTCTCCCAGCCATGCCTTAAATTTCTACCCTGCCTGGAGTGTGGGAATTCACTTTGACCATGAGGTGGCAGTGGCTGACTGAGAGTAAAAGAGCACATTGCCACAATATTGGCAGGAAGATGAATTTTAGGAAACACCCAGATTGAGGGCATTAGTTATTCTGAGAAGAAGAGAGGAAGCTCACTTGGGGAAAATTCAATGACTTTTATATGTTCTCTAACTTCTTTCCTCTATAATAATAAACTGATACATGCTATGAAATCTTTGACGTAAGATCAAGATGGCTTTCATGCCCCACTGAGATTTTAGCTTAAGAGTTGTTTCAGATCAAACTGTGGCCCTCCGGCAGATCAGTGCGACATGTACCCTCCATTTCCCCAAGGAGTAGGGATTGTGTATGTGTGTGTGTGTCTGTGTGAGAAATTCATTCCCTTCACATTTTACTGTGCGTCTATCTGATTCGTACTTTCCAAACCAATGCATAAGCTGAAACACAGCTATCCCTGGAAATTTGCACTTCTCAGAATTTTGCAATGCAACTCTCAAGTAAAAAAGATGCACATAAGAATGTATGTATTGGTGAAAATAAGGCTCAAAATGACATTATGCTAGGGGAATTGCTTGCAAAAATGCAAATATTATTATTTTAAAAGAAATTATTCAGAGAAGAAGTGTGCATGCACACGAAAGCTCATACCAGGAACAAACTCAGTTGGTCTCTAAGGTGCTACTGGAAAGAATTTTCGATTTTGTTCAGAGAAATCGTAATTCTTGTTTCCTAACAGTATGTCCTATTGGCCTTTATCTGACCACTACATCACTCCCATCTCTCTTCTCCTGCTGCCTACTTCTTTCCTCCTCCCCCCCTAAAATAAATACTTGAAACATCCAATGCTCTTAGCACATTATGCCCCTTGTGGTTTGGTTTGTCCTTGCTGGCCAAATTCTGCATCACGTGATGTTGTTGTTGTCCGTGAGCGGCTGACTTTTAACAATATCATTTCGTCCCCTCCCTGTCTTTCTCAGAATGGTTGTGACATTTCTGGGGTGGATACGTTCTTTAAATCAGTGAACTGCAAAACGTCCTCCAACTAGACAAGAGCGCGATCACTTAGACCACTGACCGGAATCACAAGAGGCTGTTGGTGCTGAAAGGCCTGGAGGTTTGTTGCTGTTATCTGAGAAGACTGCAAAGAGCTATAGGCTTTCAGCCTTATTTTTAAACTTCTCCTTTATCTGAGGCAAGGGCAGAGGAGGGAGCAACGGGGCCAGTTCAGGTTCTGGGACGTGATCTTTCGCATGGAGTACCTGCGGGGAGGTGTGGTGAGGGCAGGGGTGTAGCAAGGTAAATTGGTATCCGGCGGCAAAAATTTTTTTGTCAACCCCCCCCCCCAGGCATGGGAAGGTCAGGTGGTACCCGGTGCGGAAAATTTCTTGTCAACCCCCCCATTGATTCCCCCCCCCGCAAAAATGGTTTTACGTTATTTCATATTTTCTTACAAAGGAATAATAACAAGTAATAATAATAATAATAATAAAATAATAAAAACAACTTTTATTTATATCCTGCCCTCCCCAGCCAAAGTCGGGCTCAGGGTGGCTAACATCAGATACATAACATTGGTATAAAGTCAAACAATAATTAAGAAGTTTGGGAAGTTACATAAAAGGTATTCACAAAGGACGTGGGAGGAAGAGATAGGAGGAAGTCCCATGATGATGTGAGGAAAGATTATATTTGTTATGTATGTATTTTTTGTGTTAGTTGTTTTTGTTTATGTATGTTTTAATTTAAAAAATTAATAAAAATTATATATATATATATATATATATATATATATATATATATATATAAAATCAAACAATAATTAAATTACCTCCTAAAAACATCTCAAAATCAAATTAAAGTCTAATTAGATGGCTTTCCACAGGGTTAGGGTTGGGAACAGTAAGTGCTCCACTGAACTGAAATTTCAGCCTTCACGACATAGGAAAACAGCCAAGTGAACAGCTATTTTGGTGGAGGAGGGTCAAGATATTAACCGATATGCATGAAATTTCATATATAGCTATATAATCCCTAGTATAGTAAGATAAGACCTTCGGAGCAGGCATTTTCAAAAAAAAAAAAAATAATAATAAAAATTCAAAAAAAATTGTTCCTTGATAATTTGCCACCCCCTCCATTATGGAACCCGGGGCGGACTGCCCCCCGTCCCCTTGCTACGCCCCTGGGTGAGAGGCAGGAGTGGCCCAAGTCATTTCGCTGCCTGAGGCAAAGGACAAGATGGAGGTGCACTCTTCATCACACCTTAGAGCAGAAAGCTAGCTGAGGGGCTGCGGGGCAGACCCACATGGCACACATTTCCAGCCACTTTTTGTTGTAATATTCCACTCCATGGACATGTGACTGGTGCTTGTTACATGTCTATGTAAGCTCTCTGTGCTTCTGGAAACTTCCATGCAGAAGCTAGCTCTTTCTCTTTTACCTCAGGACATGGAAGAGATTGAATGTGTTCATCTCTTTGTCCTGCTGTTTGTTTAATAAATGCTTGTTAAAACGTTCATATCAGCCTCTGTTGTGCCATTTAACTTTTTTAAAACAACAACAACAACAACCCTGTCCATGCTGTTTTAGGCAAGGCTCTTGGCAAAAAAGCATCCATGGTAGGATTTCTGGTGATTTCATGTGCCGGCTGTGAAAAGCTTTGCCTGTGGAATTTTCACTTGTCACACATCTCTTGAAGATGCAGAGACAATGGCAGAAAAAAAAATGCTTAATATATCCAGGAATATATCTCCTCTTCTTTTCCTACCTTGGTGTGGACACATAGCACATCTGCTACTGTAGCATAAATAAAATTATTATACAGTTACGAACTCTGGTTTACGAACTTAATTCATTCCGGAGGTCCGTTCTTAACCTGAAACCTGCCGCTGCCGGGCCACCGGAGCACGATTTATATTCTCATCTTGAGGTAAAATTCTTAACCCAAGGTACTACTTCTGGGTTAGTGAAGTCTGTAACCCGAAGTGTTTGTAACCCGAAGTGTTTGTAACCCGAAGTGTTTGTAACAGGAGGTACCACTATATGTCAAAGGAAATCCATACAGCTGCAAATTAAGCTTCATTTATTTTTATTTATTTTTGTAATTAGCCAGTCACTCCTACAAACAGGTTCTGAAAATGCCATTTGTTGCCTTTTGTGATTAATGCAGTTGGTGTTCCCATATGGATGGCAATTTATCATTTACTCTTGTGTTTCTGGTCTGGAAGGGATAAGTTATTAGTGTTTACAGTCATGTTATAATTTCTGTTATGGCTTTAATGCTTTTTCAATAAGGGTTAGGATAACAGTTGGGCACTTTTGCAGACTGGCAGTCCGATGCTAAAACATTTCCCCTTCCTCACCATGCAATATCTGCTCTGTGTTTCTCAGTGCAGTCATACCTCGTGTTACGTACGCTGCGGGATGCGTACGTTCGGGATATGCACTGCGGCGACGTGGAAGTAACGGAACGGGTTACTTCCGGGTTCGCCGCATTGCACATGCGCAGAAGCGTGCGGTGACGTCATGCACATGCGCAGAAGTGCCGAATCATGTCACGCACATGCGCAGACGCATCACTTCATGATACGGACGTCGCAGGTTATGAATGGGGCTCCGGAACGGATCCTGTTCGTAACCAGAGGTACCACTGTATTGTTATGAGTTTGTGGGTGGCAGACTCCCCTGTGTTAAGTGTTTGTAGGTGCCAACCGCTTAATCCCTGGACCCAGAATATGTTAAAAGCTGTGAGGCCTCCATCATGGTCTCAGGTGGTAATTATGTGTAAATAAACCTTATAGCCACTACTACGCCTCATTCCCAAAAGGAAACATGGACCCTGGGTAAGCTGCCAGGAACCCCTGGAATCTCGCATTGCTCAGAGATAGTACATTGCCATGGCAGGCTGAGGAAGCGCAACACGCTCAATCCACAAATGAAATCACAGCAAGAAGAGAGGTACAACAAACAGATCTGTCAGGGGCTACTTAAGCAGTTGACACTTTCTCCAACCATACACCAAATAAAACTTCAACCCCTTAAATTCTTTAGGTCAGGCTATTTAAAAATAATAAGTGATACCCCTCCTCTGAATCGAATGGCATGTTTATTTTTATCTTTATATATGGATGTTTGTATGTGTATCACACATGTGAAAAGTGCAGTTTTCAGTATTCAGCTTTCAGGGAATGCTGAAGACCCACCTCTTGCCCTTGCCCTTTGGGACCCTTGAGATGTGTGTTTTCAGGGGGGCCCTATTCATGTGACTGCTTTTAATTCTGACTTTCAAATTGTGGTGACCTCCCTGGTGAAAAGCAGTTAATAAGATTCACAACAACAACAGAAGCAGCAGCAATGCAGACCTGCCATTGTTCATGTGCAAACATTTTTTTCTTTTTGCATCCCATAGTGGTATCTGCGTTTTCAAGGAGGTCATGTTGTTTCAAGCTCAGGAAGAGACAAAACTAGATTTAAAAAATGACTGCAGCAAATATATACAGGTATAGAGAGAGAAAGAGAGGGAGGGAGAGATGCCAATTGGTTGTTGAGTAGTGCCTGTTAGATGGCATTAGTTAGTGCCGCAGATGACACTAACATATATTTCTTTGATCTGAAAAAAGTTCAGATCAAATTTGGAACAGTTCAGATCAGATTTGGAACAGATTTGAAAAAAGTTCAGATCAGATTTGGAACAGAGGTTTAAACCTTTTAAAAATAAAATAAATTAAAATATTGCTCTTACAACATGAAATGATGAGTGTATATCCTCTCATAAGCTAAGAAAAAAAGTGAGGAAGGATAGAATTTACCCCCTTCCTCTGTATGGGGCCAAGGCATGGGTAGGCAAACTAAGCCCCGGGGGCCGGATCTGGCCCAATCACCTTCTAAATCTGGCCCGCATGGACAGTCCGGGAATCAGCGTGTTTTTACATGAGTAGAATGTGTCCTTTTATTTAAAATGCATCTCTGGGTTATTTGTGGGGCATAGGAATTCGTTCATTCCCCCCTTCAAAATATAGTCCAGCCCCCCACAAGGTCTGAAGGACAGTGGACCGCCCCCCTGCTGAAAAATTTGCTGACCCCTGAAATTCTGTCCAGAGGAACCTTTCCATTTCCAGGGGAAGGGAGGCTTGCCATATTCTTCAGCAGGGGGAGCTGGGCACCCCAGAGAAATAACACAAGGGAGGCTGAGGCATCCCAATTTCCAGGCAGAAGCCTGGTCAACCCCTAAGCAGAGTGTGAAGGAGTGACATTGGCTACTGCCATTCTAAGGCAAGGTGCTGTAAATGTATTATATTGACAAGGAAATGCCCTTGTCATCTTTCTAATCCTTCCAGCTCCGCTAGTTTACTTTGATTGCCACGCTAATTATTTCCCCATACATTTTTGTCAATTTTGATAACATTCCATTAAAACCCAATTTAAAAGCTTTCATTTCCACCTGCAAATTCTATTTCAAACCCGAGGGATTACAATGCAATTTTTTGCAATTTCAAGTCCTACTATTTCTGATTAACTACTTGTTCCAAGAGAGGCCAGGGAAATTAAATGTACATCACCCATCACTACAGCAAAACTGTTCCATTTAATCCAGAAACAACAGGTAGCAGAGATCAAATTTAATGCAAGTTGGTGAAGCTTAGCTAGAATCCATTAAGTCCAGAATGGGGTAATAAAAAGTCTCATTTAAACACAGCAGTCTATTTGACTTTTGAGCTCTCCATTTTACAAATATCTTTGTTTTCTCAGAACTTCCATTCCCCTGGACATGATTCAACGTGTCTTCGCTACATCACATTCTCATTATGTTTAATAATTGCAAAATGAAATAAATACTTGAACACTCATTTCCACATGACATAGTGCATGGCTGTTTACACACACACACACACACACACACACACCAGATTTAGGGGGAAATGTCCTGGGTGAAACAGGTCCTATTCTGATTTTCCTTGAAGTGCACACTAAGTGTTTTCATCCCTGATTTGTTGTTGTAGCAAATAACTTTGGCACAACCTTTGGTTCAGGCAGTGCGTCTGAATCATTTTCCTCCCTCCCCAAAGTGTGATTAGCATATATTATTTAGTCAAGATGGGTTAAATTTACTGGGAAGTCTATAGGCAGGGGGTTGGACTAGATGACCCTCGTGGTCTCTTTCAACTCTACAATTCTGTGATTCTACGAAAGAGGCTTGAAATTAGATAATGGCAAATTTAGAGATACCGTCTAGCAATTTTGGGAACATGCTGTCTTGCTGGGATCTTTGTTTTTTTGTCCCAGGGATGTGCAAACATTTCCCCAGTTATTTTGTACATAGAATCATAGAATCATAGAGTTGGAAGAGACCACAAGGGCCATCCAGTCCAACCCCCTGCCAAGCAGGAAACACCATCAAAGCATTCCTGACAGATGGCTGTCAAGCCTCCGCTTAAAGACCTCCAAAGAAGGAGACTCCACCACACTCCTTGGCAGCAAATTCCACTGTCGAACAGCTCTTCACTGTCAGGAAGTTCTTCCTAATGTTTAGGTGGAATCTTCTTTCTTGTAGTTTGAATCCATTGCCCCGTGTCCGCTTCTCTGGAGCAGCAGAAAACAACCTTTCTCCCTCCTCTATATGACATCCTTTGATATATTTGAACATGGCTATCATATCACCCCTTAACCTTCTCTTCTCCAGGCTAAACATACCCAGCTCCCTAAGCCGTTCCTCATAAGGCATCGTTTCCAGGCCTTTGGACCATTTTGGTTGCCCTCCTCTGGACACGTTCCAGCTTGTCAGTATCCTTCTTGAACTGTGGTGCCCAGAACTGGACACAGTATTCCAGGTGAGGTCTGACCAGAGCGGAATACAGTGGTACTATTACTTCCCTTGATCTAGATGCTATACTCCTATTGATGCAGCCCAGAATTGCATTGGCTTTTTTAGCTGCTGCATCACACTGTTGACTCATGTCAAGTACACGGATAGTTCTGTCTTGCCAAGCACTGATACCACACGCTGCAATGCAGTTTCTGTGACGGTGGGATTTTCTGCATTGTCAGCTCACATCCTAGCAAGAAGGGTGTGGCTTTTTCTTATTGGAAGTGTTGACTTGCTTGCTATTTCACAGGTTGCCAGGTCCTTGTGCAAAACCCTTTTTAATTGTGCTTCCTCCCCCTTCCTTCTTTTCCATAGTTGTACGGTAATAGTTTCTTCTCCAATCATTGTAATCCTCAACTGCATGTCTTATGTTACAAATCACAATGTTTCTTCTTCACTGATTTATGTTAACTGATCAGAAACTTGTCGGTCTCTTACGCACCTTTATGTGCAGCTACAAATATTTGGCTTTCACTTCAGAAACTAAGAACCATGGATATTTGTTGCATTCCTAACTTGGCCTATAACCAAAACTTGATGCAGCATTCATTTCTTCTATTACCGTACGCTCAAGTCCAAGGAATATCCATCTGGCACATGTGACATATTCTGTGCATTTGATTCCCCCAAGCCATCTATGCTTAGTGAGAGAGGCCTCTTAGTTTTTCCTGTGAAACCAATCAGGTAGCTAAAAAATTTACAATTAATAGAATTTGTCTCAGGAGTTGCTCAGGTGAGTAACTTCAACTACAGGTTGAAGAGCTTGATCAACGATTTCTGTGACTGGAGTTTACCTGCACACAATTTAGAACGATAGCAAGGAAGCTCATTATGTTGGCTAATTTCTTGATTGCAATACAGACAATGGCTCATGATGACTGACCAAGAGATAGCTATTATAGCAATTTTGTACATTCATGAGATCAAGCGGTAACTGCAGATACAGTTATGAACAAAATGTGTGGCTACATTCACATAATTGATAAGGCTTCTTCAACAAGCACATGTACAAAGGTGATTAATGGTCCGTTGATGGCAAAGATGGCATCAGCATGGAAAGGTGTCGTTATTTCAGAGCTATGGTGGAAATCTGGTGAAAACCTTCAAGCATTAACACATTTATGGAAGCTAGCTGGATGGGTCAGAGGTGTGATAAACGCATATGTGAAGAATGGAGTGTTGCCTGCTGCGCTTAAAATCATGGCTGGCCCAAGACATTTTGGCACCTGAGGCGAACCACAAAATGAGCCACCAGTGAAGAAGGGGCGAGTGAAGATCTCTATCGGGAACAAGGATGGGAAGAGACCAGCAGTGCCTCCTATTCAAAAGAGACCACACAGAGGCGGCATGGTGGAAGTTTGCTGGTGAGGTGGCAGACCTGGCTTCCCAAGGAACACATTGCAGCCATTGGCAGCAGTGGCAGAAGCAGTGGGCGAGGCATTCCTTGGAGACATGATCTGCTGCCCCTGTAGATCCTGCCACCTGAGGCGGTTTCTTCACCTTGGCTCATGGGTAGGCTGGCCCTGCTTACAGTGACAGTAGGGGAATCCACTTCTTAAGAAGCCCACTGTAGACTTAATGGTGTGTAATAACTATGGACCAGTCAGCAACACTCCTTTCTGGGCAAAGGTGGGTGATTGTGGAGCAATTGCAGGTATTGCTGGATGCAGCTGCTACAATTTGTATTCAGATCCAGCTTCGGAACTGAATCAGCCTTGATGGTGCTTATTGTGAGAGGGGTGGCGGTGGGAGACCCTGCTACTTTGCTATACTTGTTATCTCACAGCTTTTGATCCCTTAGACCAGGCATAGGCAAACTCTGGCCCTCCAGATGTTTGGGACTATAATTCCCATCATCCCTAGCTAACAGGACTAGTGGTCAGGAATAATGGGAATTGTAGTCCCAAACACCTGGAAGACCGGAGTTTGCCTATGCCTGCCTTAGACCATGATAGCTGCCTGGACCATCTCAGTGGGACAGGTGTCAGAAACACTGTATAGTCAGTAGTACCTCGAGTTACAAACGCCTCAGGTTACTAACGCTTCAGGTTACAAACTTCGCTAACCTGGAAGAGTTACCTTGAGTTGAGAACTTTGCCCCAGGATGAGAACGGAAATCGTGTGCCAGTGGCGCAGTGGCAGCAAGAGGCCCCATTAGCGAAAGCACGCCTCTAGTTAAGAACAGTTTCAGGTTAAGAACGGACCTCCGGAACGAATTAAGTTCGTAACTAGAGGTACCACTGTATTACAATGGTTCTGTTCTTATCTTTAGGGCTGTGTTCAGAAGGTAGCACTGGTTGAGTGGTCCTTGGACCCCTGGCAACTGTGCTATGAAGTTCTGCAGGGTACTATTCTCTCCTCCCAATGGTATTTACTTATCAAACCTTTATTAGGCATTTACATGTAAAATCGCGAGAGCAAGATTCACGTACAGGAACTTTAAAATATATATACACAAAGAAACAACATTTAAACTCATAGGCTGATTGTATGTGTGTGTTAGTAAAATCTAGAATTTCCTCCTGTTAAAGTACTCCTTGAAGCACTGCTGCCAAAAACTCGGCTACCCCCGCAGTCACCCCTTGGTCAATGTCAGAGAGACAGAATCCAACACTTCCACCATGCTGCGGTTTCAAACCACCCAAAAGGGGGGACAACACGCGTTCACGCAGCGTACTGTGTAGTGGACAATAAAAGAGAATATGCTCTACAGTGTCCGGGACATTCAGGGAACATCTGCAGTATCTCTTGTTTCTGGGAATATTCTGATATCTACCCCTGACAAATGCCGAGGGAAAGATATTCAGTCGGGCCAACATAAATGCCCTACGTTGGGCTGGTATTATTAGTTTAGTAACATAGTTGACCCTGCTATCTAGGATATTTAAATCATAGAATATGGGAGAGCAAATTTTATTTAACATTTATATGAAGCCAAATAAAGTTCAGAGTACTGGTGATACTTTGCCCCCTCAATTCCTAATGACCACCACCCCAAATTCATATAAATGTTGAACAGTGTTGGCAACACACTACTACTTTCTGAACCAACACTACTTTCTGAACATGGCTCCAAAGGTAAGAATGGAACCACTGCAAAAAATGTCCCCACCCCCTGCATTGGGGGCCTTGGTGTGTGTGGGGGAGAATGAGAAGCAAGAGAAGAGTTGCCACCCCTTGCTCTCAATGTTGTGTCCCCATCAGGGCCGCCAAGGCCATGACAGGAAGGACTGGATGAGTGCTTTGCAGATTTCAGTGTGTCCAGAGGAAGCCCTCTGAGCCTATCATGCAACTCGGCTCTGTTCAGTGAAAAAGCCCTAACAGTTGCTATTTATTTATTTTTAAAACGTGGTAACTGTACAGCAACCCAGTTCTGTACTCGGGGCACTTCTCCATGGCTGTGCATGTGGTTTCTTTTACTTTAGACAGCTGAAACCATGGGTTCTCATTGCACCCCTAAGGGCATGCGGTTGCTTCCATGTTCCGGAGGCCAGTCTTCCACAGCTGGTGCCATGCCACTGTTCCATCTGCCAAGACACAGAAAGCGAAGACTTGAGACTTCGGTTGCGGCCGAGTGAATTTGGCATAAAACAAACGATGGCAACCCTCCTGCATCTGGTACACTAGTGCAGCAACTTCAAGGGCTCTGAGTGACAGTAATGAGCTCTGTTTGTATACCTCCAGGAAGCCTGTCGGTATGCTTTGAAAACTCAGTAATTGGAGAATTACATATTGAATGTGTGCACTGCCATGGCTCTTGTCAAAGCTGACAAGTTTCTTTCGGGCAACATGCGGTGCGATCCCATGCATGGCTGCGCAGCAGTAAGCCCTGTTGCGTTCAATTGCTCAGTCCCAGGTAAGTGTGCATAGGATGGCAGCCTTATTTATCTGTTTGCCTCACTCAAGGAAATTAGGTTTCCTCTTATCCCTCTTGTTTTGCATAGAAGATATAGCCCAGGTGGTGGAGTGAAAGCAGGGATGGAAATTAAGTGGGATGGAATACTGAGCATCAGTTGGCAGCGCCTCTGCAAACGTCTGCTGTGACAGGCCGGCAGCGGCTCCCAGGGATGATTAGAAGAAGCTTGCCTCCAGAAGCCTCCTGCAGAAGCTGAAGGCTACAGAAAATCAGCCCGACAATGCAAGCTGATGGAAGAGGGAGGCCGTGCCTGGTTACTGCTCCTGTCCTGGTTTTCTCTTGCCCTGCCTTTGCCCAGGCCCTGGGAGTGGGTAACAGAGAATGTGCTGGTAGGAATGGAAGGTTGTGTCAATTTTGGTCCCTTCGGTTTTTTCATTTTCCTATTTTTTAAAATAAAAAAACCAATAATTTTTCATTTGCAGATTTAGAAAGCAGAAGACAAAGAGAAAAAAAGAAAAGAGAGGAAATAAAAAAGTGGAAGAAGAGGGGAAATTAACAACAACAACAACAAATATAAACAATATAAAGAATAATTATAGACCAAATCACATTGCAGATACAGTGACCATCAGTACAGTAAGATTTTTCAGATTCCCATATTGCTGCAGCAATTTGCAATTTTTCCTTTTAAAAAATCCTCATGAAAATTCATCAGTATTTTAGAGCAAATTTCTCCCAACAGGCGCATTTTATGTCTGCAGTTTTGATGCAGACTACTGTAGGCATTTTCAAAAGCCATTTCTTAAAGTATTTTTAAAGCCACTTCTCCTAATAGGATGCATCTTTGTATATTTTTTTCACCAATATAACAACAACAACAACAACAACAACAACAACAACAACAATATTTATTATTTGTACCCCGCCCATCTGGCTGGATTTCCCCAGCCACTCTGGGCGGCTTCCAACAAAATATTATATATATATATTAAATATAAATATATAATATATATATATATAATATTTTTATGCACATTTTTGCCTACATTATGCATTTCTTTAAAGATTGGTTGGTTGGTTGGAGAACTGCATTGAAGGATGTGAATAAGCACACATTCTGAAGGAGGGTCGTGTTTCAGTTCCCATATAGTTTAGGAAACTGCAAATTTGATAAATTCTGCTTTAAATGTGAGCGGAACTTTATTTCATTCCCATCCCTCTCTACCAGGACCTGGAGATTCACTCCCCCTTTCTTGCTCTAGATCTCTGTCAGCTACATTGGCAGAGATGATGCTGGCAGAATAGACATCCTGATCATAGATGTCAACTTTCCCTTTTTTTGGCGGGAAATTCCCTTATTCCAGCGCCGTTTCCCACTGCAAAAAAAGGGAAGGTTGACAGCTATGATCCTGATTTAGGAAACCTCCGACTCCCCTAGCTGCATAGCTACAATTCTTGGAGTAGTTTAAAACCAATCTGTATTCCCAGGTGTTATAAAAATTAGGTTCAACCCCAGAAGGGAGTCCATGAACCCGGGGGAGAGCCTTAGTAGGGCTCCCCTCCTCTCAAGAGCACTTATGAATAAAATAGAGACGATACAGAATCTCCCAAAGCAAGGCGGTAGCCCTTTATTAGTTACTGCTGCAGCAGGGTGTCTTTGCAAGCAAAAGACCCCGAACAAAGGTGCACAAGCTCCTATATAGACTTTTGAAATTCCCCCCTCCAGCTCAAGACCACCCCTCCATACATTAGAATTACATCACAAATTGGGAGGGTCTGGTAGCATCTTGGACCCTGCCCCCATGTCTCCTCTCGCCCTCCACCAAAAACCCATCAGGTGAAACAAAAGATATTTACATTTCCCTATCTCCCAGCCAAGTTAATCACACCCTTTTGTCTGACACAGGTATCAGGATGCCAGAGATTATCACTCAGGCAGAGGTCTGCTGAGTAGCTGGAGGGGCAACCCCCCCTTTGTTCCTGAGACAAAGAAATACTTGGTCAGTTGGGAGTGAGGCCTGTCTTCCTGTGCTGGTTTTCAGACATGTGGCCTTATTTGTTTTGGTACATTAATAACAATTATTATATATAAATAAAATACCTTAAAATTCTTACAACATTCCCCCCTTTGAGGCTTAATTTTTTGATAAAAAATTATTGCCTCACAAAATTATTAACCTGGTATGAAATGGATGCCTTTGTGTGAATCTGAAAAGTCTTGCAAGTCAGGGCCCTTAGGGATAACATGTTGCATTTTGTTACTAAATTACTTGTGGTATTCTAGCACCTTGGGATAAACATTTTCTCCCTAGTGGTCTATGCTTTATTTACCAGGAAGGTCCACCAGTGACTAAAAATGCAGTTTGTTTTGTTCCTGTCCTTTGTGTGTTTTTCCAGGTGTCAAAGCTAGCTGTCCTATGGTCTCTTGACCTTCAGCATGCTACAGCAACACCCATCAACATGCGTCCCTGGTGTAAGGGCTTGCATTGATTTGACCTAAAGCCTTTTTACCCCATGTGGTTAGGTGTGACACTCCCTGGAGAGAAAATGCCCCATCCTGCGCATCTTTGGGGCCTCTGTGGCTTTGGTCCTGCTCTCAAAGGGGTGGGACTGCGCTCTTGCTATTTAAGGGGACAAAAGCCAATGGCACCTTGGATACACTTGTCCAATTCAAAAAAAAAAAAATCACTTCTATCAATTCTATGGCTGTTTTATTATTATTTGTAGGTGGTTATATCAACTCTTGAATTAGTATTCCTTATAAAAGACTCTCTCCCTATCAATCTTAGGAAAACCGTCTGTTCACTTGTATCTTAAAATTTTCTCTAAGAACTTGCAATCTCTAGTCTAAGGAAAAACCCCCACTCAAACAAGGGAACTCTGGCATCTGTAGCTAAAGTTTCCAGGATTCTTTAAGGGAAGCCATGGCTGCTTACTGTGGTCTGATACTGCTTTGAATGTATAGTCATGCTCCCCCAAATCCGCCTCTGAGGGAAGTTTGGCACCCACAAAATCATGACAGCATAAAATATTGGAAGCTGAATGAGGTTTGTGCAGGAACAAATGGACCCCTACAAACTCTTCCAGGTCTTCATTTGTTTTTAGCTATCATTGCCCAGGTTGACAGTGATGGGGATGATTATTGTACAGCCAGAGAACTGACAGCCCTGTCAAAAGTAAGTTCTGGAAGTCTTCCTTTCCCTTCTGCTCCATGCCCCCAAATTGCAACGAGAGCAGCTGCTTCCTAGTTCAGACTTCTGTGATCGAGGGAGGAGTAGGCTTTGATCTCTCACCAATAAACAAATAAAGGAAAAGCTGCTTCAGTGGATGGAAACAGTTTCGTATCCAGGTAACCATGTCCTTTCCTCATTGATCACTATGGTAACCCGACTCCCTCCTTCTGCTCCCTCGAAATGAGACAAGCATGTTTCACAGATAACAGGGAGGGAGAATCTTTGATTTTGCTAATCCATTCCTTGACTCCTCAGCAGTGAAGGGTCAACCTCTGTTTCTAATAAGGGGTTTGAACTGAAATCACTTCAAAACAAACACATGTGCCACAACACAGTTCATGCGAAAAGAAATCAAAGGGACTGGGAATGTGGTTTGGTGAACATTAGGTCTGTCACACAGACATCGCTATCGTACACTTGACATCCACTTGAGGACAGTCTCCCGAATATGCAAATTGGCTGAAGAAGAAGAAGAAGAGGAAGAAGAAGGGCAACAACAACAACAACAACAACAACAGCAACAACGTTTCTGAGACCATGAGAAAGTTTTGTCCTTCTGGTGTGTGATCTTTGTTGGCGCATGCAGAAAACATGCAGGTCTATCACTTGCTGTCCAGCATTGCCACAGACGATTAGGCACAGCCACACAAGCACAGATAACTTGGAAAGTTTGCAGTGAACTAAAGTTGAGCTTGCATGATCATCAGAATCATGTGGTCACTGAATAAATTTATTCTTGGATCTGCTGAAAGAGAACTTTTCCAAACGATACCTGATGTGTTGTTGTTGTATACTGCCAAACAAAACAACAACCCCCTACCCATTCCAGTTTAACAGACCATAGATTGCTTAATCAGCCAAAGGTTTGGTTATAGAGAGATGTTTTCACTTGGCACCTAAAGATACAAAATGATGGTGCCAGGTAAGCCTCCCTGTAGAGAGCATTTCACAAATGGGGAGAGACCATGGAAAACACCCCCCCCCAACTTCTGGTGGCCCTTATAATGGAATTTGATGCCACAGGACACATTGACAGCCATTGACTCAGATGAATGAAAGGATGCCTCTCCATGGCAGTTGGTCTTCATGATGGGGAAATGGAACCTCCAAGCTCACAGATAATATTTCTCTCTGAATACCAGACACTGGGCTGCCCTTTTCATGTCCTGCTTGTGGGCTTTTGGAAGCAGCGAGATGTGTGTGTGTATCAAGAGATCTTGCCTAAGGCTTTGTGCATCTACAACTTGTCTTTTAGCTCTGTGTTGCACTAGCCATATAAAACACATGAGCGTTGTGTACATAAAATACTGCTCAGCTAAGGTGGCCAATTATGCATTGCCAAAAAGGGGGCACAAATTGGCAGAACATTTGCATATGGTACTTTGTACAGACACAATTTTTCAAGAATTATTATTTAGACAGCGATGTAATACATCTCACCATAATGGGAGAGCAGACTTCTGTGCCTGCTCAGTATTTTGACTGTTCATAGGCTCCAGCTCCACCTTTTAATGGTATTTTGTTGTTTAGTCGTGTCTGACTCTTCGTGACCCCATGGACTAGAGCATGCCAGTCACTCCTGTCTTCCACTGTCTCCAGTGCTTTCCCCCCCTAAAAAATGTTTAGGGGTACTCTCATTTTGACTCAGGAAAACCACCATTTTATAGTTCAAATCTGGAAAAACAAATACAGCAAATGGACAAAAGTACAAAGATTCACAAAATGTTTAGGGGTATGCGTACCCCTGCATACCCCCAGAAAAAAGCACTGGGTATAGCCATTTAAACTCACCATTCAAATAGGGTACATCTTCAGAGAGAGGACTGTTCTCTGATATCCCTACAAAATAGAGGACGGTCATGCGCAAAATAGGGCACATGGCCACTCTTTGCTGGGGCAAATCTGTGCTACCAACTTAAATTGCTTTAACCATTAATAAATATATTGTGAATCCTGGAAACTGAAGTTCCTTTAGAAGGGTGAGCATAGGAGCCAACTCCTAGGAGCTGAGGTCCCTTTAGCCCTCCATAAAATATTTGAGGGGGCTGCCCCCCACAAGTTGATGGGCATTGCCTTAAAAATGGGGTTTGTGTGCTGCATCTTGTGGTCAGTAATGTCTGCCCTCCCAATATTTTATTCAATGTGTCACCCTGGAGGGTTAGTGATCTCTCACAGAAGTCTCAACAATCTACAGTATCCCCAAGATACGGGGGATTATTGGGGGGGGGAGTCTGAAAACTTAAACAGGTGTAAATCCCATATAATTTGGAGGTCTACAAATATATGATGCATTCCATGGACAGCCCTCAACTTCCTTCTTCCTTCTTCTGGCTTCAAATCTATTTTGGCTTTGCTGAAGAGTGCCACAGTATGGTGCTTTCAATCCACCTTTTAAATAAGGCAAGACAATGATTTGCTTTTTAAAATAAAGTAAGGAGCCCATATTCTTTATAGCCAGTTTATTGCTTTTGCAAAGTATTGATCTCTCACAAGGGATGGCAAACGCTTCCGTAGGCAAGGTGGAGCTGCTATCGAGCTGTTTTACCGTTGGCAAAAGAGATGCCATTAAGATGAGTGTAAGAAAATAGGAACATGGGGGCATTTTAAGCAGAAATAATAAAGCTCTTTAATGCTTCCAGTGCAACTCTAAAGATAATATGAAGCGATGAGCTCTGCAGTCAATGAATTTTACGATCTGTGCAATGCTACCGAAAGCATTAATATGGAAACTAATAGTGTAGCATACAGCAATCAAATCTGCAGCTGCTGTAAAGTTTCACAGAAGCCAATGGAGTGCTGGTGATGTGCTACAGCTATAGAATGAATTTTTCCTTCCATAGGCTACAGTCAGAGGTGCTGTGGGGTGCTGGACCAGGCCTCCCCCCCTCCCACCCCCTGGACCACTTTCCCAGGTCTCAAGGCCACAGCAGTTTCTCACTATCTACAGACAGGAGTCTTCTGGACATGTACAGCTATGCCATACAGATGGGCTGGTTACATATATTTGGACCAGTATATATTTATCATTCTTGTTTTAAAGTTACATATATATCCCACCTTTCCTCCAAGCAGCTCAAGGTGGCACGTAATAATAATAATAATAATAATAATTTTTATTTGTATCTTACGATACTCAAGGCGGTTTACAAGCAGAAGAAACAAAAAATGTACATCTTATAACAATCTAATGCAATACAAAAATGTGATAATAAAACAAAACTTTAAAATAAGCAACCTACATCAAAAAGTAACATTCAACAATTATTAGAGTAATATAAAATACAGTCGTACCTCGGGTTACGTACGCTCCGGGTTGCGTACTTTTCGGGTTACGAACTCCGCTAAACCGGAAGCGCAACCCGATGCGTGTGCGATTTGCTCATGCGCAGAGCGGTTTTTTTGCGGGTTTTTCAGGTTTTTCCGGTCTGCGCAGACGGAATTGTTCAGGTTACGTCCTTTTCGGGTTACGTACTGTAACCTGGAACGGATTAAGTACGCAACCCGGGGTACCGCTGTAATATCAACATATAAAAGTTAAACAGAAATCCACTCAACATTTACAATAAACAATTTCTAAACTAATCAATAAAACAATGGCAAGCCACAGTACATAAAATAATACAATACAAATTGAGAAGCAAAGACTAGAGGGTGGGGCAAGGCAGGTGGAAGGAGGCCTTGCCTGATGGAGTCTCTCCCCTCACAGTTCTTCCTGCATGAAAAAGCTCCCTTATGAAGAGTCCCGGGGCCAGAAGGTGGGGCAAAGCAGGTGGTTCTCCTCTCATTTAATCTCCATAACAACCCTGTGAGGTAGGCTAGGCTGAGAGAATGTGACTCGCCTGAGGTCACTCAGTGAGGTCCATGGCTGAGTGGGGATTCGAACCCTGGTTTCCAAAATCCTTGTCTTGACACGCTAACCACGAGCCTACGCACTTCTTTGCAAAGCTGCCATCCAGATCCATTTGGGCCAGGGCCATTCATTACTGCTCCCACCACAGTGCCTATTCCCAAAGTGTCCCATCTTCAGCTTGGTCAAAATTTGTTAGTGAGAATTGTCTTCTGATGCCTCTGAATTCCCCCCTTGCCTGTTGTTCTTTGCTTCCTGTTCCCTGTTTGCTTGGTCATGCATTGCTTTCTCAGGCACCTCCGAAGGTGATGTGTTAACCAGAATAATTTGACTTCCCTAATTCAATATTAGAATTGCCATGGAAACCTCTTAGCAACACGGAGAAATAACATGGATCCAAAAGATAGCCACAGGAAGCTCACATGGTGATGCTTGGAGGGGAGGGAGGGGTGTGTGTGAAATATTGCTTATACATTCCAGCCTCTGGGCAACAAAAACAGCAATTGCAACCCCCACTATCATTTTTTTTGGCTTTACAGCAAAATGGCTCTCTTTCAGATTCCTCATACTGCCTCAGCAACGTTTTGCAATGAAATTTTGTGTCTGCAATTAATTAATAATATTAATAATATTAACTGCTAACTCTGCCTCATTTTCTGATACTGACAAAGCAGCATGTTTTCCTGTCTCTGGTCACCAGGCAGGCACCATACACACAAATTCTCCTGCTAATTGTCTTAGTAATTATGCCTTTAATTTTTTTTTTAAGTTCATGGGAGGGACCAGGGGATGGAGACTGGCATGGGAGAGGTAGCAGAGTCTCTGTGCTAATAGGATAGATCTGCTCTTGTGAATGATAATACAGTAGCAGGCAGGTTGGGTTGAGCCAGAAAAACCATAGGAAGCTTTTTTTAAAAAAAAATGAGTCAGACCATCAGTCCAACTAGTTCAATATTGACCACACTGATTGGCAACAGTTCTCTGGGACTTTGTTCAGGAGTCTCTCCCAGTCTCTACCTGGAGATGCCAGTAGGGATTATTATCACTGACAAGGAGAGGTCTGAAACGTCTTTTACTCTGACTTACTTAAATCCAGACGGTTCCAACTCTTACATAGCAAAATCAGATCTATTGGTATTGACTTGTTGGAACTCTTTTATAATTCAAGTGAGCAATATATTTATCACCATATTCAAACCAGATTACGGGACATTGAAAAACAAAACATTGAGTCAGCTGTAAAAAGAAATTGTTCCCCCAAGTTCTATGGTTAAATACAACAGATGACAGGGGCACTTATATCTCAAAATTAGCAATTCCAGTCTAACGCAAGGCCCAATGGAACGTTCCCCCCCCCCCGAGCTTTTGCCAAGGGCAGATATTCAAACACCTCCAGAAACGATAGGTATTGCAGATGTTCTTTGAATGTGCCAGACACTGTGGAATATATCGTTTTCTAACTGTTCATTGTACAACCAGCTATGTAAACGCATGTTATCCCCCCTTTTGGAATAGTTTAACATCACAGCACAGTGAAAATATCAGATTCTATCTGTCTGACATTAACCCGGAAGTGACTGCAAGGGTGGCTGAGTTTTTGTCAATAGTATCTCTTAGAGGGGCAAATGGCACCATTTGGCAGGAAGAAATTCCAATGAAAATCCTCGTTATTGCATATTTTACAAGGCTGTTTATTTGTATGTATTTTAATTTTTATATATGCTGTATGGATGTTTTATGATGGCATATATATGCTTTTATTATTGTACAAGAAGCATACAAAACTGGTAAGCAGTCAAAGGTATTGGAAAACAGTAAAGGTAAAGGTAAAGGGACCCCTGACCATCAGGTCCAGTCGTGTCCGACTCTGGGGTTGCGGCGCTCATCTCGCTCTATAGGCCGAGGGAGCCGGCGTTTGTCCGCAGACAGCTTCCGGGTCATGTGGCCAGCATGACAAAGCCGCTTCTGGCGAACCAGAGCAGCGCACGGAAACCGTTTACCTTCCCGCCGGAGCGGTACCTATTTATCTACTTGCACTTTGACGTGCTTTCGAACTGCTAGGTGGGCAGGAGCTGGGACCGAGCAATGGGAGCTCACCCCGTGGCAGGGATTCGAACCGCCAACCTTCTGATCAGCAAGCCCTAGACTCTGTGGTTTAACCCACAGCGCCACCTGGGTCCCTTTTGGAAAACAGTAGCCACTACTATTATCAAACAGTAGACTGAACAGAATTGCTTTCTATTATAATTGCCATATCTACAATTAGGTACAGGCTTTGTAAAAGGACAAGATTTTTTGTTTTAAATGATTTCAGTGCAGAAAACTTGCATAACTTTTTCTCTGGAGTAGAAAGAGGGTAATGAGTACTTTCCTAGAACGCAAACAGTATTCTAATGAAAGAACATGATGCAAGTGATGTATTTTTATTGAGGAAAAAGATGCTTGTATGCAACTTTATACTGTAGCTTGCTGAGCAACCTTGCAAACTCAAATTGCTTCCAGCTCAACACTAGGTTAAGACATTCTGAAGAAGTGTTAAAAGCATCACAGTTACTTGTGTGCTGCTCCAGAACCCTGGGTTAAACATCAAGTGTCACCCACTGCCCCTTCCCCAAGGAAAGTAAATCAGATTACACATGTTTCACCCTTGATTTGAATGCTAGAATAAATGAAAAATACAATCTGGAACTTCAGGGCAGTCAACTGAACTGTTTCGTAATGCTTGGCAAATTAGCTATGGCTCGTATTGTGCTTAGAAATGTTCACAACCAAGCAGTGTTTCAAGAATGGCTTTCTTCACTTCTCTTTTTCTCTGGATCAAACTGGGTGCTTTCATACAAAATTTTCTTTCTTATCCCTTCTTGAACCATTCGTTGCTGAATCCTTAGTTTTGCATTATTGCATCTACAATAGACCCAACATCCTAATGTTGTCAGGATAAAACCTCCCACTCCAAAGTCACAGGATAGTCTCACTCTGCCTCAGATAAAATTGACAAAAGGTGAATAAAGGAGGAAATCCAGCCTGTTGAACGAGACAAAGGCTGTAGATTCTAAAACTACTGGTAGTTGCCAAAAAGTATCCAAGACCCACAGTTAGACCACCCAATGAGCCATAGAGCACTGATTCTCAAGCACAAAGGACATTTCTGATGTCAAGTATTCCCAGTAGCTTAAGACTTCTTTGCATCCCCGGCCTCTTCCTCGCCCGCCATTACAACCCCACTTGTCAGGCTTCTCCCAGCCGACCAACCGCCGCAGCTAAACCACCACGATGGCCTATATTTGTAATATAATTTGTAATAAGGACGCGGGTGGCGCTGTTGTCTAAACCACAGAGCCTAGGGCTTGCCGATCAGAAGGTTGGCGGTTCGAATCCCCGCGACGGGGTGAGCTCCCATTGCTCGGTCCCTGCTCCTGCCAACCTAGCAGTTCGAAAGCATGTCAAAGTGCAAGTAGATAAATAGGTACCGCTCCGGTGGGAAGGTAAACGGCGTTTCTGTGCGCTGCTCTGGTTCGCCAGAAGCGGCTTAGTCATGCTGGCCACATGACCCGGAAGCTGTACGCTGGCTCCCTCGGCCAGTAAAGCGAGATGAGCGCCGCAACCCCAGAGTCGTTTGCGACTGGACCTAACGGTCAGGGGGTCCCTTTACCTTTATATTTGTAATGCCTAAAAAGGTTGGGCAAAGTATGTAAGTAAGTAAGCCAGTGGGGATTGAACCTGCGACCTCTTGCATGTACCCACTGCCAATGCCACCTCCATTTCCTTCCAGCCGTTGGAGATTTCGCTTTGCTCTCTGAGGGGAAGCCAGCAACTTCGGACGGGGCTGTTTCCCTTGCAGCAGAGGGTGAAACGGCTCACTGTTACTGAGCTCAGTGACCTCGTCATCTTACATACATGCGTGGGCTACGCAGCTCAAGAACGTGCACTAAATGAAAAAGTAGATGCTAACTTAAAAAAATAATAATCCTTCAACCAACTGAGATTTCTAGACTTCGCACACTAAAAATGCGGCAAGTGGCCCAGACATCAAAACAAAACAAAACAAAACAAAACCCTGAACAGTGACCTTTTTTCTGGCTGATTGACAACCCTATTTTCAGATTTTGTTCTAATACTAACACACACACACACTTACAAGTATCCTTAACACCTTCCTTTTGTGACCAGCGTGCTAAGTGCTACATCTCATCTTTTAGGAAAACATGGTGCTGTGCATTTAAAGAGCCATTATTTCAGGTGCATCTCACAGAGGAGAATTGGGAAAGAAACCATTTGATTTGTAACCTGCTTAAAACAGGTTAAAACATTGAGGGTGGCCACCTCAGTTCTAGATATTAGTAGCCAGTAGTTGCTCATGCAATACATATTAATTACTGTTCTGCAGTAGGTAACGTAACAGGTGATAAATGATGATAATAATAATAATAATAATAATAATAATAATAATGGGCAATGTTTAAGTAGGCATATTGTATTGTATGAATAAGACAATATATGATGTCAGCCAACCTGGAGGACCATGACCATCCTTCTTGATTACATACCATCCAATTCACATGTTATATTTCTAGCAGAAGCTGCTCTTGAATCTGCTTTCAGCTGTAAGACCTCTGCATGTTAAAAGCATGCAGACAGGAGCAATTCCCTGTGCGCAATGAAGATTACGAGACACAATTTCATTTCAAAGCACCAGTGCCACAGGCACTCATTCCCTTTTGTCTCTTCCCTTGCACTCCATTTGTCAAGCACTGGTTGATCTGTATGCGTTATCAGTAGTTCTCACTTCATCATGCCTTTTAGAGAAGGGTTTTATAGACATTTAAGGTAATTGAATTAGGTCTCTCTTTAGCTGTGTACACTAAACAGATACATATATGGACAGGTGGTTGCAGGCTGCCTTCTTATGGATGGAAATAAGTTAACAGATGGAACGGAAGTCCAGGAATGCCCTAGGTCAGTGCTAGTTGGATCTCTCCCATCTTTTCCACTCTGGATGGGTTTCTTCCTGCTTTCTCTCCTGGACTTCTTTGCCGCTTTTGAAACTTAGCAGAAACTTAGTAGTAAAAAAGTCCAAATGGTCTGCTAGGAGTGCAGTGCTGCCAACCCCAAGAATGATTAGTTAGTCCGTTGCTGTTATTATCAAATACTGTTGAGTGATCAGGAGTTCTTTGGACAACAGTATCTGTTGGGATGGCATTGGCTTCTCGGTCACCTTGACACTTGCCAGAACACAGTTTTAAAGAAGAGTTAAATAGCATCAATGGCCAGATGACAGGTCCTAGTCATAGAATCATAGAAACATAAAATGGTAGAGTCATCTTGTCCAACCAGTGCAATGCAAGAATCTCAACTAAATCAGACATGGCAGGTGGCCATCCAACTTCTGCTTAAAATCCTCTAGGTGGGAGAGCCTACCACCTTCTGAGGGCTGTGGTCCCAGGGCATTTTTTTGAGGGGGCGTGACCAGGTGCCCCCACGACAGGCTCCCTCATCAGAGCCTGGCTCTGGCACACGAGGGAGCTGTGGAGACAGCTTCCTCGTGCAACAGCCCAATGCCACCAGCCTCAACTGCCACCCACTCTCCTGGGTTGTGGCACTTGAGCCTGGCCGCAGCTCCACTCCAGGGTCAGGTCTGACCTGGGGGCAGAGAGCAGGAGGAGAGTCGGCAGCAGCTTCTCGCCCCTCTGCTCACCTGGACTGTGGCGCACGAAGGAGCTGCATGAGATCTTGCTGGAAGCTGTTGCCCCTGCCACTTCTCTGCCGCCAGTGGGGCGTCCACAGGGGAACTGCCTCTTGGGCTTCCACTTCATGAAGCAGCTGCCTCCACCTGCCTCATGGGTGGGCCGCCCCTGCTGTGCACGCTTCACATGAGAAGCTCCCCACTTCATCAAACATCCTCCACACACTTGTAGGGATTCAGCGCCCACCAGAGGAATCTACTGCCATCAGGTTTACCATGTTCAGCCCCCGACTTCCAAAGTAGCTCCTCTCTTCCATGGGGCGGGTGGGCTAAGAGGTCTGCTCGGAGTCTGCTCATTGCACAGCACTCTACAGGTTCCCAGTTTAACTAGCCAACAACGTCTCTCCCCCCCCCCGGAAGCCTCTGTTGCCATTTCTGGAACCGGTTTCTTTCCCCCCAACAATTGCAACCCTGCTGCCTTTGCAGAAGGCAAGCCAGAGCAGATTTCAGTCTCTGGATGATTTCCCTCGCTTTTCCTGACAGCAAAGGATAACGTTTTATGCTACACGAGGACAGAATATGTGGTATAGGCTGTGACTGATCTCAAGAACTGTGCAGCTAATGATCATGAAGCTGATGGAAGAAGGGGCCAGAGAGGATTGTTGTTCTTTCTTCCCTTTTACCTTTTCCTAATGTGAAGCAGAAGAGCAATGAAAGCAAGGCAGAGTGCTCAATAATAGAAAACTGGTCCTGGCCACCCTGAAGCAAACTGTCACACATCCAATCAGAGGCAGCAGATGTCACTGAAATATATGTCACTTATCTGCCAGGGCTTCTCTGTGCCAGGGTGATTTGTCAAAAAAAAAAAACCTCTACAAAAACCTGACAGCAGTACAAAGCACACTATATGGCAGTTTGATCATAAATAGCTTCTTTTGTCACAACAAGTTCCCAAAGCAAGGTGGAGGGAAAAAACAACACCCATATTGTACGACAAACCAGCTTGCATTGTGTTTGCCTCATTCTAATTAGCAGCCTTGTCCTAAGGGAAAAGGGACCTCCAGCCCACGAGCACAGAAATCCTGCTCCAGTTTTCTCCTCTCATTACTGCTTCCTTCTTAGCAGAAGAGATGGGTTTCACTCTTTCATAGCAGGCAGATCTAAACCAACCAATATGAACAAAACACTTTCCGCTCACAGGGGCTCCAAAGATCCCACCCAAATGGTGTAGAGTTTTCCATTGGCGGGCACTTTTCTTTAGTTACATAAAGAATTGAAGCTGTTCTTCCTAACAAGAAACGTGCATTGAAGGAAACCTGTGACAGGAAGAAAGGGCACCATTTCAGGTGTGCTGAGGGAAGAGACTCCAGGGGCAAAAGGAGATCCCAAATTCCAAAAGCCCATGAAGGTGAAATTGCAACACACACACACACACACACACACACACTACATTTGCTGCAATTAATTTAAAACTTACACACGCTAACTCTTACACATGCTCTAAAAATGTTTTAAATCTGCACTCTGAACATACTAGTCCGTTCTGCTTTTGCCTAACCTATTCTTCCGTTTTTACTGTTCTGTATAGTTTGTTTCATACTATATGGAACAACTGATTGGTTCAAAATTGGGAAAGGAGTACGACAAGGCTGTATATTGTCTCCCTGCTTATTTAACTTATATGCAGAATTCATCATGCAAAGCCGGAATTAAGATTGCCGGAAGAAATATCAACAACCTCAGATATGCTGATGACACAACCTTGATGGCAGAAAGTGAGGAGGAATTAAAGAACCTTTTAATGAGGGTGAAAGAGGAGAGCGCAAAATATGGTCTGAAGCTCAACATCAAAAAAACTAAGATCATGGCCACTGGTCCCATCACCTCCTGGCAAATAGAAGGGGAAGAAATGGAGGCAGTGAGAGATTTTACTTTCTTGGGCTCCATGATCACTGCAGATGGTGACAGCAGTCATGAAATTAAAAGATGCCTGCTTCTTGGGAGGAAAAGCAATGACAAACCTAGACAGCATCTTAAAAAGCAGAGACATCACCTTGCTGACAAAGGTCCATATAGTTAAAGCTATGGTTTTCCCAGTAGTAATGTATGGAAGTGAGAGCTGGACCATAAAGAAGGCTGATCGCCGAAGAATTGATGCTTTTGAATGCTGGAGGAGACTCTTGAGAGTCCCATGGACTGCAAGAAGATCAAACCTATCCATTCTTAAAGAAATCAGCCCTGAGTGCTCACTGGAAGGACAGATCCTGAAGTTGAGGCTCCAGTACTTTGGCCACCTCATGAGAAGAGAAGACTCCCTGGAAAAGACCCTGATGTTGGGAAAGATGGAGGGCACAAGGAGAAGGGGACGACAGAGGATGAGATGGTTGGACAGTGTTCTCGAAGCGACTAGCATGAGTTTGGCCAAACTGCGGGAGGCAGTGAAGGATAGGCGTGCTCTGGTCCATGGGGTCACGAAGAGTCGGACACGACTGAATGACTGAACAACAATAGTTGGTTTCACGTTGGCAAAACTTGGGGCTCAGGCAAGGGCTATAATCAACTTCAGGGATTCCAACAGGCATTGCTCATGCAGTTCCAATCATCTATTTGCAACCCAAAAAATGATAAGTTAACATGCTCCAGAAAGACAGAAAAAGCTTTCACTCCTGAATTCAGCGCATGCTGTGGTAATTCTGCGGAACGGTGGCATATGTGTCTCTTGTTGTTCAACATCTATATAAAAGTGCCGGGAGAGCTGTCATTCGGGCATCTGCAGCATATTACCACCAGGACGCTGATGGCTCTCAGCACTGCCTCTCCGTTCCATCACAAGCAGGACAGGCTGTGAAGGGGCTGGATTAGTGATGGGCTGGATGGGGGCTAATAAACAGAGGCAGAAGCCTGACAATATGGAGCTGCTGCGGGTGGGTGGTTTGTTACCAGGTCTGGGGATTAAATGTACAACCTCGTATTAGAGGGATTGTACGTGGGTGGCGCTGTGGTCTAAAACACAGAGCCTTGGGCTTGCTGATCAGAAGGTGGGCGGTTTGAATCCCCGCGACGGGGTGAGCTCCCGTTGCTCGGTCCTAGCTCCTGCCCACCTAGCAGTTCGAAAGCACATCAAAGTGCAAGTAGATAAATAGGTACCACTCTGGCGGGAAGGTAAACGGTGTTTCCATGCGCTGCTCTGGTTCGCCAGAAGCGGCTTAGTCATGCTGGCCACATGACCCGGAAGCTGTACGCCGGCTCCCTCGGCCAATAAAGCGAGATGAGCGCCGCAACCCCAGAGTCGTCCATGACTGGACCTAATGGTCAGGGGTCCCTTTACCTTTACTTTACTCCCCCTGAAGGAACAGGTCCACACTGTGAAATGGGAAGGTATTGCCTCCCCTTGTCACATCCTTGCTTACCGCTGCTGCCACTTCTCCTTACTTGTCTGGGTAGTGGTGGGGGGGGCACCCATGGGTGCCGTGCCCCATGGGATTCTTCTGCCCCAAGCAGCTGCATCACTTCGCCTCATGGGCCCTGTTTGCCACAGAGATTGGCACACTCACTGGCTTTAATTTTTAAAGGAAGTTTCACAATTAATAGTTTTCAGGCACACAGCAGGCCACCGCCTTTCCTTATAGAAAAGGCCAACCATCCATGCATGTCATAGGCTTTTTAGGAAATATGGACACCAGGGAAGACCGCAGAGTGCAGACAACCAGAGAGCTGATTTGCAGGCACTGACAAATGCTTCAGTCACCTTGGAAGTAAGGTAAGCCCAACAAAGACCCTCCAACCCCCTATGAGAATTCCATCCCCCACCTTTTAATACTTTTTGAATGCAATTTCTTTTCTCATTAATTGATGGACAATGGTGGGGGTAAAAACGCAGTAGAAATTTTCAACACAGCGCTAACGGTTTGCCTTCTCAGCAGTCTCAGTGAGCAGGGAAGATAACAGGCTTGTTGTAATCACTTTACCGTCTAAAATATGAAAAATGCTTCAATCAAAAGCAGAAAACATCTCACCAGCCATCCTTTAAAGTTTCCAAAATTAATTATAGCAGACGACTAATTAGTCACTAAGTATATTTACTGCCTTATGCTCCAAATAATTAGGTAACATTTTATCTAGCCAGAACAACCATGGAATTTTCAGCCCTGCTTCATTAGTTAAATTGCAATATAACAATTTATGTGAGCTGAAATTGCAATCCATTCTCTTGTCACTTTTATTACTTATTGCATTAAAACTACAGAAGATCTTCTTTGTCCTCATAACTAGCTTGTTAAGTAGGGCAATTATTATTATTGTGTTTTTTTTTACAGTGACTGAGAGAATAATTTGCACAAAGCATTGGTAAATCTGAACACTGGTTTTCCTGGAGCTAAGTTTATGGTGTGCTAATAAATGTAAGGTACCGATTAAGAGAGTCTCAATATGAGAGGCAGGATGTGCATGGTGAGAGGTTGTTGCAAGGATCCCTGGAAGTGGAGGGCAAAACCCCTTCCTCCCATCATGGGGTTAATTTGAATGAGGTCCATTCCAAGCTGTGTTGGGGGGGGAGGTTAATTCTCTGTGAGTCAGCAGAAATCCCCCCCCCCCGCTTCGGTACAGCTTCAGGCATCTTGTGACTGTCTTATCTGCGTTTCTGGACAAACTAGCACAGGACCTAGTCAGCAAACTTTTTCAGCAGGGGGCCGGTCTACTGTCCCTCAGACCTTGTGGGGGGCCGGACTATATTTTGAAAAAAAAAATGAACGAATTCCTATGCCCCACAAATAACCCAGAGATGCATTTTAAATAAAAGCACACATTCTACTCATGTAAAAACACCAGGCAGGCCCCACAAATAACCCAGAGATGCATTTTAAATAAAAGCACACATTCTACTCATGTAAAAACACCAGGCAGGCCCCACAAATAACCCAGAGATGCATTTTAAATAAAAGCACACATTCTACTCATGTAAAAACACCAGGCAGGCCCCACAAATAACCCAGAGATGCATTTTAAATAAAAGCACACATTCTACTCATGTAAAAACACCAGGCAGGCCCCACAAATAACCCAGAGATGCATTTTAAATAAAAGCACACATTCTACTCATGTAAAAACACCAGGCAGGCCCCACAAATAACCCAGAGATGCATTTTAAATAAAAGCACACATTCTACTCATGTAAAAACACCAGGCAGGCCCCACAAATAACCCAGAGATGCATTTTAAATAAAAGCACACATTCTACTCATGTAAAAACACCAGGCAGGCCCCACAAATAACCCAGAGATGCATTTTAAATAAAAGGACACATTCTACTCATGTAAAAACACGCTGATTCCCAGACTGGATTGAGAAGGCGATTGGGCTGGATCCAGCCCCCGGGCCTTAAGTTTTTCTTGCCTAGAGGATCATGGCTAAAACAATGTGGGTCACAACAGGAGCAACTACCACCATGAAAATATATGGCAGAAGATTACAAAAGGTCCCCAAATGCATGTTTGGGTTCAAATTGGATCCTGGGATTGGAAAGATACCTGCTTTCCTAAGGGTCCTGCCCAAGTTGCCAATGATAGCATGAGCCATCCTCATTATAACAAGTGCTTAGGCCAGGGCACAGTGAGACATTATAAGTGATGGGTGGTCTTCCCAATAAGTGCGTAGCCAGAGGTGGGCAGTGGGTCAGGTGCCAAAGCAGTCACAAGGGCCGGTGAGTCTTGGGAGCGTTTAAGCTCTAGCTAATAGGAATCAGAGAACCTAAGTATCCTTGTTTTTCAGGAATAATGTACGGGAGCAACGCTTTGGAGGCACCTGTTGGTACCACTTAAATACATATGCTACTCTGATCCATTGCAAATTAGCCTATTCCAAGTCCCCAATTTTCAAAGAAATAAATATGATTTGAAAAATCAAAATATTAAAATAAATATAAATCTAAGCTTTGGTGCTCACACCCTGAAGCATCTTGTATATTGCTTTGCTTTCCACAAGAGCAGGCAAGGAGCAAATAACAGGCAAAAGGAATCAGTATCCTGTTAGTTTAGTGTCATGATTTCTGTGGGGACCTGCTGCACGTCTTTCCGTTATAATATAGGGTTTCAGTATTCTTTCTGTTTTTGCTTGTGTGAAAGTCTGATTTCCTCTTGCCATTGATTTAAAAGCATACATTTCTTGATTACTCAAAACTTAAATGCCTAGCAGCTGATGTGTGAACTCAATTTTAAAAATACTCTGTTTGAAAAGATGAGAATTCTCATGACATATGAGGACCTGGTTGAGTTTTTCTAAAAGTTTGTTTCAGACCAGCTGCTCTATCTGCAACAGAGCACTGTCAGTACATTCATGGCGTTAGTAAAACTAAGCAAAGCCAGTGGTGTGAGGAGATATAAAGCATCTCTTTGTGTTGTGGTGGCTTATCAGAATGGGCCATTCACACATGCATGTCCTCATGTAATACACGTGATAAACATACTGGTGTGACCCAGGTGGAATCTAGACACATATAAAAAAGTTGTGAAAATGCTTTTTTTTAAAAAAAAAATTTGAAAAATATATTGAATTTTGCCATAGCTCACCATCGCCATCTAGTGTCACATTTGTATAATGCACTTTACAACACACTTGAAAAGTTTTATTTGCAGCTGAGTCCCCAGTCCTTGGTTCAAAGTTCACTTAGAATGTTAGGACTGATTTTAGTATCTTTCCACATTGTAATAATGAGCAGTGATCACATGCTCACTATATATGAATGTGTATAGCATACATATAGGTCTTAATTGACTATTTCAGCTATTCGTGGGAATGCACTTACTTCAAAGTGTTGCCTGTTGGAGTCCTTTCATTAGGGAGGAGTACTTAGTGCTAAGGGACGCGGGTGGCGCTGTGGTCTAAACCACTGAGCCTGGGCTTGCCAATCGGAAGGTCGGCGGTTCGAATCCCCGCGACGGGGTGAGCTCCCGTTGCTCGGTCCCAGCTCCTGCCACCTAGCAGTTCGAAAGCACGTCAAAGTGCAAGTAGATAAATAGGTACCGCTCCAGCGGGAAGGTAAATGGCGTTTCCGTGTGCTGCTCTGGTTTCGCCAGAAGCACATGACCCGGAAAAACTGTCTGCGGACAAACATTGGCTCCCTTGGTCAGTAAAGCGAGATGAGCACCGCAACCCCAGAGTCGTTCGTGACTGGACTTAACTGTCAGGGTTCCTTTTACCTTTTTACATTAGTGCTGATTACATAAACCAGAGCATATCAATCCCCTGAGGCTCTCCCAGAAGAATCAAGAAACACTGAATTCTTCTAGACACAAATTCAGTATTTGGAGTAGAGGAAACAAAATGCCAATAAAGAAATCAAACATCATGGGCTTTTGAATTTTAAGGCAATAAATACCTTTTAAGCAATATAGGTTTGAAGATATCAGCCTCATTCTAAGGCAATGATATTTTTGGTGGCCTCAATTCTGATGTCATGGAACAGTGTGAGTGTATTGTTCAAAAACGGCGTTATCTTTGCTTCTTGCACGGTGGCAATTCCACGGCATTCTTCGTTTAATTTGAAGCATTACAGCTTTTTGTGGATTAGGTACTTTGGAAAGCAATTAGAGTTGCAACGCTTCCTTCTCTTTGGATAAATTACCTTCAACAGCTGTACTGATTAGGTAGCATTTTGGAAAGCTGCCATTTTGATTGTCCAAGGGCGAGGAAATAACTGTGTCTATTCTCACAGTGGCAAGTTCAGAGGTGTGTTGTAAGCCTCTTTGAGTGTCTTGGAGGATAGTGGAATATAAATGTTTCAAATACAGTAAACAAACAAACAAACAAATAAATGACACAATAAGGTTGCATCATTGATTTATCTCCCTCCTCATTCCTCCCCTAGTCAGGGGCGTAGCAAGGTAAATTGTACCCAAGGGCAAAAAATTTTTTTTGTCCCCCCCCCCAGCATGGGAAGGTCAGGTGGTCGGTGGAAAATTTTTGTCAACCCCCCCCCCCCGCAAAAATGTTTTACATTATTTCATATTTTCTTACAAAGGAATAATAACAAGTAATAATAAAAAAAACTTTTATTTATATCCCACCCTCCCCGGCCGAAGTCGGGCTCAGGGTGGCTAACATCAGATACATAACATTGGTATAAAATCAAACAATAATTAAATTACCTCCTAAAAACATCTCAAAATCAAATTAAAGTCTAATTAGATGGCTTTCCACAGGGTTAGGGTTGGGAACAGTAAGTGTTCTCTGAACTGAAATTTCAGCCTTCACGACATAGGAAAACAGCCAAGTGAACAGCTATTTTGGTGGAGGAGGGTCAAGATATTAACCGATATGCATGAAATTTCATATATAGCTATATAATCCCTAGTATAGTAAGATAAGACCTTCGGAGCAGGCATTTTCAAAAAAAAAAAATTTCAAAATCAAAATTGTCTTGATAATTTGTCACTCCCTCCATTATGGAACCCGGGGCGGACCACCCCCCTTGCTACGCCCCTGCTCCTGGTTCCTCCACTCAGCCTCCTTTTCTCCCTAAATTCTCCCCTAGTATTCTAAGTGAGAATATGGTAACACATTTCATTCATTCCTTATTTTTTTCCTACTGGGAGCTATACATGTTCATGGTTGGTAGATTGTGTATGGGGTTTGTTGATGAGAGCAACAAGTTCCCCACGTTTCACAGCTATTATATTATTAATTACTTGCCCTTCACCCTAATGTCCTCAAGTGGGTTACAGCAACTTAAAAAGACAACATTAAAAACTGTTTTAAATCTTAACAATTTTAAAAAAAAAATACAGTCACAAAATGCAAGGCAGGTCCTGAAAATATCTGTTTCATCCTTGCAATGTAATCTAGGTTAGACTGAGAGGTGTGCCCAAGGCCATCCAGTGAGCTTTATGGCTGAGTGGGGGCTTAAACCCTGGTTTCCAAGGTCCTAGGCTGACACTCTAAACACTATACCAGACACATCCAACAGGTAGATCGTGATCTACCGGTAGATCACTGGACGTCTGTGGTAGATCACACCGGTAGGTCACTGGCTCCCCCCAAAGAAGCTCAACAACTTTGGCTCCCCTAAAAAAAGCTCAACATTTTTGCCTTGCACCCCCAAAAAGCGGGGCTTTCCTCCTCCGTCAAACAAGCTCAACATCTTTGACCTGAACCCCTAAAAATGGGCCTTCCTCCTTCCTAAAAGAAGCTCAACAACTTTGATCTGAATCCCCAAAAAGGGAGTAGATCACTGCCAGTTTTTAACTCTGTGAGTAGATCATAGTCTCTTGGGAGTTGGCCACCCCTGCTGACTATACCATACTTTCCCCCCACAAAAATGCAAAGTTTGCTTCTCTGGGTTCTGACCCGGGAAACTAAGCAGGCACCTCAAATTTTGTTCAGTAAAATTTATGATTTTTACCTATGATGTTGTTACGTATTTTTCATTCAGTAAGTGTATAAATGGTCTTCTTCATTCATCACACTAGATGTAAGATCACGTAGTTTGTGTAACTGAGAGCTAGTGTGGTGTAGTGGTTAAGAGCGGTAGACTCGTAATCTGGTGAACCGGGTTCGCGTCTCCGCTCCTCCACATGCAGCTGCTGGGTGACCTTGGGCTAGTCACACTTCTCTGAAGTCTCTCAGCCCCACTCACCTCACAGAGTGTTTGTTGTGGGGGAGGAAGGGAAAGGAGAATGTGAGCCGCTTTGAGACTCCTTCGGGTAGTGATAAAGCGGATATCAAATCCAAACTCTTCTTCTTCTTCTTCTGATTATATGTATATATTCAGAATTCCCCAGCCAGAGCTTTATCTGAAGCCGTAGCCCACTGTACTTGCTATTCATGATGGGATAAAACCATCCCAGTCCAGCTCATGGCTTTGTGCTAGCCACTTGTTTAAAGAGAAATCAATCTCCATGCTAGCAAGTGAAAGGAATGGAAGTGAATTCAAGTGAATTTGAATGGAAATGCTGTTTATTTATGACAAATGCACTTTAATTATTCTTGATCAGGTTCTTGTATTCTAAGCTACAGCATCAATTGGGAACAAGTGCCCGGAGTTAACATACCATCTGTGTTACATATGAATCAATTGAGCCTGAATTGTGATAGATAACCTAGCCACAGAGTTATGTTAAGAGCAGAAAATTGAATCCTGAGGGTAGTCAAAATATTGATGGAAGCTGTAGATTTATTGAAGCCAGCTGGTTTCATAATAGAATCATTTGCAAGGCATTTCATTTACATTTCTCTTATACCCCCTCCCAAGCATTAGTATTACAACTGAGTATTTATTTGCCAGCTCAGGGCATTCATGAGTCTACTTAATTTCTCATTTGCAGGCAATTAGATTCCAGTTTACATCTTATGGCTTCACGACCTCCTGCTCGTGGTGCTGTCCTTGGAGATATGAGGATACAGGGAAAGTATCAATTGCTTTTCCAACGGCAGGTGGATTCAAGAAGCAAACAATGCTGTCCCCATCTGTAAGGACTGGGCTGTCAAAAAGTTGAAAAAAACACCACTTGGCTCAAGCCGGCAAGCAGCGCAGTCACAAGCAGCTTGAGGGTAAACCTGCATGGAATTGCCATTAAGTGAAAAAGGACATTGGAACAGCAGTCCCGCTGCAAAGGCCCCCTGAAACAAAGCTGTCTTAACCGGATGTCTGGAGCTCCAAATGGGAAAATTAGGACCATCAGAGGGGCCAAAGCACATACTCTCATTTCAAGGAACGACTATCATCATAGGAACCAAGGTCCCTTTGGCTCCCCAATAAAATATTTTATGGCACTGCCTCGACGGGCATTTCCATTCAAATGGGGTGTGTGTGTGTGCTGCGGCATGTGATTGATTATGTGGGGTGTTGTTTACCTGCCCCTCCAATATTTTATTCAAGTTGGCACCCCTGCCTATTATCTTACTGTTTCTTTCCTCCATCATCTCTGCAATCCCAAAGTAGGAAGTGTTCTCGTTCTCTCTCTCTCTCTCTCTCTCTCTCTCTCTCTCTCTCTCTCTCTCTCTCTTTCTCTCCTGCAGTGTCAGTAGTGACAGCTAGATGGAATGCACAGTACTGTTGTCAACTCAGTACCTTCTGAGACCTCCCCATCACCTCATTAGCGTGGGAATCTATATTTTAGGCTTTGCAATTAACCCAGCGATGCCTCCAATTTCCATGCTAAGCTTTCTTGATGAAGGCAAGAGTGAGTGCCAGGGCCACTCTCTTTTCTCCTGTCATATAGCTCTTTATACTTGTGATACTTAGTAGGAAGGGCTGGTAAAATCAGTTTGGATCTTGTGCCTTGAAATGCTCTCGGGAGGCAGGTCTCCTTAGAGTTGAGCAGAAATGGCTTCCCAAAAGTTTTTGCCTTGTTGGCGAAAAGTGGGAGGGTGGGGGAACTCATCAAGTAGGCCTTTAAAACAGAATTTCTTTCCCACCCCAAGTTATAAGGGGTGCTTTTACCTACCTCTTGCTGCATCCAAAAACCTTTGCAATGTCGGGCATGGAGAAAAAGCCCAAATAAGCCCCTGTATTTGCAAGCAGACATGGTACCCTACTAGAAAGTGCTGGTGACAATGGACCCGCTTCACAGATATTTCTGCCTCTTCCAGAAACTATGTTTCTGCCCCCATCTTCTGATTGTTGATTAGACATTTGTGAGATTGTATAATGCTTAAATCCACAAAACGGGTGTTGTGCTGCTGTTGATTTCTGGCACAAATGTGAACTTCATCACTCAAGAGCAAAGTAGAAAATCAGATTCAATTATTGGGAGAAATGCACTCCATAGTCCCCATCCCCACTCCCCTGCTGGAAAAGGACAGGTCTAAACTTGATGCCCGTAAAGCATGAAGGCTTTCTTTCAAGTCAACTTGCAGGTGATAATTGGATCAAACTTGGTAATGGAAGTTAGTGCCACACTTTATGCTCTATGCAAGCAAGAATCAAAGTCAAAACAAAATCAAAAATTCTTTCCAGTAGCACCTTAGAGACCAACTGAGTTTGTTCTTGGTATGAGCTTTCGTGTGCATGCACACTTCTTCAGATACACTGAAACAGAAGTCACCAGACCTTAAATATAGTGAGGGAGTGGGGAGGGGTATTGCTCAGAAGGGTGGTGGGAATGGGTGATCAGCTGATAGGTATGGAAAACCTGTTGACGACTCTTAACGGCTGTAATTAGTCTTGCAGGGAAAGGCAAGGGGTGAGATGGCTAAAGATAGCTTTGTTATGTATAATGAGATAAGAATCCAATGTCTTTGTTCAGACCAGGTTTCTCCGTGGTTTTAAGTTTGGTGATTAGTTGTAATTCAGCCACTTCTCTTTCCAGTCTATTTCTGAAATTTCTTTGTATTAAGACAGCTACTTTGAGATCTTTTATAGAATGTCCTGGGAGATTGAAGTGTTCTCCTACTGGTTTCTCTGTCTTGTGATTCCTGATATCAGATTTATGTCCATTTATCCTTTGGCGTAGGGTTTGGCCTGTTTGTCCAATATAGAGAGCTGAAGGGCACTGTTGGCATTTGATTGCATACACAATGTTGGAAGATGAGCAATTAAATAGTCCTGAGATGGTATGTTTGATGTTGTTGGGACCAGTAATGGTGTTGTCCGGGTTTATGTGGCAGCAAAGTTGGCATCTGGGTTTATTGCAGGCTCTGGTACCAGTGTCCATGTTGAGTCCTGTTGTAGTATTATTGTGGGTGAGGAGCTGTTTGAGATTGGGTGGCTGTCTGTAGGCGATGTAGGGTCTTCCTCCCAGAGCTTGAGAAAGAGAACTGTCATTGTCTAGGAGAGGTTGTAGATCTTTGATGATGCGTTGTACTGTTTTAATTTGGGAGTTGTATGTGATTACTAGTGGTGTTCTGTTATTTTCTTTTTTGGGTCTGTCTTGCAGCAAGAAAGCACTTTCTTTGATCCACAAATAGATAACCTGGCCTTACAGTTCAGACATCATAGCCTCTATGAAACTTCATAGTGTTGTGCGCATGAAACACCTGACCATTGGCAACTGCCTTAGGAGAAGTACAGCTAGTACCACCAAGCTTGCAGATAGAATGTAGAAGGTATCATCACTCACCAATTTTTCACTGTTCAGGATGAAATGAGGAACAAGATGTTGGCTGGCTAATGTGCTGACCTGGCTGGCGTGAGTGAAGTGGCGTGACCTGCTTGTATGTGAGCGAGTCCCAGGTCTTTCCTCTCCAGCGCCTCTTTCCTCTTCCCACTGAAGGCTACTTGCTTTCCTGAATGCAGTCTTGACAAAGTAGTAAGACGGCTAATTTTAGGGTACTTCATCATAGTGCCATGCAAAGACATGGTGTCATTTCAAAATCAGCAGCATGTGGCACAGTGTGACCCAATCAAAGTGTGACCCAATCAGTCGCCATTTGCCACCATCCTTTCACATCGCTCTTGTGGCAGAGACTTCAGCCTTCCCTAATCTGGGTCTATCAAAATATTTTGGACTATAACCCTTATCAGCCCAACCAACAGGGTTGATGGGTGTTGCAATCCAGGATATTTGAAGCCTATTTTCATTTGTCAAGTGTTTCATTTCATGCTCTGAAACCAGGTGCTCCTGAATAATATACAGAAATATACACACTGACTTCAAAGGGTTGTAACAGACATTGCCCTGCCCCACTGAATTCCAGAAACTCAAACGTCTGACCAGGATTAAATATCTTCATCATAGAGTTCACAGCCACAGTACAAGTAGTATAAAACCAACACGAGTTTGTATTGCACTGCATTGCCTACAATTTATAACACTGAATTGCCTATTACTTGAATTGCCTGCTCTGGAATAAATGGTTTCAGATTAGCAGCCTTATAAGTGATAGCACTTAATTAGGTTTGTCCCAGGACTTTCAATGACACCAATAAGATGGAAGACACTCAAGTAATACTAATGATGGTTTTTCATTTGTTCATATATTAGAGCATTGTCTCCAAATCAAGTTTCCCCCCCTGGCCTTTTAGCTTTGACCTTGCATCCCAAGTTGGTGGTGTGTTGACTTTGGGACCGAAAACACTGGCTTCACATTGTTCTCTTGTCACTTTAGGAGAAAATGTCTTCTAACTCATCTCTGCATGAAAGGTGAGGGTGTTTAGTCGGGAACAATAGAGGCCAGGACTGCTACAGTATATATTTCATGGAGTAATTCCTAAACCCCCATTCCCCATAGGGAAACAAGAAGAGCTGAAGTGTGCTTTTTTGGTGGGTTGGGGGTGGGAAGATCACATCAGGTTGGACACATGCACCACTGTATGCCTCTCAGCCAAGGAATCAATGGTTCTGCTCCTTATCTACCCAAAGTGGAGGGTTTTCTGGTGCACCTTACACTATATAGAAATAACTAGCAAGTGCAGGAAAGACCCAGAAACACCACATCACCCAGAAAACATGGTCTTACCGTGGAACCCTATCTGATTAGGTGAGAAACTGGGAGGCAATACTAACAAGGTGATTCTAGAACTTGAGGATGCCCTGCCCATTATTCTGCAACCTGACTGAAACACACGCAAACGCAGACACACACCTCTTTGAGCCTGGAAAGAAGCAATGTTCTAATTTTTATCCAGAACTATGACACTTCTATCAACACTTGCAAAACACAATTTTAATAAGTGTGTAGTGTCAGGAACGTCCTGCTCGTGAGTAGGAACCCGATAGAGACACATGCCCGACTGGCAAGTTCTCTCCCTCCTGGTTGGTCGTTTGGGAGCTTCAAAAGCTTTCTCCAGCCTGAACATCGCAGCGACTGATACCAAGAGGCATCAGCACACTTAAGGATCCTGCAGAGTATTTGCAGTTTGCGTAACAGACTCAGCGGCACAGCATTTTGGCTAAACTACTTTATTTACATATAATGCACTCAGAGCATTCTGACTTAGCTCCTTCCTCCTTCTCATCAAACAGCAAAGAGAAAGAACACGGAACACAGTAATAACAAAACATCCTGTTTCCGTCACTTCCCACAATGTGGAATGAAAACATACACCGTCAAGTGATAAAACCAATCCTATGACTGCAAGCATGGAGCAAGTATCCTAACATGTAGGAGAGGGAGTTTCAGGAAGCCCATCCTTTTGTCACAGGTTGGACTGCCAACACTTCCTTTTTTATACAACTAGTAATAGTAACTTCACAGCCATTCACAATAATTTACAAAAGTAATGGAATACATAAACATTAGTCAGAAAAAGAATCCATATCCACTCTATTTGCTGCACAACCCAACTCAGTTAAAATCAACAAAATTCATTAAAAACATGCACATAATTATTGACAACTGTGGCAAATATTGCCATCATATAAATAACAAAATTTATAATTTCATTCTAATTCTTCCTTATATTGGGCTATTTTACCTAGTTACTGTGAAATATAATTTGATTTTTTTTTATAAAATTCATTGGGTAAGCAAATAACAGACATTATTATAAATAGTGGATTATATTTTCAACATAATTGCATCCAAATACACATTTTCCCATTCCTGAAGCACTGCTAGATCCCTTTCGATCCCTTTAGGATATGAGAATGGCATTACTTGGAACCTAAGTTCCATAAGGAGCATCTGCACCCCCATCATTCTGCCCAGACACTGAGGTCCAGCGCCGAGGGCCTTCTGGCGGTTCCCTCACTGTGAGAAGCAAAGCTACAGGGAACCAGGCAGAGGGCCTTCTCGGTAGTGGCGCCCGCCCTGTGGAATGCCCTCCCATCAGATGTCAAAGAGATAAACAACTACCTGACATTTAGAAGACATCTGAAGGCAGCCCTGTTTAGGGAAGTTTTTAATGTGTGACATTTTAATGTATTTTTAATCTTTGTTGGAAGCCGCCCAGAGTGGCTGGGGAAACCCAGCCAGATGGGTGGGGTACAAATAATAAATTGTTGTTGTTGTTGTTGTTGTTGTTGTTGTTGTGTTCCCTATATACCTGGGGGAAGGTAAGTATTTGAAAATAATATGTGCTGGTATGATATTTCATGATCTTAGCATAACACTGAGAGAAACTTGTAAAATTAATGACTGAAATGGTTCTGTGTCTCATAAAAAATATCCCAGCCTGATTGGGCCAGAAATCCTTCAATGGTTGCATTGAAAATGTTACATCTTGTCAACTAGTAGTTGTTAAGTCATGTTGATGGAGAAGAAAGCCTCATGGCATTATTCACTCTAGTAAGTGAATAATCCTTCTTTGGAGGTCTTGAAGCGGAGGCTTGACAGCCATCTGTCAGGAATGCTTTGATGGTGTTTCCTGCTTGGCAGGGGGTTGGACTGGATGGCCCTTGTGGTCTCTTCCAACTCTAGGATTCTATGATTCTATCATTCTAAGTAAGTATGCTCAGGACTGCAGCCTGAAAGGCACACTAGTCCTGTGTTTTGTGGGCACTCTGGACCTCCAAACTGTCGCAAGCCCTGCTGAAATCAACAAAGTCTTGAATAGGTGAGGACTGGAGCCTTCCTCCTTTCGAAATTCAAACCTAGTGGCTTTCATACAGCGCACGTAGGGTTACATGACTAGTGTCTGTTTATTAACATTGCCATCACTTTATCAGAAGCATCATGAACCACAATCTGTTGTCAGGAAAGAGCGATCTGAATAAAACATGCAATCAGAAGTCAAAAGCAAATCTGCTTTGCCTTCTGAAAGCTTTGGAGTGTGAGATAGCTGTCTTTGCAACGAAGCTCTTGGAATTTTAAAAAGCAATGTAGGTTTCTATTTATCAAGTCGAAAGGAGAAATGCAAACTACAGTATAAGTTCGGATCCCTCAACCTGAAGCTGTTCAGCTGACCTAGTTTTCGCATGCACGTTGTTGTTGTTTTGCAGAGTCGGTTCTGTTCTCTATGTGCTTCTGTTCTAGGTGGAATAAATTAACTCCGTCAATGTACTTCTCATTAGTTAAAAACTCCATAATGAGAACTCCAATTAGTGTCCTGATTTGGGGGGAATCCATAGCGCCATCTCCCAATGCAGGCTTCGGTTACTGCATATTTATGTCCTGCATGATTTAATTAGAACTCGGACCCTTGTTTTATTACCTTCACATTATATTGGCAAGGTTAACGAGAGCATGTAGAAATAATATGGCTGAGTGATACTATCAAGCAAATTTTGTGTTAGAAGCTGATGCAGGGGGTGACTAACCAGATGCTGTCAGACTCCAACTCACATCAGCTCCAGCCAGTGTGGCCGTTCGTAAGAGATTATGGGAGCTATAGTCCTATCTAGCTCTAGCTCTGTCTGGGGGTGCTACAGGTTAACCACTCCTGCCTTGGGGAGGGATTCTGTTGGGTTGGAAGCTGCAACCTTGTAGATGTTTTTAGACCACAGCAGCTCCCATGATCCGGGACCATTGGTCCTTCTGCCTAGGCCAGATGGAGGCCGCACAACACCAGAAGGGCCACAGGATCCTCATCCCTGAAGTGGAATATTGGACGTGCTATGAACCTCACTGCAAGGAACCCTCTTTCACGTGATCCATACCTCACAGGGTTGCTGTGAGGAGAAATGAAAGAGAATCCCTCACTGAGTAACTTGGAAGGATGGTTGTAGAGACATATTTTTATCAGCTGTGTGGATTTGAGGTGGAGTTGGGTGTTTCTGCACTGACATCCTTCTCTGATTGCTGCAACGCTGCTGCTCAGCAGGACCTGGTTGGGGCGGACTTTGGTAATTTTTGGTAATATGGTACCGTGTTTCTCCTAAAATAAGCCATAGCAGGATTTCTATGCATTTGCGGAATATAAGCAGTTCCCCGAAAATAAGCCATACCCTGAAAATAAGCCATAGTGACACGGCACCTCCCATTAAAACAGCCTGGAGAGGCATGACTATGCTGCGTACCGATGCGGCGTGGTTAAAATAAGACAGAGCAGCAAATGTTCCAATTCTCGGTATGCCTAACTTGTTCACACTGTTTGTAGTGGCTGAATTGCAACTAATCACCAAACTTAAAACCATGGAGGAACCTGGTCTGAACAAAGACATTGGATTCTTATCTCATTATACATAACAAAGCTATCTTTAGCCATCTCACCCCTTGCCTTTCCCTGCAAGACTAATTGCAGCCGTTAAGAGTCGTCAACAGGTTTTCCACACCTATCAGCTGATCACCCATTCCCACCACCCTTCTGAGTAATACCCCTCCCCACTCCCTCACTATATTTAAGGATCTGGTGACTTCTGTTTCAGTGTATCTGAAGAAGTGTGCATGCACACGAAAGCTCATACCAAGAACAAACTCAGTTGGTCTCTAAGGTGCTACTGGAAAGAATTTTCCATTTTGTTTGTAGTATTTAAAGTACTGCCTTTTGAATCACTAAATAGACCACACCTTACTTTTCCTTTAAATACTACAAACAGTGTGAACAAGTTAGGCACACAGAGAATTGGTACACCTTGACCATGAAAATCTAGGTAAGCTGTTTTTGTCAGTTACCGTATTTTTCGCTCCATAAGACGTACTTTTTTCCTCCTAAAAAGTAAGAGGAAATGTCTGTGCGTCTTATGGAGCGAATGCATGGTCCCTGGAGCCGAATTGCCTAGGGGCCAAAAGCAGATCGTGCTCTTTTTTTTTTACAAAGAGAGAAGGGGGTGTTGAAAGGAAGCCGCTGAACAGCTGTTCAGCAAGTGATGGGGAGAGAGATAAGGCTCCCTTTCCAGCCCCGCCCCCTTGCCCAGGCCTCCATTGTTGAATGCAGAGGGAGGCTGTTTGTTTCCCCAGCGACATGTGACTGGCTGATTAGATTATCTGTCTGGAAACTGTAGAAATGGCTGTAGGACTAGAAGCTGCAGAACTGTGAGTTGAACCCCATAAAAACGGGGCTTTTCCTCTTTGCAAAAGAAGCTGCACCACTTTCAGCTGATCCTCAAAAAAGCAGGGCTTTTCCCTTTGCAAAAAAGCTGCACCACTTTCAGCTGATCCTCAAAAAACAGGGCTTTTCCCTTTGCAAAAAAGCTGCACCACTTTCAGCTGATCCTCAAAAAAGCAGGGCTTTTCCCTTTGCAAAAAAAGCTGCACCACTTTCAGCTGATCCTCAAAAAAGCAGGGCTTTCCCCCTTTCCTCCTCTAAAAACTAGGTGCATCTTATGGAGTGAAAAATATGGTATATACTGTGTAAATTATGGACTGAGTTTGGTATAAACTGTATAACTAATGATCTCACGAAAGGGTATTATGTATATAAGCACTTATAAATATTATAAGATTTATTTCTAACGTAGGATTTCTTAATATTCCAGCTGATGAAGAATTATCGAAACAGGGCCTTGTCCTGGAATTTATTTCAACTGGAATTTGTTCCAATACCTTAATAATAAAACTGTTTGAAGACTTTAAAACTGATCTCCCGCCTGGCCAGAGTTCTTGGATTTTTTTTATTTTTGACTTCTGGATATCACCAAGAACTCCAATTTCTACAGCAGAGCAGTAAATGTGGCTCCAACTCCACTTTATCATAGCATGTGACATAGGTTAGGCTGAGAGACAGCAACTGGCCCAATGTCACCCACTGAGTCCCCTCTCCCCCATTTTGCTAGTTGCAATCAGTTCGGGAAACCTATCTTTCACACCACAGCATGTCCATTTCGTCCCGGGACACCCTCCTGAGATTTCAGGGTACGCAGGACCTTGCTTCCTCCTTAATTCCTCCACTACCGAATGTGTCCCCCCTCCACAGTGGGAGAGCGACGAACATGTGTCTGTCTGTAGAGTGTGACCAAACCAGAAGATCGTCACCCACTGAGTTTCATGGCTGAATGGGGATTTGAACCTTGCTCTCCCTGGTCCACACAGCAGAATGCCTCTCCCACTACAGCACATTCTCTTCATCTGAGGGAACAGGGGTTGGGATTTTTGTAAGTCCTTGCTGTTTGTTTTTGTTTTCTTTTAAAAAGAACCTGCTGCCAAATTAATCAGAGGTATCTTATTATTTCTTCAGATGGCTTTTCGTTGTTCAGTCAAACCAAGAAGGAGAGGTGGACAGTTGAGGATTCATTTTTAGGGGTGTCGAAGGCAGTTTAAAAAGTGGCGAGTTCTCTAAAATGCAATCTAGCAACCCTATTGCTCTACGTTCATTTATATGTGCAGAATCCTGGAATTTTTATTCTCTTCTCTGTGTTGGGAGCCATTACTATTGAAGACACGACAAACAAAAACTCTGACTCTATATCAGTAAGGGCTCATCCACACTTCCCTTTGCCCTGTTGCTTTCCCCAGGAAAACATGTTCTTTACTGCTGAATCGGAACAAATGGCAACTGGGTTTTCCTGTAGTTTGGGTTTCTTCTGATTCAGCAGTGAAGAGTGTGCTTTCTAGGGGAAAGCTGCAGTGCATATGGAAAACCGCCCAGACCCGTGCCTAGAAAGTTCAGGGCAAGCCGAAAACTGCTTGGACCCCGAGGTTTCTAGGCACAAGACAAATGGACGTGTCGACCACCAACTGTAAATCTATTCGCTGATGTACTTTGAAGCCTGATAAAACTTCGCTACACAAATATAAAAAGGAAGAAACACAAACACAAGTTTTTCATTACAAATGAGAATGCTATAGATGGATTTTGTAAAATGTCACGGGACCCCAGAATCCCAAAGAACTAGTTTCTAGGGCTTAACAGGCTTATGGTGGGGATTACACCGGGATGTGTTTGGATTTAAGAGGGAGACTTAAAAATAAAAATGAATAGCCTGAGACACAGTCTGTTGAAATCACCAGGGCATCTTGGATGAGTAAGCCAGACAGGAAATGAAGCATTGTATTCAACTTCTCACCTGGGAACACAGATCAATACAAAAAATAAAATAAAAAATGGCTGCAACAAAATGACCCAAGAATGCCAGAGCCAGTGAGTGCCAAGATGAAAAACTCATGTCCTTCTGCTTTCTATTTTAAGACTGCCAGCAGGAAAAGCATCCTTGGGGCAACACATCACAATAAGAGATCCTCGGGGAAGCATTTTGTGACCTGTCACTTTCACCTCCAGCCAGGGTAAAGCAAAGCTGCTTGAGAGAGGAACAATTCTATACTTTAAGAACAGCAGCCCAAAAATGATCCAGCAGGTGACTTTTGTTCATTGTTAGCATCCATTTGTCTTGAGGGACCACGGAGTGCAGCTCTGCGGGTGAAGTCAAACCCCTACATTGGAAAGAGGTGCCAAAACTCACCATGAACACAGAAAAAAAAGTGCGTCTTATGGAGCGAAAAATACGGCAATATGGTCTCAGAAAAGTTTTAGCACATGATGAGCTGTTGGTGTAGACCCAGCCTTAGGAAAGCATGTGCAGCCACTCCTGGTGCTTTACCTCTGGAAACATTAGTGCGTCTGTGGCAAACACAAGTGCTAAAGAAAGCGCTGTCACCTGTCATCTGATAAATCTGATGGTTCTATGGCTCAGTTTGGTTGGCATACGCAAAGGGTGAGGTATGCTTCATTTACCTTAGACGGAAACTGTTCTATTTACCATGCTGTTCTTGTAACCACTGAACTAGTACCGTATTTTTCGCTCCATAGGGCGCACCTCGTTTTTAGAGGAGGAAACAAGAAAAAAAATATTTTTCTGGTTTTCCTCCTCTAAAAGCCCTGTTTTTTTGAGGATCAGCTAAAAGTTTTGCAGCTTTTTTGCAAAGGGAAAAGCCCTGTTTTTTTGAGGATCAGCTAAAAGTTTTGCAGCTTTTTTGCAAAGGGGGAAAAGCAAAGCTCCTTTTGCAAAGAGGAAAAGCCCCATTTTTATGGGGTTCAACTCACATTTCTGAAAAATCTTAAGGAAAGGGAGCCGTTTCTACTGTTTCCAGACAGATAATCTAATCAGCCAGTCACATGTTGCTGGGGAAACAAACAACCTCCCTCTGCAGCACATTCAACAAAGGAGGGCTGGGCAAGAGGGCGGGGCTGAAAGGGAGCCGGGACTCTTATCTCTCTCCCGATCTCTTGCTGATCAGCTGCTGAGCGGGGTCCTTTCAACACCCCCTTTTCTCTTTGTAAAATAAAAAGCACAATCTGCTTTTGGCCCCTGGGCAATTCAGCTCCAGGGACCACCATTCGCTCCATAAGACGCACAGGTATTTCCCCTTACTTTTTAGGAGGAAAAAAGTGCATCTTATGGAGTGAAAAATACGGTAAGTGATGTATCAGCTGAAAATTGAATTACCCAAATGCATTATGACGACAAGGATCACTTTTCCTCACCTGTCGGTTACAATCTGTTCCCCTGGCAGGAGGAATTCGCTGGCATAAAACCGGTGTTACTGTCTGCCCATTCTTAACCATATGGTTCAGGCGGATCTAATTGATTTGTGCATTCAGGAGAGGAGAAAAGAGCAGTCTGGCTCTACATTACGGATTGATGGTGATTTGTTCGTTTGCTTTCTTTCTGCAGCTCCAAAGACCAGGATTACATGTCCATCACTGACACCAAAGGGATCTGCTGCTTTTGTTGTGCCCAAGCCTCGTGGAAAGATTATTTTAGGCATGGGTGGTGAACACGGTATATTGATCAGGCCATCTCAGAACACCATAGTAGAAATGATTACCAGATCTTAAATAAGAACATGGGAAGAGCCCTGGCTGAATCACATCATCTTGTTCTTCCTGATTCCCAGAGTGGCCAGTCAGGTGGCTATGGGAAGCCCACAAGTGGCGCATGAGCCCACTTGCCCAGTCTCTTGTCCTGTTATAATAATGTTACTATTTGTACCCTGCCCATCTGACTGGTTTGCCCAAGCCGCTTTAATTAGTGGCCATCAACACGTTTAAGGTTGGGCTGCCATATTTCAAAAAGTGAAAATATGGACACAAAAGTTGTTCAGCTTATTTTGGCTAAATCGCTTATATACCGGTATATAGAAAAGTTTTAAAGATGTTTTAAAGGAAAATTGCCAAAAACGGCACTGCCAACATGGGGTTGCCATACACCTGGATTTTCCCGGACATTTTTGCAATTTCTGCCTGGACACTGCTTCCAACTGCAGTATTCTTGCTATATCTGTGAAATTCAGGATGTATGGCAACCCTAATTTAAGGGCCATGAATTCCACAAACCAACTGTGCATTGTTTCAAAAAATACTTTCTTCTTTCTACTGCCCATCAATTTCCTGGGATGACCCTGGTCCCGATATCATGAGAATGGGAGAAAAACTTCTCTCCAGTTTCCTCCACACTGTGCATAATTGTACAATACTTTATAATGTAGTCTTTCATTGTAGAGAAAGTATTCCAAGCCCCAGGCAATTGTCTCTGCCTTCTTTCATGGGACATTTCCAGGGCTATGGTATCCCTTTTGAGATTAGGCAATCACAGCTATATGTTGTTGTTGTTCAGTTGTTCAGTCATGTTCGACTCTTCGTGACCCCATGGACCAGAGCACGCCAGGCACGCCTATCCTTCACTGCCTCTCGCAGTTTGGCCAAACTCATGTTAGTAGCTTCGAGAACACTGTCCAACCATCTCATCCTCTGTCGTCCCCTTCTCCTTGTGCCCTCCATCTTTCCCAACATCAGGGTCTTTTCTAGGGAGTCTTCTCTTCTCATGAGGTGGCCAAAGTACTGGAGCCTCAACTTCAGGATCTGTCCTTCTAGTGAGCACTCAGGGCTGATTTCTTTAAGAATGGATAGGTTTGATCTTCTTGCAGTCCATGGGACTCTCAAGAGTCTCCTCCAGCACCATAATAATTCAAAAGCATCAATTCTTCGGCGATCAGCCTTCTTTATGGTCCAGCTCTCACTTCCATACATTACTACTGGGAAAACCATAGCTTTAACTATACGGACCTTTGTCGGCAAGGTGATGTCTCTGCTTTTTAAGATGCTGTCTAGGTTTGTCATTGCTTTTCTCCCAAGAAGCAGGCGTCTTTTAATTTCGTGACTGCTGTCACCATCTGCAGTGATCATGGAGCCCAAGAAAGTAAAATCTCTCACTGCCTCCATTTCTTCCCCTTCTATTTGCCAGGAGGTGATGGGACCAGTGGCCATGATCTTAGTTTTTTTGATGTTGAGCTTCAGACCATATTTTGCGCTCTCCTCTTTCACCCTCATTAAAAGGTTCTTTAATTCCTCCTCACTTTCTGCCATTAAGGTTGTATCATCAGCATATCTGAGGTTGATATTTTTTCCGGAGTTTTACATAAACTCATTTCAATATTTCCCCTAATGATCCCTAGAATATTATTTGCCCTTTTTCACAGCTCCCCCACCCTGAGTTGATATTTTTATTGAGGTATTCACCCACAATATTCAGTGCATCTCTAATTTTAGACATGACTCTTTGTTTTGCAGAGTCAGTGCCTGACATGGTCTTGGTGATGGCATGGAGAATCTTGTTAGTATAACTAACCTGGGTGCTTGGAGGGAATGTGCATTCCCCGTACTGAAAGATTCAGTTGCCATTGCGAGACCACTTGCTGGTGAAACTTTCTCTCACAACATACAACAAATGTCTTGGGGGGGGGGAAAGCTGGTCACTGTTCCAGCTGAATATGTGAGCCAACTGGATCTTTCCCCTGCACTGCCAACTGGCATTGATCAGCAGTGACAGTTTGTGCTAATTATTTTGGCATCCAAGTCTCTCCCTGAACCCACACAATGTCTCAAAGATTGGCACTTAGGAGCTCTTGAGCAAACTGTAGGCAGCTCACAAAACGAAAAGGCATTTCTGGTTCCAGCTGCTCAGCAAGCAAGCAGTGCAAAAATGTCCCCTTTCAAAGATCTGTGCCCACAGGTGTCACTCTTTTCAATGCACTGCTAAAGCACGCTTTTGACAGCTAAGTTGGCATTAGAGTTGTAAAAGAAATGAGCGCATAGCACAATACGCAGTTTGGGTTTGAGTTTCCCCCCATCCTTCCCTGGTTCAAGAGGTATTTTTAAAATAAATTGAGGTTTTAGTGCACAAATGGTAAAGAATTGGCAAGGCTTAATCAAAGCTAGAAATCATCAGTGGAACATATGAGGTTGCAGTCATTAAGTGGGGAACAGGCAAGTGGGGGACCCTCTGTGACACAGCTGTCAAAAATTAAATGCCACAGATGGAGATTTCTCACCTAACATAATCCCCTGGAGTTAGTTCAAACACAGAGATGCAACTTGTTGAGTGAGAAGCTTTTAAGGGCAAGTTCTCTTCACATATGCATGTGCACAATTTGATTTCACTTCAGCAGATTACTGCATTTTGGTCTTGTTCATTATTTGATAAGAGTGACACCAACTAACAATGTGCATTCATGAATGGGCCATTGTAGAATGGATAGAATTTTCATACATTCATGAATTCGTTTCACACATTCATAAAGTGTGCAACAATAAAGAGTAGAGAATTCCAGTCACACGTATGCTAGGGATGTGCGCTTTGGGTACTCTGAATTAGGAAGAAAACACCCAACAACCACATTCAGAGTAACAAGGTCCTTGCTGAGGTGTGTGAAACTTGAGAGCCAGTGTGGTGTAGTGGTTAAGAGTGGTAGACTCGTAATCTGGGTGAACCGGGTTCGCGTCTCCGCTCCTCCACATGCAGCTGCTGGGTGACCTTGGGCTAGTCACACTTCTCTGAAGTCTCTCAGCCCCACTCACCTCACAGAGTGTTTGTTGTGGGGGAGGAAGGGAAAGGAGAATGTTAGCCGCTTTGAGACTCCTTCGGGTAGTGATAAAGCGGGATATCAAATCCAAACTCCTCCGCCTCCTCCTCCTCTTCTTCTTCTTCCTTCCTCAGCCTTTCTGGGGAATCCATTTTTTCTCTCTCTTACACCCACACACGCCCCAGGAATCCTATTGCAGACACCTTAAAATGGTCCGCCTTTCCATGGAAACCATTATAGCTATCATTCCAACATTTGGTAAGCTTCACCCCCTGAGAAGGGGTGACTAGGCCTGCAAATTGCATCCAATTCTGGTGAGGCATTGAGATATATGGACAGAATGGACAGGAGATGACCAGAAGGAATGGTCTCATGTTTAGAAAGAACAAGGGAAACTCCATTTTAGATGCAGCTTCGCTTCTCTAGCTAGAGCACAATACTTTTTAGTCAGATACAGGAAACTAGCAGCTAGCAAGCTCAGCAAGAACATTTCTTCACACCTAGAGCAGCTAAGTGACAGACTAGTTAACCGCAGACCTGCAAGAGGAAACGACTAGCTCACCACATGTCTGTTATATCCTGTCAGAGCGAATGATTACTGAGAATCGGCCCACCACAAGAAGATACCACAACATGGGTTATTAGCATTTTGTAAAGAGTATAAAACACCACTGCATGTGTTTGGGGGTGCAGATTTTTGGGCAATAGCCACCTGCATCAATTGCTTTGTCTGGACAAAACAATAAAAAGGAATCTTTTATCTGAAAAGCTGCTTGGAGTCTTTCCTTTTGGTTAAGAATAGTCATGGGTGCAACACTGGCATAAAATCAGAAGATGACAGTCTTTCATTGTTCTCTGTGCCTGCCATTCACATTAGATAGAAGAGGTCTCATTCATCCAGTCCAATCCAGACTGGGACTTCCGAGGGTTAAAGTTCATCAACACTCTCTCTGTCGCTCTCTCTTTTGCTATTTGCTTTTAAAAAGCAACCCACACATTTGCTAATTGTACAGATGGCACCTGTTCAGGCCCATGCAGCCCTGGGCCTCCGAGGGCTAATCGGTTGAGCGGGGCTGGGCTCTGCTAAGCGCCTGCTGGACTTATGCCGCTATGCCAGGAATGCCCCAGGCCTCCCAGCCAACTGGAAACTGCCTGTTTATATGCCTTGCAAGAGGAAAAATCTTGACCCACCCCACTGCATACTAGCATGTAATGCCAGATCAGAATAGACAGCGACCGTGTGGTGGCTCATCTCACGGACAAGACTCCTGCTGTGGGCCTCAGACAAGCTCTGCATGGGCTTGTATCTCATCTAACTTGGTCTTTAGGTTCTGAGATGCTGGACACCTGGCAGTCCTCACTAGAACTGCCATCTATGGTATGCTTGGGTATCCATTGAGCTTTTTTTTTTTTTTTTTTTTGACCAGAAGTACTATTATTAGAAATGAGGATCATAGAACTATAGAGTTGGAAGGAAAACCAACCCCCTGCAATGCAGGGCTATCAACTCAACTCAAGCATCCATGACAGATGGCCATCTAACCTCTGCTGAAAAACCTCCAAGGAAGGGGAGTCCACTGTTATTGTTGAGCAGTTCTTACTGCCAGAAATTTCTTCCTGATGTTTAGTCGGAATCTCCTTTCTTGCAACTTGAAGTCATTGGTTCGAGTCCTACCCTCCGGAGCAGGAGAAAACAAGCATGCTCCATCTTCCATATGACAGCCCTTGAAGGTGGCTCTCATATCTCCTCTCAGTCTCCTCTTAATCAAGTTACAGGTAGGTAGCCGTGTTGGTCTGCCATAGTCAAAACAAAATAAAAAATAAAAAAATCCTTCCAGTAGCACCTTAGAGACCAACTAAGTTTGTTCTTGGTATGAGCTTTCGTGTGCATGCACACTTCTTCAGATATCTGAAGAAGTGTGCATGCACACGAAAGCTCATACCAAGAACAAACTTAGTTGGTCTCTAAGGTGCTACTGGAAGGAATTTCCTCTTAAACAAGTTAAGCATACCCAACTCCCTCAACTGTTCCTCATAAGACTTAGTTTCCAGATGCCTTGGGTATTGACTCTGAAGAAATGATAGCGAGAGACAACTGTACAAGACTTAAAGTTTAAATGAAGCTGCTGAGGTACGGTATTCAAAAAGAGAACCTGTGTTCATCCTATTACACCCCAGAAATTCTTAATTACAAGTCTGGATGAGCCAAATGATCTCTCGGGCATGCAGGAAAGCCACTTCTGCTTCTCAGAGATGAGAGAATTTCCAATTAAAATATGGCAGAGAATTGTACCGGAAAGCTTTGACTGTATGAAATTAGGTGTTAAATTTGTAGAATCAGGAACAAACACCATTAAAGTGTAGGCTGTTCATATGTGAAATGCCAAGAATCCCCCTGAGTTTGCTTAATAGAAGACTGCAGGTACGCTTGTATTCCTTCTTAGTCGTTTTCTTTTTTCATTCAACACCCTGAATGCTCCAAGTGATATGGAAACATCAGTGCCCTGGTCCAGGGGCGTTATATAAAATGGCTGCCAGGGGCTGACTGAATAATTCAGAGATTATTTGTAAACCTCTTCTGAAAACTCTGAAGCCATGCTTTCTGTATGGCTCTTCCGATAGCTTCCACTCTCGTCCGTCTCTCTGTGCATGGAATTTCCAAACTAAATTATTCGTTCCCCTGTTGATGTCTGGCATAGGAGGTGAACTAATATTCTTTGTTTTCCTCTGAATGTCAGAGAGGAAAAAGCTTATTGTGGATCCAAATAGGAGCACCGTTTGAACCGACATACCACCTCTGTAACACTTTCTCTTTATAACCAAGCTCATTGTTTACTCAATATAGGCAAAAGCTGTGGGAGATTTTAGCAGTGAAACCTAAGAATGCATATTTTGCTAGTTGGTATAGAAAGGGGTTAAGAGAGTCAGTGTGGTGTAGTGGTTAAGAGCAGTAGACTTGTAATCTGGTGAACTGGGTTCGCGTCTCCGCTCCTCCACATGCAGCTGCTGGGTGACCTTGGGCTAGTCACACTTCTCTGAAGTCTCTCAGCCCCACTCACCTCACAGAGTGTTTGTTGTGGGGGAGGAAGGGAAAGGAGAATGTTAGCCGCTTTGAGACTCCTTCAGGTAGTGATAAAGTGGGATATCAAATCCAAACTCCTCCTCCTCCTCCTCCTCCTCCTCCTCCTCCTCCTCCTCTTCTTCTCCTCAAAGTCACCAAATTTGTCTACTATTTTCCCCCAAGCCATCTAATGGCCATTGCCACAACTTCTGTCAGGATGACTCATAATTTAGTGATGCAAGCAGGAAGTTCTTTCTTTCTCGTTAGTTAAGGCAGCTAATGCCAATCAATTTCATGTGACACTTACAAAACATGTGTGATTGATTATTGATTGATTATTTCATTTCTAGGCTCAAGGTACTCTTGCTAGAGTAGGCTCAGTGAGATCACACCCCCTCTTCTCCTGAAAGGGAGGAAGTAAAGCTTGTTTCCTATTCCCCCCGCCTACATCGTCTCATCCTGGCATGCAGTGGAGGAGTACATGCCTCACCTTAGCCCCCAGCCTCAGGCATGTGTCTGTGGCTGCTTTGCAGTATTTCAATATTTTACGTGAATACTGTTGCATAAGGCGTATGTCTGAGACCTAGTAACGGTAAGTAAATAATTTTAAACTTACTTTGCTGTATGCGGTCTGTTTCATTGAAAAGGGGGTAAAATGGAAATTAAGTAAATTAAGTAAGAAATTATTTACAAAATAAAAAATAAGATAAAATAGTAACTAATTTATGCAATGCAGAACAAGTATGTTAAAGTGTTCATTCAGAAGATCATCTGGAAACATTAAAAAAATCCTTCCTCCACCACCCCCAGCCCAATAATGAACACCTAAAAAATATACTTAAAGCCATTTACAAATAAGATCTCTGCAAACCAATGGGACCTATAACACAATCCTATGCATGTTTACTCAGAAGTAAATTTCTGTTTTCTGTGGGCTTACTCCTTAGCAAGTATGTTTGCGATTGCTGCCTTAACTGAGGTTGCAAACCTAAATTTGGATATTGACCTGGAAATATATTCCACTTGCACCAAGAGGGGGTTGCTTCCAAGAAGAGATTGGGAGCTCGCTTTCCTTGAGAATCATAGAATCCTAGAGTTGGAAGAGACCACAAGGGCCATCCAGTCCAACCCCCTGCCAAGCAGGAAACACCATCAAAGCATTCCTGACAGATGGCTGTCAAGCCTCCGCTTAAAGACCTCCAAAGAAGGAGACTCCACCACACTCCTTGGCAGCAAATTCCACTGTGAACAGCTCTTACTGTCAGGAAGTTCTTCCTAATGTTTAGGTGGAATCTTCTTTCTTGTAGTTTGAATCCATTGCTCCGTGTCCGCTTCTCTGGAGCAGCAGAAAACAACCTTTCTCCCTCCTCTATATGACATCCTTTTATATATTTGAACATGGCTATCATATCACCCCTTAACCTTCTCTTCTCCAGGCTAAACATACCCAGCTCCCTAAGCCGTTCCTCATAAGGCATCGTTTCCAGGCCTTTGGACCATTTTGGTTGCCCTCCTCTGGACACGTTCCAGCTTGTCAGTATCCTTCTTGAAGGAAAGCTGGAATTAAAAAATAAAAAAAAACCATTGTAAGGAATGCAGTTCAGGAAAACATTTCAGGGTTGTAGAATTTTGCCTTAAGAATAAACCAAGGGCTGGAATAAAACCTCTGTTGATAATTGATACATAGAAGTGCATAAAAGCAGTGAAGCAGCCTGTGACTTAAGCAATACATGAAGCAATAAGCAAATGTCAGTCACTGGTTTGATTAATGGACTGCATTATATTGTATTTTCTTATCTGCATTTTTCAGGTTTTCTTTCATTTACATTTTCTTTCATTATTCTAGGGTGGTGATAAAGGTACAAGCCAGCCTAAAACAAATACATTTCTCTGCTTACATGGATAGCTTGCTGGATAGCACATAATTGTTTCAGGTAAATGTATTTATTATTTACTTTATTTACTCAATTTCGATACCATCCTGCATCTGAGGATCATAGGGCCGTTTACACTGTATAAACACAATAATAATACATAACGTGGTAACAGACAAAAACAATACACCCTAGGCTTGCCATATTTCAAAAAGTAAAATTCAAGACACCCCAAAATTGTTTAGTTTTTTTAAAGGAAAACCCAAAAGTTGTTGAGCTTTTCTTTACAAAAATGCCAAAAACCCACAATTTTTCAATTGACTTGCCTAGGATCCGGGACAAAGCGCTGCCTTTCGAAAATTCACTCCAGACGTCAACCCCACCTTTGAAATCCTGGTAATGTCCGGGAAAATCCAGACATATGGCAGCCCTAATATACCCCCCACCAGTTTAAAAGGTCATAAATTGTTTAATTAGTTAAAGGACTGGGAGAAGAAGATCCATTGGGCTGAGCTATTTCAATTGTTTGTTTGATTTGCTCATTGCAAACAGCTGAAAGTCTGTAAATTTTGATTGAAAACTGATTTGCAGTGGGGGTTGAATAATTTTGATTGCAGCTGTATATCAGTAGCAGGGAGTACCTGGTGTATCCCAGAGATCAGTAGAAACCACCAAAATATTGTGAATATTAAATGGATAGTGTAATTTGTGAGTTTGGTCTGTCACACCAACAACTGAGTGAAGTCAGATTTTGGTAATAATAACAATTTTATTATTTATTATAATAACAATTTTATTATTTATTATAATAATAATTTTATTATTTATACCCCGCCCATCTGACTGGTTTCCCCAGCCACTCCAAGTGGCTTTGTTGTTGTTTAGTCGTTTAGTCGTGTCCGACTCTTCGTGACCCCATGGACCAGAGCACGCCAGGCACTCCTGTCTTCCACTGCCTCCCGCAGTTTGGTCAGACTCATGTTGGTAGCTTCGAGACACTGTCCTCTGTCACTTAGAATCATAGAATCCTAGAGTTGGAAGAGACCCAAGGGCCATCCAGTCCAACCCCCTGCCAAGCAGGAAACACCATCAAAGCATTCCTGACAGATGGCTGTCAAGCCTCCGCTTAAAGACCTCCAAAGAAGGAGACTCCACCACACTCCTTGGCAGCAAATTCCACTGTCGGACAGCTCTTACTGTCAGGAAGTTCTTCCTAATGTTTAGGTGGAATCTTCTTTCTTGTAGTTTGAATCCATTGCCCCGTGTCCGCTTCTCTGGAGCAGCAGAAAACAACCTTTCTCCCTCCTCTATATGACATCCTTTTATATATTTGAACATGGCTATCATATCACCCCTTAACCTTCTCTTCTCCAGGCTAAACATACCCAGCTCCCTAAGCCGTTCCTCATAAGGCATCGTTTCCAGGCCTTTGACCATTTTGGTTGCCCTCTTCTGGACACGTTCCAGCTTGTCAGTATCCTTCTTGAACTGTGGTGCCCAGAACTGGACACAGTATTCCAGGTGAGGTCTGACCAGAGCGGAATACAGTGGTACTATTACTTCCCTTGATCTAGATGCTATACTCCTATTGATGCAGCCCAGAATTGCATTGGCTTTTTTAGCTGCTGCATCACACTGTTGACTCATGTCAAGTTTGTGGTCTACCAAGACTCCTAGATCCTTTTCACATGTACTGCTCTCAAGCCAGGTGTCACCCATCCTGTATTTGTGCCTTTCATTTTTTTGCCCAAGTGTAGTACTTTACATTTCTCCCTGTTAAAATTCATCTTGTTTGCTTTGGCCCAGTTCTCTAATCTGTTAAGGTCATTTTGAAGTGTGATCCTGTCCTCTGGGGTATTAGCCACCCCTCCCAATTTGGTGTCATCTGCAAACTTGATCAGGATGCCCTCAAGCCCATCATCCAAGTCATTGATAAAGATGTTGAATAAGACTGGGCCCAAGACAGAACCCTGTGGCACCCCACTAGTCACTTCTCTCCAGGATGAAGAGGAGCCATTAATGAGTACCCTTTGGGTTCGGTCAGTCAGCCAGTTACAAATCCACTGAATGGTAGCATTGTCTAGCCCGCATTTTACCAGCTTCTTTACAAGAATATCATGGGGCACCTTGTCAAAGGCCTTGCTGAAATCAAGATCTCTCCACATTTAACCCAGTCTCTCCACATTTGATAACAACAAAAACAAAATGTTTGTGTGTATGTCTATTTATTGGGGGGGGGGGAATCCTTTCTACATACTTCAAGTGGCCCCAAAGCAAGTAATTCGGTTTATAAAAAGATGTCTGTAAAACAGTTATAGATGCCTACTGAATGATAGCCACATAGGAAAGTTTCTTGTTCCTAATAGCAGAGCTGAAGCGACGGAGGAATTGCTTCAGATAATTACACAGCACAAGCTGTAACTTACTCTGATTTTTTTCTTGCTGCAAACATCTGTAAGAATTCCACTTGAAGCAGCTGTAAGAAAAAAAACCCTACTGTTAATTTTCACAGTATGAAGCTTGAGGCTTTGGCCAACTTTAGTAACATAAAACTGTAATTAATTCTCACACGCTGCACACAGTGCTTAGAAATATATCTTCATTTGCTTGTGCAGCAGGAGGTTCTGCCATGATTAATGGATTTCTATGTAAGAACCAACCCTTGCCTCTGGACACACACCAGGTTAACCTTTAGAAGGTGGATTATAAAACTGGAAGGGAATCCTCGGCGGCAGCACCAATCTTCTGTGGCACATCAATGGCCATTCTTGGTACCACTTCCTTGTACTGTTTGTGAAGTGCACAATTATGGAGAAAGCACAGATAAGCTCATTCAATTTTTTTTTAAAGAAGTCGAAAAGGAAAGAGTGGAAGGCTTTTAAGACTGGGTCTACTAGTTTGGCTACTTGGGAAGAGCTAAGGAAGAGATGCAATGGTGGAACTATACATTCAGCGAAATCATATGGTAGAATTCATAGAATCATAGAGTTGGAAGAGACCACCAGGGCCATCCAGTCCAACCCCCTGCCAAGCAGGAAACACCATCAAAGCATTCCTGACAGATGGCTGTCAAGCCTCCGCTTAAAGACCTCCAAAGAAGGAGACTCCACCACACTCCTTGGCAGCAAATTCCACTGTCAAACAGCTCTTACTGTCAGGAAGTTCTTCCTAATGTTTAGGTGGAATCTTCTTTCTTGTAGTTTGAATCCATTGCCCCGTGTCCGCTTCTCTGGAGCAGCAGAAAACAACCTTTCTCCCTCCTCTATATGACATCCTTTGATATATTTGAACATGGCTATCATATCACCCCTTAACCTTCTCTTCTCCAGGCTAAACATACCCAGCTCCCTAAGCCGTTCCTCATAAGGCATCGTTTCCAGGCCTTTGACCATTTTGGTTGCCCTCCTCTGGACACGTTCCAGCTTGTCAGTATCCTTCTTGAACTGTGGTGCCCAGAACTGGACACAGTATTCCAGGTGAGGTCTGACCAGAGCGGAATACAGTGGTACTATTACTACCCTTGATCTAGATGCTATACTCCTATTGATGCAGCCCATCACTCTTCCACCACTCTGCAGACAAAGGACAACATTTTTAATGCTCCCTATGTAGCCATAATAATAAAAATCTCTCAACAGATGAAACACAAATGCCTCTTGGGAAGACATTCTCCTCTAGTCCTCTCCCTGATGTGCTGCTACAGGAATGCTTATTTAATAGATTCACATCCCACTTTTTGATTGACATTTTCTGCAGGACGCCCCCTTGGATGATGATGAAAAAGATGAAAGACAAGACAGATCCATCCCTGTATAATAGGGAAGGAAGTACAAAAGGCATTGTCACTTATTTGTATTAATTGGTATTTGGCCACTACACAAGTCACAGGAAGAGGTGCCTAAGCCCCAGGGTCAGGCATGCTGATGGGTTTTTTTTTTAAGGTGTGTAAAATGCCCAGGTCTGCATGCCATAAATGGCAAAATTTAGGTTGTCCAGAAAAATGAAGTTCTTGGAGCATATTTAACTATGAGAAAATCAACAAAAAGGTAATGTTTCATAAACTTGTCTGCTTCCTTCTCCTCTGAAGTGGATTAAATATCGCGTACGAAACAAACAATACTGTTCTTTTTTCCTACAGGCAATAACTAGGAAATGGCTCTCTTTGTCACTTGATAAGATTTTATGGTAAGCAAGTTTATTAAAAAGTTTCCAGGGCCCACGACCCGTCAAAATTTGACAGTGAGTGTAACTGACAGCACAACCAAATGAGTTTTTAAGGGAACAGATGCTAAAACTTTGCAAGAGAATTACCGAGACTTGACTCAATGGAATATATCTATATTCTAGAGACACCAAACATTTGACAATAAGCTGGGGTTAATAATTCCTCACTGTTGGATGGAACGTTTGGGGCGTGGGGTGGGGTATATGGAGAGTGTTTGCTGCAAGTATTTTTCAGAAATGGAAAAATAAAGTTTAAAAAGTAATAGTTTCCCACTCTTGGTTTTCTTTTGTACCCTCCCCGCTATTTGCGATGAGATGCCAAGCGGATAATAGGCACAGTGGCGCAGCTGCATGCTCCGACACTGGGGGCGGAGAGCAGGCGGGGGCGTGGCTGGCGCATGTCCCGGGGTGTGTGGTGCGTGTCCCGGGGGCGTGGCATGCCGCCTGCAGGGGCGTGGCGCGCCCCACCCCCTTTCCTCCGCCAGTGAATGGGCATGAGCATGGGGAGGCAAGTGCTAGTCCAGACTTTCCTTTTCTCTTCCCAGCTGGCTTTGCTGCATCTCTCCCCCCCTTGACTCTCTCTGTTTGGGTCTTCTCCAGCCTTGTTTCTCTTCCTCTTTCCCTGTGTTTGTTCTCTCTCACCTGCTCTCTTCCTCAAGGCCAGAAGTAAGCTCCCACACCCAAATGAAATCCCGAAGTAAGGATGCTTTTAAATGCCACTCTAAATTAAGTGTTGATGGGCAAGAGGTACCTTGCTGCTTTAGGTCCCAGCAGATTGAGATGCTTAGAAGGAAATTGGCTGTTTAGATTTCTGCATTTTTTTGCAGCAGCAGAGTGACTTTCCTGGGGTGCAAGCCTGAGCAGTGTGTATGGCAGTGGGGTAGCAAGGTCAGGTGGTACCCAGTGAGAAAAATTTCTTGTTGCCCCCCATTGAAATTATTCAAAGAAGGAAAAACAAGATACTTACAGTTGTAAGTGTTATTTTCTGCCTCCTTTTTTTCCCTCTCCCCCCCCCCCGCAATAGCAGCAGTGCCACTGCCAACGTCTCTCTCAGTCGCTCTGAGGCAGATGCCCAGACAGGAGTGGTGTCCCTTACCTTGGGGAAAAAAATATTTTATTTTAAAAACACACATTTTTGCCATTTTGTCACCCCCTTCAGTGATGACACACAGGGTGCCCCACACCCACTGCACCCCCCTTCCTACGCCTCTGCCTTCAGATGTCTTCTAAAAGTCAGATAGTTGTTTATTTCCTTGACATCTGATGGGAGGGCGTTCCACAGGGCAGGCGCCACTACCGAGAAGGCCCTCTGCCTGGTTCCCTGTAACCTCACTTCTCACAGTGAGGGAACCGCCAGAAGGCCCTCGGAGCTGGACCTCAGTGGGTGGGGGTGGAGCTGAACGATGGGGGTGGAGACGCTCCTTCAGGTATACTGGGCCGTTCATGGGGCAGTGCTGGATGCCCCTTGGCAGCCAAAATCTGGGCGGGGGGCAAGCTGGAATAACATTGAACTAAGAAAGCTTGATTGTCGTTTTCTTTCAAGATCAAATCAATATTATCTTGATCCATTGTCGCGGGACCCCTAAAAAGAGTGGGGCCCATAGGTCAGTGCCTACTGTGCCTATTTGGTAATTCAGCTCCGGCCCCTTTGGCTGCAGGAGAGAGAAGAAACGGAAGTTGAGGGACGCCTCCTGATGGGCTGCAGCTGTTCCCCACAACGAAATGGAAGGCTCAACGTTTGTCAGGCACTTTCTGATGGTTACAACAACCCTGTAAAGTAGGCCAGCGCTATGCGCCCTCCAAATTGCAGCTGAATCCCTCACAGATTGGCACCCAACCTCTGCTTAAAAGCTTCCAAGGAAGGAGAGTCGACCACCGTCCCAGCGAGTCTTACCATCAGAAAGTTCTTCCTAAAGTGTAGTCCGAATCTCCTCTCCTGCCATCCCCTCTGGAGCAGCAGAAAACAAGCTTGCTCCACCTTGCAGCCCTCAGATATTGGAAGATGGCGATGTCTATACTATAGACATTGAATTAAACTGTAAAGTTTAGATCTGAGGGATAAAAAGAAGAGATGATACTTGAATGATGAAAAAAAGACTTAAAACTATGTATTTAAATATTTTATTAGCATATGGAAACAGAACATACAACATGGAAAATATGTAAATTATGTAAAAGACTGTATATTGATGGATGTTTATAATGATGATGATAATGATAATAATTTTTTTTTAAAAAAAAAGGATATTGGAAGATGGCTCTCCTCTCTCCTCTCAGTCTCCTCTTCTCCAGGCTAAACACACCCAACTGCCTCAACCGTTCCTCATCAGGCTTGGTTTCCAACTGCCTCAACCGTTCCTCATCAGGCTTGGTTTCCAGACCCTTCATCATCCTGGTCGCCCTCCTCTGCTCACCTTCCAGCTGCTCAATATCCTTCTTCAACTGACTGGCAGCAGCTCTCCAGGGTTTTGGAGGGGGGGGGGAAGGAACATTCCCCCCCCCCCGGAGATACAACCCAGGACAGAAGACCTGCATGCAAAGCAGCTGGTCCAATTGTGCACTATGGAGGCCCCTAGCCTGCCTTGAAGGATGTGGGGATGGTCTCCCTTTGGAAATGGGGCTGCACGAAGAAGGATGTGAAATGCCGACGTGAACCTGCTGAGAGAAGATGCAGCCCAGCTGCAGGCAGAACAGCAGGTGCCTCCAAGTTCTGACAGTGGAGCATCACCTGTCAGGAGGGGCCAGGTGTGTGTAGGGGGGGGTTGCCGCAGTGACAAGGACCTACCCTCCTTTGTGACATCTCTTGCTTCTCCCTTAAAAGCCACAGGCTTGCAGGCAGCCATTGTGGGTTAGTAGTGAGGCGAGTTGAGTAGTAGAGAGAGGAGTTGGTGGTGGTTGGAGATGATAAGGAGAGGTGTTCATCTGATTTTTTTTTTATTTGATACATTACTTTTATTGGATTCATTTGATTTGATTCATTTTTATTTGATTTATTATTTTGCTTTTTTATTGCAACCCTTTTATTTTACTTTCTTATTTTACTTTTTGTTCTTTTCACATTTTGTTCTTTTGCATTTTCATTTTGTGCACATTTTGCATATATTTTGGCATGGAGTAGTAGTTAGGGGTTAGGTTTAGGCTTAGGGCTGGGGTTGGGGTGAGAGTTAGGCTTGGGTGGGCATTTTAGATAGTTAGCTAGTTTAGAGAGGAGGGTGGGAATTTTTCACGAACAAGATGCGCAGGCTGTAAGTAGGATCCCTTCCCTTTCTCTTGGTCTCCTGGGGTGTGGGGTGCGAGTCCTGGGGTCCCCAGCACAGCCTTAGCTCTCTGGAAATCGACCCGGCCAGTCTTATCCAGAGAGCTCAGCTCCTCCACACTCTTCCCCTGCCTTCCCCCTTGTCATGAGGCGAAGGTTATTGAGAGCAGAGGAGGTGAGGCAAGGCCTACACAATCATTCGAGCCTAAACCTGTTAACTGTTAAGCAAAGACTCATCTTGGGCGACGACCCATTTCTCCCTATAAATAGTAGCCCGTCTCTCTATGGGCCTCACTCGGCAGTAGTAGAATATGGTGCCTGTGCCTGTTGTTGCAGACAGAGTGGCTCCAGGAGTCCAGTTAATCAGAGACTATGCCTCTGTGAAGCTGCCATGAGCACTCTGTGTATGCTCTTGGACTATGCTGTTTATGAACAACTTTATTTTCTCAAGTAAAAGTTTTATTCTGTTTATGAACAGGTGCCCTGAGCCCGGTTTTTGGCTGGGAAGGGCGGGGTATAAATAAATTTATTTATTATTATTATTATTATTATTATTATTATTATTATTACTCTGCATTGATTAATTCACCGCTCCCTTCATTTACATTTACTAGGACATTCCTAGCCCACTTTCCTCCCAGGAGCTCAAGGTGGCCTTCATGGTTCTCCCTGCCACCAATTGTTATCTTCACAGCAGCCCTGCCAAGTAGGCTAGGCTGGCCCAAGGTCCACCAGGGAGCTTCGTGGCTGAGTGGGGATTCGAACCCTGCTCTCACAGGTCCTCCTAGTCCAGCCCTCCAACCACTACACCTCTGCCTGGCTCCATTTTGCATCTTTGAGCCAGTGTGGTGTAGTGGTTAAGAGTGGTAGACTTGTAATCTGGTGAACCGGGTTCGCGTCTCTGCTCCTCCACATGCAGCTGCTGGGTGACCTTGGGCTAGTCACACTTCTTTGAAGTCTCTCAGCCCCACTCACCTCACAGAGTGTTTGTTGTGGGGGAGGAAGGGAAAGGAGAATGTTAGCCGCTTTGAGACTCCTTCGGGTAGTGATAAAGCAGGATATCAAATCCAAACTCCTCCTCCTCTCTCTCCTTCTCCTCTCCTCCTCCTCCTCCTCCTCCTTCTTCTTCTTCTTCTTCTTCTTCTCTCCAGCTGCCCTATGACGTCGGCTTTCTCCCCCTTCCTGGGGGGTCTCTCTGGCTCCAAGGAAGACTCCGCCACCTTCCTCATGTTCTGCTCCTCTTCTGGGACACCTTGATGCTTAGAGGACCCTCCTAGGGGTCTCCTCCCTCTCCAGGAAGGGCAGGGCTGTCCTAAGAAGACGAGGCAGAGCACCCACTTTAACAGCTGGCAATGCTTCTCTTTCCTTTGGGCTGGAGCTCTTGAACCCATAGCACTTGGGGCCTCCTTCCTCTCTCTGCCAGCCCTTCGTGCTCTGGGCTGCCTCTTTCCAGCTCTGGTGATGCCCTTTCAGGTCACTGAACTGCAGAGAGATGGAAGGAATTGGGTCATACACCCCTCCTCACCCCCTCAGGGTGCCCCCCCCCGCAAGGACTCAGAGCACCCTGTGGCATCAGGTGTGCAAGTGGCCCTCCTTTTTGGGACAGAGGATGGCAGGAATGGGCTGGGGGGGGCAGCTAGTCAAAAGATGCACAAAGCATCTTGGATCCAATTCAAGGTCCATCTGGACCAGCGTCTGGAACCCCCCACCCCCCCGTGACCACCCCATTTTGTGGGGTCTGATGGACGAAGCAGAGGGCTGGGCTACGGGGCAAAGCAGGAGGGGCAGCTTCCTTGGGGAGCCATGTTCTGGGGGCAGGAGGCCAGGATTGGCCCCCAAGACCTGGGGTGTCCCTCCCCTGTAGTAGGACTTGGAATCCAGGAGAAAACTCTTGGAATAGCCTTGCCAGGGGCTCAGGGACGAACTCACCTGTCCCCATGTCCTTCTCTTTGCAGATGTGCTGGGGTCCCACATCCCTTCCCTAGCGGTGATAAAACGAGAGCGGGGAGTGGATCCCTCAGACCTGCTCCCCACTGCCCGGGCTCTTTGCCCCCCACTCTGCACTCTCAGATGCAGAGGAGCCCTCCTCCCGCGAGGAACTGACAGCCCGACTTTTGCATTTTAGCTGCTGGAGGAAGATCTGCTGTACCTCCTGGGGGTCATCCAGAACTTCCAGGCAGCCCTGCTCAGGGGGCTCCGAACCCTGAAGTGCTCCAAGCAGGAGACGGCCAAAGCCATTCTGGTGAGTGTGGGTGGTGTGAGGGATCTCCCCATGGGGAGGGAGGGCAGAGAGGGGCTTTGGGGAAGGAGTTGTGCATCTGCCGGAGAAGAGGACCCTTCTGGTTTAGGGCATGGAGTTGCCAATCCCCTGGAAGGACAAACCTGGTGTTTGGGGTCACAGCCGTCCTCCGGAGACCCCCAGAAGGAGCTGACTTTCCTCCTCTGCTCTCTTCCAACACATCTTTGGCCACTTGGAGTGCTTTAGGGATCGCCCCCTGAGCCTGTCCTTGGCCTTCTTGGAGGCCCTCTTCCAGCTGAGGTGAGTGGGGTCTTTGGGGTTGCGGGGGTGGGGGCAGAACTCCAGGGGGAGCTCCGGGTGGGCAAGAGCAGGCAGGAGGAAGAAGGGGGCAAGGGAGGAAGAAGGGGGCAAGGGAGACTTGGAGGAGGCAGCATCTAACCCCTTCCCTTTCTTTCTCCAGCTTCATGAGACCCCATTTCTCATATGATATGGTCAGTGCTATCCTGCATAGGACACTGGAGGCTGTTCTTGGGGGCACAGAAAAAGGAGGAGGACAAAGAGGTATGTCCTCTGCTTTCACGTCCCTTTGCACAGCTCTTTCTTCTTCTCACACCCTCGCAAGATGTAACCCAGCACTCAACCTCTCTTCTCTCTTTTTCCCGCAGAAACTGAAGAGGCACTTTCAGAGCCTGCTGGGGGGTCTCGTCCTGGATGCCCCCAGTGCTGGCACCCTCCTCCAGCTGCTCACTGTAAGTGTCCTGATGGCATCAGGAATGGTTTTAAGGTTGCCCCCTGTCCCTTACCCAACAGACTGTCCCATTTCTGGGGCACGGAGTCCCCTGTCCTGTTTGGCCCCCAATTTGGCCCAAGACCAAAACTGGCAACCCTCATGGTTCGGGAGTGCCAGGGACTCCGTGATGGGGACAGCGGACGACCGCTTTGGCCCAGACTGGCCCCTGGCTCTGAGATGCTCTTTCCTTCCGCAGGACCTCCGATATTACGCCCTTTGGGGAAGTGAGGCGGAAAGGAAACTTCATGAAGATTCCCCCACCTCAGAGTAAGTATCTTGCTTTCTTGTATTCATTTCTTTGGTTGCTTCCACCCCTCCAAGAGCACCTCCCCCCCAGCGACTTTTAATGCAGAAGATGCGGTGTATGTCCCTGGTGGCCAGGATGAGGCCAGAGGCTTTTCCCGCCCCCTTTCCTGTTGCTGCCCTTCCTGTCGGGGAAAAAGAGGGAGCTGCACCACTTTGCAGCCTGTCCTCTCCCCGCCTTGCCTGCCTCCTCCAGCCAGGAGTAGGGGCAGCGGGGTGTGGGCAACCCACTGAATGTCACCCCCTTCAGTATGGCACCCGGGGCAAGACGCACCCCCCCACACACATCCCTTCCTATGCCTCTGGGTCACCCAGATGACAAGCCTTGCTGGATGTGGCCCAAAGGAGAACAGAGCAATACGTTGGGCACCAGCTTGGCTGCAGGAGTTGCTGGAAAGAAGAGTTTGGATTTGATATCCCGCTTTATCACTACCCGAAGGAGTCTCAAAGCGGCTCACATTCTCCTTTCCCTTCCTCCCCCACAACAAACACTCTGTGAGGTGAGTGGGGCTGAGAGACTTCAGAGAAGTGTGACTAGCCCAAGGTCACCCAGCAGCTGCATGTGGAGGAGCGGAGACGCGAACCCGGTTCACCAGATTACGAGTCTACCGCCCTTAACCACTACACCACACTGGCATACGAGGTGACTGCACTCTGTATCTGTATAGCGTATACTCCTGAGCCTTTTCTTATCCTAAGGATACTTGGTCAACTATTCATTAAACTGATTTTGCAGCGTTGGAAGTTAGAGTTTTGCTAGTTGGTGTGAAGTGATGGATCAGATTGGTGTATTGGCTAGTGATGTCACAAAAGCCCTCAAGCACGAATAGCCAAGCCAGCTTTGCCCTTACTGACTAGGCATGTAGTAGAATTTCTTCATTGACTGATGGATTGATTATTTAATTTCTATACCGCTTAATATATCTTACATATTTTAAATAAGCCTAAGCTGTGCAACTAAACTGAAGCAACAACAGACAACTTAAAACAAAATATTACAAAAATACACAGTTACATATAAAAATGCTACATTGATACAAAGTTACTAAAATAAATAAATAAATGAATGAATAAATTTCAATTCAATTTCCTTCTGACATACCCTCCCTTTCAGCCTCCAGGTTTTCACCAGATAAACACACTGCTCACCCAACAAAAGTCTCACAACAAGAAGAGTTCCTGGAAAGAGTGGACGCCCCTCTAGTCTCTCACTCCAGGCTTGCTTTTTATTGGCAGCGACAAAGGGGGGGGGAATTCCTTAGGCTCCGCACAGCTGTGTCTCAATCAGCTGTACTCTGCACACCCAGTTCCACGTGCAGCAGGTTTGTTGAGTTTCCCAGGGGGTCCAGGCGATGAGAAAAGGACCTCCCCGCACTCTCTGCTCTTTATTCACCCCAGGGGCGTCGCTAGGGGAGGCGGAGGGGGCGGTACGCCCCGGGTGACAGGGGAGGGTGGGGATGACAAGCAACGGCCCCTCCCGCCACTCCCACGCGCTGCCGCTCCCTCCGTCACTCCGGGAGCAACAGCGCACGGCCGAGCGAGCATCTTGTCCGTGCAGCGCTGCTGCTCCCGGGGTGACCGGCGGTGCGTGGGGAGTGGCGGGAGGGGCCGCCGCTTGTCACCCCCATGCGCCGCCACTCGCTCCATCGCCCCGGAGCAGCAGCCACGGTGTGTGCGGTGCTGCTGCTCCCGGGGCAACGGAGCGAACGGCGGCGCGTGGGGGTGACAAGCGGCAGCCCCTCCCACCATTCCCACGCGCTGCCGCTCCCTCCGTCACCCTGGGAGCGGCAGCGCACGGCCCGACGACAGAGTGTGCCTGCGCGACATTTGACATCGGACCGCCGCTTCGCCTCCTTTTGAGCCGCCAGAGTGAAAAGCTCTGCGGCTTAAAAGGAGGCTGCGGAAGCGGCGGCAGCACTCCGTCGTGACGTCACAGTGTGACGTCATGACGCCCTGCCCGCGGGGCGTTTCCTTTTGCCGCCCCGGGTAGCGCGGAGCCTTCCTCTGCCACTGATTCACCCTCTTTCCCCCAATTTCACTGAGCTTTCCATTAGGATATTCCTTCCGAATGACAAACTGGTCCAGGAAGAAGTAGCCTGGTGTGCCTTCTTTCTCACAGACATATGGAACATATGACCCAGACAGGTGGCAGACAATTCTGCTAAATGAAGAAGGGAGAATGCGATTCTGTCAGGACAAAAGTAATTGGAAAAATCTACCCTCTTGCGCTGACATTTAGTTCATGGAGTGACTAAAATGAGCCTAAGCATTCTGTCACGAGAAAGAACAGTCGAGTGAATCCTGTGAACTGCTGCTTGTATCAAACCTATCACTGTGGTATATTTACTATACAGGAATAATAATAAATAATATTAATAATAATAAATGCCCTTACTTTTTTAGGCGTGATAACCTGTATACATAAAACTAGTACTGCATTACCCCCTCTTTTACTGTGAAAATCACTTTAGAATTTGTCTCTATATAAAGATTTTTAATTTTTGAAAACTGTTGATATATACTATGTTTTACTATGTATTTTGGGTATATGAACCACAATAAAGCTGTGTGTGTATATAAGGCACAATAATGAGAGAACAGGATAGACTTCCCCAGCCTCTAGAGGTTTTGCACGAAAATGACCATCACCCCTGGCCAATGGGAATGAATGCCTCCTTTACGAAACAAGGTTGTTATCCATAATTCGCCTTTCCCAGGGTGTGGCTTGTGATGTTTGAAAACCGCCCACTGTGTGGACAGGCATTGTCTTTTGGGGTGGAAACAGACTCCCTCCCTCCCTCCCTTCTTTTGGGGTGAGCTGGGTGGAAAAGCTTATTAAATAGTGTAGCAGACGACACAGATTCTCCAAGAGCAACTCCTTTGGCCTTGACTACAAGCAACCCTCTTTGTCACTTTCAATCCCTCATTTGCTGTGTTTTTCTTGTGAACTTCAATACATAACTTCATCTTCGTTGTTGTGCTTCGAATTCTGCTTTCTGTTTAATGTTTGCATGTTGCCTAGAGAAGATTTTTTTCACTTTTAGACAAAGCATGCATAAGTAGTCCACGACACCCCCAGCTCCTGTTTTGCGTGATTCTCTCCTGCCTGAGAAGGGAAAGAGCTGCCAATTTGCTTCCTCAGACCAGACGTTGCTTCTCCCAGGCTTTCCGTTTCCCTCTCCCTCAAGCACAGTAGCCCTGGCTCCTTAAGAAGCAGCCCTGTGGATCCTGGTCCGTGCATTCTGGATCCTAATACCCTTCAGATCCCGCCAGTGCCTTTTAAGAGGAGAGAGAAAGGAAGTGGTGAACTGGTGGTGGGCTGTTGTCAGGAAAGATCAGGATGAAAGCTTCTTGAAGCCTAAAAATGTTTACTTCATGGAAAGTCTTTCTAAATTGAGGTTTATGGAATGCTGCATCACTTAGGGTAAAAAAACAACAACCATAGAATACCATCTCCACAGCCGATCCTTCCATTACAATTGGCTCTAAAATGAAAATAGAAGGGTCCTGTGGCTTTGGGGGGCAAGTGGTGTATTTTTCTGCGATAATTATCTTTCCTTCCTGGAATTGTTGCATACTTATTCCCCAGTGATTGTTTAGGTTTCTTAATGTTTATGTGGCTTGTTTTCCCCACTTGCCTCAGAGTATAAAAATAAATTATTATTATTATTATTATTATTATTATTATTCTAACTCTTGGGCACTGGATGCTTGTTTTTTTGTTTTGAATTAAAATTAAATTAAAGTACTGTATTCTTGAAATGTCCCTGGGTCCTAATGGTGTTTTGTTCAATGCTTTTTTACCAGACGACAGAACATTTCCAAAGGGCAGCCCCATCTCTTTCCTAGTTAATCAGCATCAGGCTGCCATAAGACTTTCCCATAAGCTTATGGCCCTAAAACCTATTAAATGTCCAGCCATCCTGCCAGCGCTTTTATTTTAATTTGGGCCGGGATTTTATTATTGGTTTTATTTATTTATTTATAACCTAAAAATGTTTACTTCATGGAAAGTCTTTCTAAATTGAGGTTTATGGAATGCTGCATGCGGACAAACGCCGGCTCCCTTGGCCTATAGAGCGAGATGAGCATGCAACCCCAGAGTCGGACGAGACTGGACCTGATGGTCAGGGGTCCCTTTACCTTTACCTTACCACCCTTCACCCAAAGATCTCAGGGTGGTTCACAGCATAAAAATACAAAACTAAAAGACAAATAAGAACATAATAATAAGAACCCATAATAAGAACATTTAAAATGATCCAGTGAAACATTTCCAACTGTAAGTCATCTTGGCTGTTCAGCAGTATGAGTGGCAGTGCTGATATAATATATTGTTGTTGTTGTTGTTGTTGTTGTTGTTCAGTCGTTCAGTCATGTCTGACTCTTCGTGACCCCATGGCTCTAAAATGAAAATAGAAGGGTCCTGTGGCTTTGGGGGGCAAGTGGTGTATTTTTCTGCATGGGATAATTATCTTTCCTTCCTGGAATTGTTGCATACTTATTCCCCAGTGATTGTTTAGGTTTCTTAATGTTTATATGGCTTGTTTTCCCCACTTGCCTCCATTCTAACTCTTGGGCACTGGATGCTTGTTTTCTTGTTTTGAATTAAATTTAAATTAAAGTACTGTATTCTTGAAATATCCCTGGGTCCTAATGGTGTTTTGTTCAATGCTGCCAGGACAGACAAGAAAGAAAGAACTTCCTGCTTGCATCACTAAGTTATGAGTCATCCTGACAGAAGTTGTGGCAATGGCCATTAGATGGCTTGGGTTGGAAATAGTAGACAAATTTGGTGGCTTTGAAAAGGAGAAGAAGAAGAAGAAGAGGAGGAGGAGGAGGAGGAGGAGGAGGAGGAGGAGTTTGGATTTGATATCCCGCTTTTCACTACCCGAAGGAGTCTCAAAGCGGCTAACATTCTCCTTTCCCTTCCTCCCCACAACAAACACTCTGTGAGGTGAGTGGGGCTGAGAGACTTCAGAGAAGTGTGACTAGCCCAAGGTCACCCAGCAGCTGCATGTGGAGGAGCGGAGACGTGAACCCGGTTCACCATATTACGAGTCTACCGCTCTTAACCACTACACCAAAACAACCCATTTGCCCACATCCCTCCCTGATAATTTATCTGCAAGTAGATTTTGTGTTTAGAACCCCATTAAGTTAGCAAAGCTGCAGTCCTAGGCACATTTACTTGGGAGTAAGTCACACTGAACTGCGTAAATAGGATGCATAGGATTGATGAATAAGACATTGCTGGGTCGGAACTTGTGAATGATAGAGAATATTAAGAGCATTTCACTCTTGCTTTTTCTTGCACAAAGAATAATAAACTGTTTGGGTTTTTGTGGGGGGGGGGCAGAGACCACATCTTTCCTCTCAGTTGCGCACCTCTTCAAGGCATCGGCGGGAGGAAAGGTGACTCTGCTTATGTCATTCCTTCACTTCTTTCCACGCTTTTAAAATGAGGAATGAACAGCTTCTGTTGCAGCTTTCTGGCATTTTATAGAGAAACATATAAGCCCCTATTTCCCCTTCTTTTGCCCCGGAGACTCCTTGTGACTTTGCTGTTGGAGCAGAACTGCAAGAACAGGCTCACTGTCATATGCCTGAACGTCTTTTCATAAGGAGTGCAGTCTACCGAAAAATACTGTGGCAGGTAGATTACACTTAAAGCAGAACCCTGTGTTAAATTTGAGGTTCTGTTAGTGTATAGTGATCCTAATAAAAATGGAGAGCGGGTCTATAACCATCTACTGTACATACAGTCCCAAGACTGCAGGCCCAATTGTGCAGTGCATTTGTGAACGAAGTACATACCGTATGTGTGTCAGGGGTGGAGTCAGATGCAGGTCAGCAAGAAAGAAGCAGGGTTTGCCAGAGAAGTTAACTCTTTAGTCAACGAACGAACAAACGAACGGCATGCAACTCAGCCCCACTTTCTTGCACCTGTAGAGCAGTTACCAGGACTGGTGGTGCCCTCCTTCTGCTAGCACTAAAGTTCTTCCCCTGCTGGATGTTTCCCAAGCAGCCTGGGCACCTGTACTCTCTGTTCTGCTCTATGTACCATCCTGCATGTCCTTGGAGACCAGGGGCAAGGGGAGCTTGTTGCAGAAGGAAAGATAGATCTCCTGGGGTTCTTCCGCAGCCTCTCCTCACCCTCCATCTGCTTCAGCCTCTGAGTCTGAACTCCTCCCTGCCACAGGCTCTCCTTGCTCACTAAATCCCATTGCCTCTTTAGCATCCAACAACTTCTCCCCCCACTCTTCTCCCCTGACCTCTCCTTGGTGTCCCACCACCAATCTCTTGGCTCTGAGCCTTCCTCCTCTAGGGTGTCCCTTGGGGTCCAGCTAGTACTCCAGCTGCACTAATGGACAACCAGAATTTGAGTATGCATCTGCCAGAGGCCAGCAAAATGAATCATTCCTAAAAGTTTTGTGTATTCCCTGTATATTTCCCTGTATATATGAGAGCCAGTGTGGTGTAGTGGTTAAGAGTGGTAGACTCGTAATCTGGTGAACCGGGTTCGCGTCTCCGCTCCTCCACATGCAGCTGCTGGGTGACCTTGGGCTAGTCACACTTCTTTGAAGTCTCTCAGCCCCACTCACCTCACAGAGTGTTTGTTGGGGGAGGAAGGGAAAGGAGAATGTTAGCCGCTTTGAGACTCCTTGGGTAGTGTAAAGCGGGATATCAAATCCAAACTCTCCTCCTCCTCCTCCTCCTCTCTTCTCTTCTTTTCTTCTCTTCTCTTCTTCTCCTCTCCTCCTCCTCCTCCCTCCTCCTCCTCTCCTCCCTTGGGGTTCCCCAGCTAGTACTCCTCGGCATCCAGCCAGTCCCTGAAAATTAGCTGCACTAATGGACAACCAGAATTTGAGTATGCATCTGCCAGAGGCAAGCAAAATGAATCATTCCTAAAAGTTTTGTGTATTCCCTGTATATTTCACTGTGTGACTGCACAAATGAAACATGTGTGTCGTTGTCGTGATAAGGAAATTCAAGGATTCCCAGCATCTCATCTCTTTTCTTTTTCGTTTCATTTTTAATTTGTATACCGCTTTTCTATATAGTAATATAGAAATATATTATAATATATACACAGGGTGGTTTACAATATGAAGACACAACAAAGATCGCACAATTTACAGCAATCTGAGCGAAGAAGAAAATGTGATAATAAAAACATAACTTTAAAATAAACAACTTATATCAAATAAAGCAATATTCAATCGTCCATTATAATATAATTGTACACAATAAAATTTAATATCAGCAAATAATAATTAAACAGAAATTCTCTCTTTACAGTTACAATAAATAATTTCTAAACTGTAATAAATAAAAGCCGCAGCAAGTCACAGTGCATAAAATACCAAATATAAACAGAGAAGTAAAGACACATAACTTACAAAATTATTATTTTTAAAATTCTGGTTCTGGTGTCTCTCTACTCCGTTAGGCTCATGAATCAAGCAATAATCCAGCTCACAGCAAGCTGAAGCAAAACAGCATCTGCAAATGGCATGAAAACCTAGAAAAGGACCACATAACTGATGGAGCAGCTGGTAGAACAAGTAGGGAGTATTCAGGTTAATTAAATCCCTCTCTAATACATTTTGAACAGCAATCCAAATGGCAAGACCTCTTTTTGGCAGAGAGGGAAATGTCCCCCATGGATCCGAACTGGGTCACAGATGCAGCATCCTTATAGCAAATGTGATCAATCCCTTGCTTAGAGAAACTTCAACTTAATAATTCTAGCTGAGCTGAAGATAAGACTCACAGAGATGGAGGGGTCTTGCAGGTCACTCCTACAGTCCCCTGCTCACCGCAGAAAATGTGAGCTAGAGCCACTTCTGCTCAAAGACCTACAGGAGAAGAGGCCCACGGCCACTCTACTCAACCGTTCAACTATACTTACCACCTTTGACAAACATCTTCTAACGTTCTACTGAAATCCCCCCTCCTGCAGTTTAAGATCCTGTGTTGTTAACCTAGCCCTCGCACGACTAGTTTGCTAATGCATGTATCATATGGGACTTTGTCAACTGCTTTGCCGAAATCAAGATAAACTACATCCACTAAACTAGTGTCCCAACCAAAAAGAGAAATAAGATTAGTCTGGCAAGATTTACTCTTGACAAGTCCATAATGGCTCCTAGTAATCATGACATTGTTATCAATATGCTTACAAATAGATGCTTTATAATCTTCACCAGTATAGATCAGATTGTGGGGTGTATTGGCTACGGGGGGTGGGCAGTACATCTGGTGGGAGACACGTTGTGCTCCTTTTGGGGTAGTTTGTCTACCTTTGGTCCCCACCTGTCATTCAGCACTCACCTGTGGCTCCTAGAAGGTGTCAGCACCCTGGGAAACAGCTTCGACTTACCAGATAAACCAGAATCAAAAATTCTTTCCAGTAGCACCTTAGAGACCAACTGAGTTTGTTCTAGGTATGAGCTTTCGTGTGCTCTAACAAAGAGATTTCACTTCACCCCTGGAGGCACACTCCATTGTCTCTCGAAACAGATGGATGCCAACAAGATCAGATGGACCAGCCTGTAATTTCTCAGTGCCTTCTTTCCCTTTCTTTGGAGGGTCATGAGGAGCATAGCAGGTGCATAAATACTTCGGGATCGGTTTATCAGTAGTAGGAAAAAAGGAGTAAAACATGAGGAAGCTCTCACACCTTGACCCCGAGAATGAGGCTGGCTCACGCTTTAAGCAGAGCATGCCATTAAGTCAGCAAATCCTGCATTCCTGTTCAATGCACCCATACAATACATATGTTTGTTGCATTTGCATTTCACATTTTAAAACATCCTTTTAGGACTAAGGGGAAAAAGCATCCAGTCTTCACTAGGAGGCCTGATGAGATGACCAGCTAAACAAAAAGTTCTTTGCCTCTTATTGTTGCTAATATGAGAGCCAGTGTGGTGTAGTGGTTAAGAGTGGTAGACTTGTAATCTGGTGAACCGGGTTCGCGTCTCCACTCCTCCACATGCAGCTGCTGGGTGACCTTGGGCTAGTCACACTTCTCTGAAGTCTCTCAGCCCCACTCACCTCACAGAGTGTTTGTTGTGGGGGAGGAAGGGAAAGGAGAATGTTGAGCCGCTTTGAGACTCCTTCGGGTAGTGATAAAGCGGGATATCAAATCCAAACTCTAATAATAATAATAATAATAATAATAATAATAATAATAATAATAATACAGGGTATAGGGTTATATTTTATTTCCCCCCTTGGCTCAGCCTCTCCATTTTCTCAGAAAGAATCCTTTCTGTTACCTGTTCTTAAGCCACACTTCTCCACCCTCCATAGTTTTCAGGGAAAACCAAGCTAAAATTGGAGCAGTGGGAATCTTCTTTTGCAATCAGCTGTCCACATGGCCAGCCATGGTGGGCAGTTGCTTAGCAGCTAAGAAAAGATGCCTCCCGAAAGAGTCGGAGCCTGAGCATTGAGGGACTCTGTTTGGATGCTCAGTTGCACAGCTGACAGTGGGCTGCTGGTTTTGTCTCTGCCTTCTATGCTGGGGTGTGTGTGTGTGTACGGGACAGGAGAGAGAGAGACTCCAAAGTCAAGCTACACAGAAAACAGTGAGTCTCGGAGAAGGTGGATAGCTTCTTTGACATGCACTTATCCATAACTGCCTAATCTTATAGTAAACGGGACTGGATCGGCTTATGTTGCACTTATTGCATACCAAGTACAACCAGATCAACTATGCGATCAAGCATACTTTGGTCACCCAGATCAAACCAAATACCTTGTCCACATCCTTGGGCCCTACTTACTGAAACGTATCCAATGTAACTGGACTAGGGTTTCCACCTTTGGTTGGGCAAAATAAAGGAAAGGTCAGGCAAAATACAGGACAGCTTGGTGGGGAATTTGGGGGCTAAAAATCACTTTACCTGGTGCAGAAATGACTTCAAAGCTCTCCAACAGACAGAAGGGAACCAGAACCCCCTCTGCCCATTCAATCCACCTCTGCCCATAAATAAACTCCTTCTCCCACACCAGACCAGGCCCCTGCAAAACCCCTGTCTCGCTTTCTGACCCCCCCATCTCCCTGCCCACACAAAACCCGAGAGTCCACCGTAGCAGGCCATTGCAATGCAAACCCCCCTTGCTCTCCGTGACCCACCCTCTGCCCACACAAAAACTCTCTCTCTCTCTCTCTCAAACTGCCCATCCCTACTCTCTGCCTGCATCCTGCGATAAATTTCTCCTCCTCATGAGCCCACATTCTGCCCACACAAATTCCTGCTCAGGCTCTCTCTCTCTTCCTCCTGGACCAATAATCTCAGAACTTTCACCACTTTGCTCTCTCTCTCTTCCTCCTACTGGACCAATAATCTAGAACTTTCACCACTTTGTAACTAAACTGTGCAACATTTACTGCCTGTGCAACATTTCTATCTGATGTGTGTGTGCATGCACCAGACCTTTGAAGAGTCTGTGAGTATGCCATTTTTAACTTACCAAATGTGTGGTCTTTTCCCATGCTAGTGAAAATGAGAAACTTTGGAACTCACACGGAAGGAAATATTTTAAAGGTCTAGCAGCCTATATTTCCCCATTTGCTGCATATTTTGTGACTTTAAATCTGTTGGGGGGTCTCTCACCCAAGGGTACTTGATCTAAACTTGGATCTTGGCATCCAGAAATTCTCCTTTCTATGTATACTGTATGTTTGCACCAACAAGCACAATCCTCAGAAGGAATCCCCCCCCACAACGCCCCCCCCCCTGTATCTGCTGAAATTCTCTCTTTTTCACAAGCATTAAAGGTGCAGGAGCCCTGGCCTCTTCCACTCCTGCCCAGGTCCATGTTTTCCTGCTTTTGTATGTGTGATTCATGTTGGAGGGTATATCTGCATTTTGTGGAAAGATGATACAGAGCTTATGGTAGTGTTCAAAAAAATAATAATTATGTGAGGCATTTTAGCATTGTGTTTTGCTTTGGGGTATGTTTTCAATAGGGACGCGGGTGGCACTGTGGGTTAAACCACAGAGCCTAGGGCTTGCTGATCAGAAGGTCGGTGGTTCGAATCCCCGCGACGGGGTGAGCTCCCGTTGCTCGGTCCCAGCTCCTGCCCACCTAGCAGTTTGAAAGCATGTCAAAAGTGCAAGTAGATAAATAGGTACCGCTCCGGCAATATGACAATAGCGTCAGCTTCTCCCCCATTTGTTTCTGACAGAAATATTGCTGCAAAGAGAATTTGTCTAAGTGCAGATAATCCAAATGTAAATTTCAAAATGCTTTTCTCTCTGTAGCTTTAGAGTCAATCCAATTGTATGCACTATTGAATCATGAATATTTTCCATAACAGGCATGTTAATAGGCTGTGGCATGTTGTTTTCTGTTCTGTCCTGGTTTTATACATATATTAGGGGTTGGTACTGATTTTGTAGAGACCCAGGTGGCGCTGTGGGTTAAACCACAGAGCCTAGGGCTTGCCGATCAGAAGGTCGGCGGTTCGAATCCCTGTGACGGGGTGAGCTCCCGTTGTTCGGTCCCAGCTCCTGCCCACCTAGCAGTTTGAAAGCACGTCAAAGTGCAAGTAGATAAATAGGTACCGCTCCTGGCGGGAAGGTAAACGGCGTTTCGTGCGCTGCTCTGGTTCGCCAGAAGGCTTAGTCATGCTGGCCACATGACCTGGAAGCTGTACGCCGGCTCCCTCGGCCAGTAAAGCGAGATGAGCGCCGCAACCCCAGAGTCGGACACGACTGGACCTAATGGTCAGGGTTCCCTTTACCTTTACCTATGTTTTCAATAGAAAATTTGCCAGCAAACCTAGTCATATGCATATTTGCTCAGAATTAAGCCCCACTGTGTCTGTAATGGCTTGTTTCGAGGTATATGCAGGATTGTACAAAAGGAGGTTCCCACATGTGACGAGGTAGTAGAATCAACTGATCTGGCAGACAAAGGCATGGACTAGAAAAGTGAAACTGCTTTGTGAGGAAACACAAGTGTTCTCCTTAGATAGTATACTGTATTTCATATCTATCCTCTTTCTCCTTATGTGATGTGTTAGAGGAGTGGGAGGAAGACTTTCATGACCGAAAAGCTTTCAGAAGCTATTTAGAGGCATTTCTGTGTGTTTTGAACAATAATTATAGTGATGCGTCTCACCCGCTGAGGTGGAAGTGTGTGAAATGGAGCTCTTCATATTCTTAACGCTAACCTGTATTATTTCCTATCTGAACACCTGCCTCAGAGCAGCAGGGGACAGAGGCTCAGAAAAGCACAAATATTTTTTTTTTTCCCCTGAATACAGGTCTGTGGTAAACAATCAGTTTCTTCAAAAGGATCTTTTTAACCTAAAGCCCATCTCTTTTCTGGCTTTGCTCGACAGTTGGAATTGGAAACATTTTGGGCTCAGCTGTGGCCTTAACCTGCGCCCCCAACTTTTTATTCTTCCTCATCAAGATGATGCCAAAGAGACTTCTGACTCCAATTAAATAAGTTTGGTGGGAGGATGTGCTGCTCACAACATAAGAAGTTCCTTTATATTGTCAGCAAGATTAAAGTCTTGCTGTTGATATTTGTAAGTCACTCTGGAAACTGTTTTCTCGGTGTGCATTAAATTATTTTATTATGACTCTAAAGCATGGAGAATCAGTACATTAATACTCCATTATCTGTGCTTTTATAAGATAATGTCAAGCATGCTGAGTCTATATTGCATTATATTCTGCAGTGCAATTTAGACTCTTAGAATATATATATTCTAATTCACATAAGCCTATTTCCACAATTTGTGTGTACTTCATGTACAGTTGTGATTCCAAGATGCATGTGGCTCATGCAGGAGATTTGATGTTCCTCAGCAGTTTTAGCTGCTCTTCTTGCCAGTTTCCAGTTTTGTCTTTAAATCCTCTTACTGGATTATTAGAAAGAGGCGCATCTTGGGCTTTTGTAGGTGTTATGCACTGAGTTGAATAGGATCCAAAATGCAGCAGTCTGATTGGTCCTAGAACAATAGGATTGAGATTGCAGCAGTCTGACTGGTCCCAGAACAATAGGATTGAGATTGCAGCAGTCTGATTGGTCCGCAGGAGCCACCCAATCCAGCTCCAGGTGGAAGTGAATCCGCACTCTGATTGGCATACAGGAGTATCCCGGAATTAGCCAATCACGTGGTGGGGCCCATTGTGTAAATAGTGTATATAAAGCAAACGTTTTGGGGGAACTGCATTCCTCACTACAGTGGTGCCCCGCTAGACGAATGCCTCGCTAGACGAAAAACTCGCTAGACGAACGGCATTCGTCTAGCGGAAGCTGCCCTGCAAGACGAAAAAGTCTATGGGGCTGCTTCGCAAGACGAAAAATTTTCGTCTTTTTTTTTTCGTTTAGCGGAGCGCGGCTGTCATTGCCGCTTCGCTAGATGAAAAACCCGCTAGACGAAAATTTTCGCAGGACGAATTTTTTTCGTCTAGCAGGGCACCACTGTACTATGAGCTGAATAAAGAGCATGAAATTCACACTTGACTCCGAGTTTATTTCAGTAGGCTTTTTCTGGAGCCCAGAAATCCCCAAGCCAAACTCACCTTGTCAGCAACTACATAATCTCAGGCAAGCTGTTGTTATGTCAGCTCCAACCTTCCCTCAAGAGCCTCTTCCTGATACCTGGGCACCATGACCTGGGACCCAGGGGAATGCCATCACCTGGGGAAGCTGTCAAGACCCACAGAACATCATGCACCTATACCCACATCCTCTGTCTCTTTGCTCACACAGCACATGTCTCTGATCCCGAGTGCCATACCTGGGTGCCATAATTCAGAGGTATCATGACACTGAAACAATCACATCACATGCACGACTGACCTCAGCCTGCTAAGCGCAGAGTCTACACAAACACCTTCTCACAGTTACAACTACCCTGTGTCCCCAGTTGCAACTGCAAGGCCATTGTATAAAAGCTTTGTGCCTCTGTCCTCTCTCTGAAAATAGAGGTGTCCCCTCTTTAAGCAGCTCTCCTTTGCTTCCTTTCCTCCACTCCGAATTCCTGCTTCTCACAGTTATTTTTTCTTTAACACGCACCCCTCCCCACAACTCTCTCTCCCCACCATGTAATGCCTAGGTTGGCTCTCAAGCATCAGCTATCTCTTGTCATTTTCTCTTTCTGTTTACAGCCCTCATTTACTTTTTTACAATGTTAAATATGAGGTAATCCATGGTTGCACTTCAGAAGAGGAAAATAATCAGATTGGTAAACAGCTCTCTGAATACAGTAATGCCCGTCTTTATAATAGGATTGTAACCGAAAACGAAGGTACTGCCAACATACAGTGGGTATTTTGCTTGTGTGATTTAGAGAATCGCTTGGCGTCTTCATTTCTCTCAAAGCTACTGTTCCACCTCACTCTCCCGGCATCCTATCAGATGGAAGAAGCCTGAGAAAGAAATCAAGTCTATGATGGAGTCAAGAAGTTTTGGGACTGACTCTGTTCTCAGTGGCTCCCACTGAAGTTCTGGGGAACAAAAACCAAGAAAGAAAGCTGCCACTGAGGTGGAAATGAGGCCAGATCTTAAACACTGGGGTCACCAGGGGCATTTTTGCCCATATAATTGGCTGCTGTCATTTGTTTCTATGGGGGGAAAGGATAGTGTTGCATTAAGGATAAGGGGCAGAGCCATACCATAATGTGCAGTCAACACACAGTTAAAGCACATGGCTCCCCCAAAGAATAGTTTCTTTCTCACAGCTCTAATCCCCAGTACTTTTAACAAGCTACAGTTCCCACTATTCTTTGGGAGAGGTCATGTGCGTTGAATGTGCTTTAGATTTGTGATGTGGATTATTATCATGTTTTAGGTGGAACAAATCTGCCCACTGCCAGACCCTGAGTAGATCGGGTATGCAAAGCATGGTATGTGGGAAGAAATATTGTCTATCTGACCCTCCCTCTCCCCTTCCTGAAGATAGCTATGTTTCGCCTGCAAACTGGAAAGGGGGAAATGCAGAACTTTGCTTCTTTCTCCACTTCCCAAGGCGAATGCAGCTTTCATTTTCTGGGGGGTAGCGCTGGTGGTGCAGTTCATGCTCCTCCGCAGGGCACAGAGTGTTTGGCTTTAGGAAGCAAAGCACTGAGGTCCAAGGGTCACCTTGCAGCTCCATGACCTCTGCTGTGAATCGGGGAATGGAGAGGAGGAACGGAGGGAGAGACGCCAGGCAGGGGGACTAGGAAAGGGAGGAGAAGGTGCAAGAAAAGTGGAAGAAATTCAAAGACTATTTGAAACAACGTGAAAAGTTGGATATTTGAAGTGAGATCAGTGAATATAATAGGTGATAGCTATACAATGTTAGGTTAAAATAGTGTATAAGAAGTTAAGATTGTGTTTATATCAGATGTTATGGTTAAGAATAAGTTGTTAGAGATAAGATAAGATGTTAGTTTAAGATTAAGAATAATGGTGAATGAGTGTTAAAATAGTTACAAAGTTACTAAAGTAAATTCGAATTGAACGCAGAAGAGAGAACGTGAGGAAGTCCCCTAAGTAAGAATTGGAAATAAGGTTAAAATAATTATATTGGTGTGTTCCTGTGTTCCTGTGGGGTGTTAGGTATGTATCTGTTTTATTTGATTGTTATTTGTATTTTGTAGTGTGCTTGTATTGTATGTAGTATGTATCTTTTTATTTGTTGTTTTGTGTGGAAATACCAATAAATTATTTATATATAAAAAAGGAAAGGGTTAAAACTCTCCCGCCTGACGACCCTTCTGTCACTTCCCGAAGGATGCAAGCAAACAGTAATCATTTTGGAATTAAATCTTTATATATCGTGGGTCATTAATGGTTTGTTTCCTTTCTACTGTAATAAGTCCTTTTGTTAATTGTGCAACAAAATTAATAATAAAAAAGCTTAAATTAATAAATGTTTGCAAGTGCTTGGGTAATTAAGTCAAAATGGTGCTAAGTGCTATTCATTATGGGAAAAGCTAACACAGAGGAATAGCTCGTTTAGAAGCTGTGAGCTTCTGCATGCTGTGCTTTCGTCAGAATGTGAGGGGAGCCGTGCTGACTCAGACCCAAGGCCCATCTGGTCCAGCATTTTGGTCACATAGTGACCAAGCAGGACCTGAGGGCAGCATCCTTCTCCTTGCTTGTGACTTCCAGGAAGTGGTGCCTTCGACAATGGAAACAGAACATCATGTACAGTAGGCCACTGATAAGCTGCTTCTCTGTGAATTGGTCTAATCCACCTTTAGAGCCATCTGAGTTGGCATATATCACCATATAGGACCCTCATACCTAAGGGACCGCCTCTCATGGTATGTCCCAGGTAGGACCTTAAGGTCCTCAAATAATAATTTGTTGGAGGTCCCGAGCCACAAGGATGCTAGGTTGGCTTCAACTAGGGCCAGGGCCTTCTCAGTACTGGCCCCGACTTGGTGGAACAGTCTGGCACAAGAGACCAGGGCCCTGCGGGATTTGGCATCTTTCCGCAGGGCCTGCAAGACGGAGCTGTTCCACCTAGCCTTTGGGTTGGTTTCAGTTTAACCCTGATGTTTCGTTCTTTTGGTGTGATTGGTGGGCTACTTAAAAATGAGGCTGCAGTTTAGATTTAATTTTAAATTGTATTTTAATCTGTATTTTAATGAATTGTTTTATGTTTTTGTTGTGATTTTATTGGTGTTAGCCGCCCTGAGCCCGGTTTGGCGGGGAAGGGCGGGGTATAAATAAAATATTATTATTATTATTATTATTATTATTATTATTATTATTATTATATATCACCGCAGTGAATTCCATCATTAGTTAGTCTGTTGATAGGCATAATCCTTCAACGGGCCATGAACTAGCTATGCATTGTGTGAAGAAGATGGAGCAAGCTTATTTTCTCCTGATCTGGAGAGTAGGACCCAAAACAATTGAATCAAGTTACAAGAAATGAGATTCAGACTAAACATCTAGAAGAAGACCTTTCTGAGAGCAAGAGCTCTTTGACAGTGGGACATTCTCTCTCAGGAGGTGGTGGACTCTCCTTCCTCGGAGGGTTTTAAGCAGAGGTTGGATGGCCATCTGTCATGGATGCTTTAGCTGAGATTCCTGCATTGCATGGGGTTGGACTAGATGACTCCTGGAGTCCCTTCCAACTCTACGGTTTTATGATTCTATTATATTCCTTTCATCTGTCCTCCTGAGCTTCAATGTTTTGTAGAATTTAACACCTCTGTCAGGTCCCATCGTACATGACTTTTCCTTGAAAAACCCCAAATACCCACAAAGGAGTTGCACGATCATTTTGGTCGTCCTTTTCTGAACCTCTCCCAGATTTGCAGTATTAGCTATCTGATTATTTATTAAATTTGTATACTTCATCCAAAGATCCCAGGGCAGGATAGTGCAAAACATTTTTTTAAAAAAATAGCAACAGCGAAACAGGGAGTGGCACTTGAAAACACATGATTTGGGGGGGGGGCAATTCTCACATTATATTGTTAGGGGGTACACCTGAGATTATTTCATATGATTAGCAAGGAAGCAAATAAATAAATAAATAAAGAAATAACTCATCAGTTTGGGGGGGGGAAGCCAGTTTCACTACACAACCCTCTCATTTAGCATAACTAGTAAGATAAACAAGTCGTATACAGCCAATCAATGGAAATGACTATACAGTTAAGGCCACAAGAGAATGAACTTACTGTCTATAGGTCAGTTGGCTAGAGCATTGGGGTTGACAACATTAAGGTTGCAGGTTCGATCTCTGTATGGGGCAGCAGCATATTCCTGCATTGGACTAGATGACCCCCCAGGGTCCCTTCCAATTCTCAATTCTATGATTCTATGAATACAAAGCTTGAAACAACATTGTTGGCAACAGATGGCAACCTGGCTTACAGTCCTAGGGAAGGTTTTTTTTTAAAAAAAATAATATGTAAATAATCATAACTTTAGAATAAATTTCTCATGCTCCAGCTACCAAGGTTTAAATTGAACATTTTTGCTCAAATTATAAACCATTTCCCCCTGAACCAAAGTTTTCTATGAAAACGAATTTTTTGATTGCTGACAGCTGTACCTCTGGTACAAAAGCAACCTGTCATGAACTGCAAAATCTTCCACTCCGCTCTCACTCCATACCTGTTCAGTGTTAATTACTTTGCCCTTCTTACTCTGACTTCTTTCTGCTTAGGAAAATGGTCTGCTACTTTACCGAAGTACAGTGATTAATTCTAAACCCTATCACTTGCATAAAGATATATTGATTTTCCATTCTGTCTGCTTTATGAGGCATAAAGCTGAATCTCTTTTGTACAACTTGCATTTATATTGCATCATTTCTAACACAACCTGAAACCAATTGGCTTTATTGTACTATGCAGCAGTGCAAAGAATTAATGCTTGCTTCTAATGTAGTCAGCACAACCTTCAAAAGACGCCTCTTTTCACTGCTGGCTACCGCTGCTGGTGCATTAACAATAATAAAAGACAGAGTTTCTTAAACAGCTTGGGTGAAATATTTGCTAGTTTCACTTTCCTGAAAAGTGACATTGCAAGTTTGGAACTTTTATCTGCAAATGTGCATTTTATTTTATTTTACTTCCCAACCCACCCCACACCACCACCAAAGACAAGATTTTTAGAATTGGTTTTTTGTATATTGTTACAAAAGTTGGACACTCCCCCCACTATCTCCTGAGCAGGAGCAAGGTTACAGGAGGTCCCAGGCGCTCATCCAGGGTTTTTGCTCCTTTGGAGAATTGAAGACACAGTGGAGACTGCCATAGCTTTAAGAAATATGATTTACTAGCTGGCCTGGCCATGCCTTGCTGTGGGTTTTTTTGTTTTGTTTTGTTTTGCTTTTTTAAAATTCTCCTGACCCCGAGAGTATTCTGGAAGCTCCTGTTTTCATTCTTCCCTGTCCCTTTAGAGCAGGGGTCAGCAACCTTTTTCAGCCTGTGGGCCGGTCCACTTTCCCTCAGACCATGTGGTGGGCCGGACTATATTTTTTTGGGGGGGGGGGAATGAACTAATTCCTATGCCCCACAAATAACCCAGAGATGCATTTTACATAAAAGAACACATTCTACTCATGTAAAAACACACCGATTCCCATTACATAAAAGAACACATTCTACTCATGTAAAAACACCAGGCATGCGAAGCTGCGGCGGCCATTTTAGGTGAGGGCACTGGCGACCTTAAAGAGCATTCTCCCCCACCCCAGTCCCAAAATTACCCAGTCCCAAAATCACACACCCCAGCGAACACAATCCCCTCAGAGCTGGTCTTACTCAGTGCGACCTCTCAGGCATGCCTCCTGCTCCGTGTTTTTTTTTTCTCGGAGCATGCGAAGCTGCGGCGGCCATTTTAGGTGAGGGCACAGGCATTGTTGCTCTGGCCAGGTCTGATGATGTCGACGGGCCATCTGCCTTTCTATTGGATGCTGTTGGAGTCTTCATTCCTTTTGCTGGTGAGGTATAATAGGCGTGCCTTTTTTGGCCTTTATTCTATATTTTAGGCATGACAGGTGTGGTTTTTAAAATTTTTTATTATGCCAGATCCTTCCTCGATGGTCATGTTATGCTTTGTACTAATTTGATGCGCTTTGGTCCAGCGGTTACGGAAAACATTGGTGTCTGCCGCGCACACAATGGGAACATTATATATATATATAGATTCACCAATATGCACCTTCAGTCTGCATGGAGGGAGTCCTGATTTTACAACATGGTTATCTCAAGAGTGGCTTGTTCCCCACAGCAGTGCAGCCCTGGAGTCCAAGCCTGCCCAAGAAGGATCTCAGTCTTTGTTCTTCTGCTTCTTCCTCCCAGCACACCTTGCTAAAAGATGCTCTTTTCCTGTCACCTCACTCCCAGTTACCCTGGCAACCTCTGTCTGGCCAGACCCAAGATTCCTCTTAGATGGGACATCAATGCCTTTTTGTTATGTTCATGCCTCTATCCAAGGTGAAGCCCTGGCTTGGAAAGAAAGCTTAGCCTGTATTTTTTCCACTGGCCTCCAATCTTCACTTCAACACTCCAAAGAATCAAAATCCGATCATTTCCCAATTTCTAGGATTTAGTGGGGGCATCCCCTCAATTCCTTCATCCAAGTTGTTTATAAAGACATTGAACAACAACGCTTCCAGGATAGAGCCCTGTAGCACTCCGTGTGTCCCTTTCTTCCCAGGATGATGAGGAACCAAGGCACCCACCTAACCCTGCCCCTACTGACCCCCTGCTCCTGTCCTGTCTCAACAAACTGCAATGATGCCAGTGGCAGGGGGGGGCAGTTTTGTGCCTCTGCCCTCACCGCACTGCAGTCACAGCCAGGGGAACAAAATGGATGCCAAGTAGCATTGGAACTGCAAATATTTGGCGGGCTGAGAATTCCTGTTGCTAATTTTTGGCGATTTTTCTGTGTGATAAATGTCCTGTTTCCGAAGCGAGCGTTGGATATTCAACGCAGCCCTGCCGTCTGTTGGATCATACAACGCTCGTAGAAATGTACATAGCAGTGCCTGAGCTTGACAATCTTCTCCTTCAGCAGTAAGATATCCACTCCAGGCTGGTGAACACTTAGAGGAATTCCTTACGTGGAGATCCTTGCCCAGTTCCTACGTTACCCTGGCAGCATGTGACTTCTATTGAGACCTCAACCCATCTTGTGTGTCCCAACCCATCAATGAATACCATAAATTCATGCTATCCAATCTGAGAGTCCTGTGAGGGAAGTAATGGAGAAATTATATGTAATGGTTCATCCCGTGTTTCTGTTTATAGGGAATGCCTTAGTGAATCTAATTCACGTCTGCGTGTCTTGTTACGTATATCACAAGCTGTTCGAAACTACCAGCGCTGTAGGTGGCTTTCAAAACTAATAGTATCTGTTAGGAGTGCTACATCATTAGTCATTTTTGCATGTGCTGAGCTCTGGGACACATTCCAGGTCTATTTTGTTGGGAATAAATTTGCAAGTCATCTTTCCCACTAAGCTCTCTCTCTCTCTCTCTCTCTCTCTCTCTCTCTCTCTGTGTGTGTGTGTGACATAGAAAGTAATGTGCATTAGGTTTGACTTAGCAAAAGCTCTACTTAGATTTCACGGCAATATGACAATAGCGTCAGCTTCTCCCCCATTTGTTTCTGACAGAAATATTGCTGCAAAGAGAATTTGTCTAAGTGCAGATAATCCAAATGTAAATTTCAAAATGCTTTTCTCTCTGTAGCTTTAGAGTCAATCCAATTGTATGCACTATTGAATCATGAATATTTTCCATAACAGGCATGTTAATAGGCTGTGGCATGTTGTTTTCTGTTCTGTCCTGGTTTTATACATATATTAGGGGTTGGTACTGATTTTGTAGAGACCCAGGTGGTGCTGTGGGTTAAACCACAGAGCCTAGGGCTTGCCGATCAGAAGGTCGGCGGTTCAAATCCCCGCGACGGGGTGAGCTCCCGTTGCTTGGTCCCTGCTCCTGCCCACCTAGCAGTTCGAAAGCACGTCAAAGTGCAAGTAGATAAATAGGTACCACTCCGGCGGGAAGGTAAATGGCATTTCCATGCGCTGCTCTGGTTCGCCAGAAAGCCGCTTTGTCATGCTGGCCACATGACCCGGAAGCTGTCTGATTTTTTACTGATTTTGTGGGCACTCCAAATCACAAGGCAAATTGGGATGAATCAGGCAAGGTTCTCATGTTTCCAGGTCAGAAATGTGTCCTTCAAAAGTTGTCTCAAGGTTGATCAGGGACTTTTCCAGTTTCTGAGTGCCTCTGTGCCTTTGCCTGTGAAAAAACACACCCCCAACCTCAGAGAGAGGCCAATTCGGTTGGGGAAGAAACCAGAACCTGAAATCTAGCTTTCAGTCACAGTGAATGATTTCCCATCCACTCCAATCACAGTGATTTGGGGAGAAAGATAAAAAACTGTGTTAAGTTTTTCACGTGGATCTATGCCTTCATCTTTGTAAGTTAATGGAGAGACCATCACTGTATGCGCAGAGGTCTGTGGGGGTGGGGCATATAGGCCAACTCTCACCAACAGGATTTGAGGTGGGAGGGGTGGCATTTCTCCCACTTTGATATTTCTTGGGGATCCACACTCTTTCTTTCTATGCCCTCCTTACCCTAAACAAGTCAATGGATGGAGCTCTCTTTCGCAAGGGAAGAGTATATAGTCTCAAAGCTCCCTTGCAGGGGCGACAGAACCCCACCTCTCACCAACAACCCTTGAAGTAACAGGGTCCTTGTTGGGGGTGGCATTTCCCCCACTTCAGTCTTTCCTGGGGGTCTCCCCCACCACATCACCCACTACCCTTCTAGGGCTTCTATGGTACCTGGGACTCTTGGGTATACCTGCAGCCCCACCAGGCCTCACTGGGTCCACTCACAGCTGCGGCCTCCTTCCACCACATGACATGTGCGCCCAAAATTGGGCGGTATCCAGCGCCTATACCTCCCTCAGCCTGGTGCTGGTCAAATGTTTCAGTCTACAACTCCCATCATTCCTGACTACTGGCTATGCTAGCTAGGGCTACTGGGAGTTATAGTTCAAAATACCAGGCCTGTGCTTTTAAACTGCCCTTAACATACCCCAAAGAAGGTTAGCTTAGCCCAAAAAACATTTGGGCTTTCTGTTAAAACAATTTTTGATATCCCCTTGCTGGACTTTTCCTATGGTTGGGAAGCAGGCAGCAGAACAAAGCTGGTAGCAGCTGCCTGCAAACTCTTTTGCATCTGTCCAGATGTGCCATAAACACCTTCTACCTGTGACAGGCTGAGATATCTTGTATGTCTTTTTAAAGCAAGGATTATGTAATTCTATTACCTTCTAGAGGAGCATCTTGTTTTCATTTTATTTCTTTTCTTCCTGCTTCTTTTTTGAACACAGGACATAGCAGGAGGTAAGCAGGTGCTATTTGTCATCCAGGTTTCACATTTCCATGTTTGTCAGTTCAAAATGCCACACTGAAATATTCAAGGCTCAACTTAGCAATGTTAAGCTGTGAAAAGAAAAGAAAAATCTGAATCTTCAGTCTCTTTTAATGCATGGTGATTTTTTGTAGTGATGGCTATTATTACGTATAGAAAATGCAGGGGGGGTGGTGGTAGGGGGAGCTTCCCATCACGCTTACAACTCATACTCTCAAAAATAAAATGTGCCTTTTGAGACAAGACAGCTGGCTCCTGGGGAGAGTTCTTGGGACTCCCTCGCCCAGACTGTTCATCTGGCATTAACATAGTGATCGTTCAGTCCCAGATATTTGCCAAGGCATTTGGCGGCAATTGGCTGAAACATGCTGGCATGTGCTCCTTTGCTGTGCTAACATGGTGTTTGTTGTATTTTGCTCATGGTGATGATGGTGTCGCAGGTTAATTAGTTTATGCTAGATACTGTCCCAAAAATCAAAAGCCCATTAAAAGCACTGCTTGCTTGAAAGCTTGCAATCCAGTGAAACATGACATACGAGAAACAGGAACCGGGAGAGAGGTGGGCATTTGCATGCTGGTTTGTTGCCCAGGGCAGACGGGCAGCTTTTCCCATTGCCAGGTTTGAGTTGGCTACAGGCCTCTGCCAACTCTGGCCTGGGCCCCCTCTCAGCATGGCCACTAGCCATTGCCACCTGGGGCCAGTGAAAGCATGACAGCTGGCAGTCTCTCCCCTCTCTACAGCCCAGCTTTTGTGTGGCAGTTTGTGATCTGATTTCCACACCCCCACCCTCACCCCCACCACCCGTGAAACGTGGGTACATTATACATCAGTTTCTGCTGTTTTCACCCAGAGACTCTCATAATTTTGATCAAAGCACCTTGAGTTATATATCTAGTGCATACGTCAGTCACTGTCAATGCCAGATTTACGTATAAGTTAAACAAGCTACAGCTTAGGGCTCCACTCTCTTGGGGGTCCCCAAAAAATGTACATGGATGTACATTTCCCCAAAAAATGTACATGGATGTACATTTCCAAAATATAAAAAAAAGACAAAAAAAACAAATAAAATAAAACCTTCATACAGCAACAGTGTTTTGTGTTGTGTAGGCTCCTATGATGTACGTAATGGGCCCTCGCCTGCTCCCTAAAATATCGCTGGTTTGCTCATTTCCATATAGCATATATTCAACACAAAAACAGCGACAATTTGTTGTTGACAAAGGACAGCTGGACATATAAAGGGCCCCATTACCTTCAGTAGCTTAGGGCCTCATCAAACCTAAATCCGGCCCTGGCACTTGTATTTACAGGTGAAACTCGAAAAATTAGAATATCGTGGAAAAGTCCATTTATGTAAGCAATTGTTTTCATTAGCTACTGGAGTTTAATATATGAGATAGACTCATGACATGCAAAGCGAGATATGTCAAGCCTTTATTTGTTATAATTGTGATGATTATGGCGTGCAGCTGATGAAAACCCCAAAGTTGAAATTGTTAATTTGGGGTTCTCATCAGCTGTACGCCATAATCATCACAATTATAACAAATAAAGGCTTGACATATCTTGCTTTGCATGTCATGAGTCCTATCTCATATATTAGTTTCACCTTTTAAGTCAAATTACTGAAAGAAACGAACCTTTCCATGATATTCTAATTTTTCGAGTTTCACCTATAGTTACACTCATGGACAACACTGTGATTCCTATCTTTCTTGGGCTCCATGATCACTGCAGATGTTGACAGCAGTCACGAAATTAGAAGGCGCCTGCTTCTTGGGAGAAAAGCAATGACAAACATAGACAGCATCTTAAAAAGCAGAGACACCACCTTGCCGACAAAGGTCCGCATAGTTAAAGCCTATGGTTTTCCCAGTAGTAATGTATGGAAGTGAGAGCTGGACCATCAAGAAGGCTGATCGCCGAAGAATTGATGCTTTTGAATTATGGTGCTGGAGGAGACTCTTGAGAGTCCCATGGACTGCAAGAAGATCAAACCTATCCATTCTTAAAGAAATCAGCCCTGAGTGCTCACTGGAAGGACAGATCCTGAAGTTGAGGCTCCAGTACTTTGGCCACCTCATGAGAAGAGAAGACTCCCTGGAAAAGACCCTGATGTTGGGAAAGATGGAGGGCACAAGGAGAAGGGGACGACAGAGGATGAGATGGTTGGACAGTATTCTCGAAGCTACTAACATGAGTTTGGCCAAACAGTGCGGGAGGCAGTGAAGGATAGGCGTGCCTGGCGTGCTCTGGTCCATGGGGTCGCGAAGAGTTGGACACGACTGAACGACTGAACAACAACAACAAAAAAGTTGGCCTGACCTGGCGTCACACTTTCTACTGCATTTCTAGGTTAATAAAAAATAAAAGGCTGAGTGGTCGACAACCACCACTTGAGCAGAATGACTGGAGGTGGCATTGAGGAAGATCAGGCTTTGTTCGTCTGACAAGTGTGTCTTCTTTCGTAAGAGGGCCATTACGAAAGGGAGCACATTTTGATCCTCTTTTAGAAACCATCTGCAAATTGGAGAGCAGAAAATGCACACACCTGCTATCGCTTCTTGAAGCAAGGGGGGGCCTTATTCTTACCCTCTTTCTCTATGTCACATTGTGCGGTGGTAAACAGCAAGGCCCGTCGCCATAGCAACCAAGCCATGGTCAATGAAAAGCTTTCATTCCTGTTCTAAGGAAGTAGCAATTATGGTCTTCAGGTAACGGCAAGTGAGGAGCTCATTATAGCCAGCCCTTTTGCATTTAGCTTGAAGGGTGCAGCGCTAAGGCTTTAAAACTAAACACAGTAAGCAGAGTCTTTGTTTCCACTTGGGAGATAGGAAAACAAGCCTCACTTTCCATAATGTGAGAAAAGGAGAAATGAAATGACAGGTTTTGACAAAAGAAGCAATGGTTCCAACATCCAGTTCAAATTGGGTTTCTTTTCAAAGGGGAAGTATTTCTCCCGCTCTTCAGCTCTTGCAGCCTGGATACAGGTCTGGGATGGCACAAGGCATTTTGCTGCCTGAGGCAGAGGTCGAGATGACACCCCCTCTCATTTCCAGAATGGCCTTGAAGAGGGGACACTGTCTTCCATTGCACCTGAGGGAAGGCAGGCTCCGTCCGTCCCCACAGCATCTTGCTGTTGTTCTCCGCCACTTGACGCAGCCACTTCAGGCCCTGATTTTAGAGTAAATAAAAAAAGTATCGGTGCATACAGCAGTCACAACAACCACACAAAAACCAGCAATGGGTGACACCGTCCCGTCTTTATTTCAAAGATGCTGGGTCTTTTGAAGCTGCCTTCCCATCCACTAGTCTGCAGCTCCTGGCCACTTCTCCTGAGGGAAGGCAACCCTTGGTGTTGGGGGGTTTGGGGAGCCTCCCCTTCCCTCGTGCAGGCGCTGAGCATCCTCAGTAAGATGTCCAGGACCATAGTAACTTAGAAGTTGCCTTGGCTACCCTTTCAGATCGTCCCTCTGTTTCTTAAAACATGGCAGAGGACTCTCCGCTTAGCTTATAATGGATCTCTCAACTGGGTTGAGTTTCCAGTGTTTCTTTTTCCTTTCCATAGGAAGCAGTTTGTATTCAGAGCCCTGGAAGAAGCACTTTTAATACAAACTGCTTTCTCTGCGGAGGGCAAAACGCTCCGGTTTTAGGAGCCTTTCCCCCCTCTGCAGAGACTTCAAAGGGGCTCCCTGTAGCTACCGATGAGCTGCTAAGCCTCTTTGAAGATGTGTTCCCAGTGTGTTCATCTGGCTGGAATAGAAAGTGCATCCTCAAAGGAGGTGACAGTAGGTGTCAAATCACCTGGTGTCAGGAGACTGGCAGGAGGGTGGTCCCATTCCCCACCCTTGGTCTATGCTTCAAAAGGTTTTTCGGGGATCTGATTTTCGGTGATGGATGTTAGCTTCTGTTGCTTTATATGGATCTGCAATCCCCTTTGTTGACAGTCTGATGGTGAGATACAAATGAAGGAATACTGCATGCCTGCTCCTCTTTCTTAAATGCAGGCGTAGCAAGGGGGGGCGTAGGGGGCGGGCCGCCCCATGTTCCATAACGGAGGGGGTGACAAATTATCAAGGAGCAATTACTGCTCTACTAGGGAAATGCCTGTTCCAAAGGTCTTATCTTACTATACTAGGGATTATATAGCTATATATGAAATTTCATGCATATCGGTTAATATCTTGACCCTCCTCCACCAAAATAGCTGTTTACTTGGCTGTTTTCCTATGTCGTGAAGGCTGAAATTTCAGTTCAGTGGAGCACTTACTGTTCCCAACCCTAACCCTGTGGAAAGCCATCTAATTAGACTTTAATTTGATTTTGAGATGTTTTTAGGAGGTAATTTAATTATTGTTTGATTTTATACCAATGTTATGTATCTGATGTTAGCCACCCTGAGCCTGACTTCGGCCGGGGAGGGTGGGATATAAATAAAAGTTTTATTATTATTATTACTTGTTATTATTCCTTTGTAAGAAAATATGAAATAACGTAAAACCATTTTTGCGGGGGGGGGGAATCAGTGGGGGGGGTACAGGGGAACCACCTGACCTTCCTACGCCTTTGCTTAAATGCTATGATGAGCTGAGCATGGGTGGGCAACCTAAGGCCCGGGGGCCGCATCTGGCCCAGTCGCCTTCCAAATCTGACCCGCGGATGGTCCAGGAATCAACGTGTTTTTACATGAGAGAGAAATGTGTCCTTTTATTTAAAATGCATCTCTGGGTTATTTGTGGGGCCTGCCTGGTGTTTTTACATGAGCAGAATGTGTGCTTTTATTTAAAATGCATCTCTGGGTTATTTGTGGGGCATAGGAATTCATTCTTTTTTCTTCTTCTTCCAAAATATAGTCCGCCGCCCCCACAAGGTCTGAGGGACAGTGGACCGGCCCACGGCTGAAAAAGGTTGCTGACCCCTGGAGCGGAGAGCACTAAGTGTCCCACACAGAAGCTTAGGAAGGAGGTGAGGAATTGCAGCAGGAAGAGGACAGGGGCCACAGATGACTTGCCCCACAGTTCTGAACATCTTTGTAAGGGACACTTTTATCAAAAATGTGTTTGTCACCATATCATGCTGCGTGATTGGTTTGCTTTACTGAGCAACTGTCCTTTCAGGTTAGGCTTTACCTGGTTGTGTGGATAGACCACCAACACCACCAAATACTGGACTTCTCAGCCAAATTCCCATCCTATCTGTCTTCCCACCTTCGCAGACTTAGACCTCCTGTAAATGTTGACGCTACATTTCCTTCAGAAGAATAATCCCATTATTTTGGGACGCCACAACGTCCAGTCCACTCTCGTGCTGCCTCCTCCCCAGCCCCTAGAGCTGTCTTATTTGCAACTTTCACAGTGTTTATACTGGTACTGTATAAGGCAAAATGAATTGCAGTCTGTCTTCAGCCCTAGGGCTGACATTATAACCACAGGCCTGTCTCTCCTCACCCCTTGAAAACAAGGCAAATGATACCCAAGTGATATGTCAAGGACTGACTTTTTAAAGACCAACCTTGCTGGTGTTTCATAATGGATGGAAGCTGATTCGCTAATGATTTATCATTTATTTTGTCAAGAGTGTGACGTTTACTTCACAGGATAAGAGAAAGATTCCTTCTGTTTGCACTTCTGTTCCCAGACATATAACCTTCTCGCCGTTCTACCTTCCTGAAAAAGGGACTGGGACGGACAGAGATTGTTTTAGTTATGGCTCCAGAGAGCAAGTCTTGCTTGAAGCATGCATTCAAAACAAAGGAGAGTTTTCTATTTTGGGGGTAAAGTCTGCAGAATCTTTTGGCACAAGTGCTGTTTAACACAAAGTTTAGTTTTCTTTCCCCTGAAACGTTTCTTTGTATGTGTCATCAGCCTTGACTGCCCTGCCAATGTCCCCTCCACCAGAACTGACTCTGTGATGACCATCAGGAAGGAAGTGGGAAAGCTGGGACACATTTAGTGTCCCCGCTGCTGCACTTTCCCTGCTGAAAGAACATGTCATCGAGGACAAATGGGAGCAGCTGAAATGGATGGGCAAATGTAAAGATGGCAACTCTAGGCAGGCTCAGATAAACCCTGAGCTACTTCCCAAATTGGGGGAATTACTGGTAGTTCGGTTTATTTCCAAGCCGGGGGTTGCAAATCCAGCACTACGAACTCCTCTCATCGGTGTGAAAGATACAACCTGTTCTGTGACTCACAGCTCAGTTGGACAGAGCGTGCTGCTGATAACACCAAGGCTGCAGGTTCGAGCCCCATGTGGGACACCTGCATATTCCTGCATTTCAGGGGGTTGGACTAAATGATCCTCAGAGAGCCAGTGTGGCGTAGTGGTTAAGAGCGGTAGACTCGTAATCTGGTGAACTGGGTTCGCGTCTCCGCTCCTCCACATGCAGCTGCTGGGTGACCTTGGGCTAGTCACACTTCTCTGAAGTCTCTCAGCCCCACTCACCTCACAGAGTGTTTGTTGTGGGGGAGGAAGGGAAAGGAGAATGTTAGCCGCTTTGAGACTCCTTCGGGTAGTGATAAAGCGGGATATCAAATCCAAACTCTTCTTCTTCTCAGGGTCCCTTCCAACTCTTGAATTCTATGATTTGATGATTCATTATGGCCACAGCAAGAGTCAGTGATGTTATCAAAATTGATTTTATCAAATTTCTATCAATTTTCTATCAATACTTGCTAAACATGTACAAGAAAGGGGGAAAGGGTTTCATTTCCTCACAATATCTGAATCAAGGTGCATTGAACCCCACTGTGATATGAAAGGTGTGGTTTCATTGATCTATAGCAGGGGTCAGCAAACTTTTTCAGCAGGGGGCTGTTCCACTAGCCCCCAGACCTTGTGGGGGGCCGGACTATATTTTGAAAAAAATAATATGAACAAATTCCTATGCCCCACAAATAACCCAGAGATGCATTTTAAATAAAAGCACACATTCTACTCATGTAAAACACCACAAATAACCCAGAGATGCATTTTAAATAAAAGGACACATTCTACTCATTGTAAAAACACGCTGATTCCTGGACCCTCCGCGGGCTGCATTTAGAAGGCGATTGGGCCGCATCCGGCCTCCAGGCCTTAGTTTGGGGACCCCTGATCTATAGTATGCTTATAGAACACTATATGGAGAATGCGAAGGGTCTACATTCAGTATGGGAGACAGATATAAGCAATAATAATAATAATAATAAATTAACAGCACTGAGTGGGATGGCATATGGAGGATCCCATCTCATTTCGCCTTTAAGAAGCTTCTCTGAAGGTCATTCTTAGGTGGCACTGGACTCCGGTTCGTCTAGCCAAAATCAATAAATCCCTAACCCCCCCTTTCTTGGAGGGGCTGCGGGAACCTTGTAATATATTTTCATGCTTGGTGGGAATGCAAAATTGGACTGGAATCTTCGATATTATCTCCAAAATTGTTAAACAACTTCTCTCGGCAAACCTTGCTTTCACTAAGCCCAGAATCCAATCCAGCATAAGGATTTAATTCTTTTTCTGTTGGTAGCTGCACATCTAGTGATGGTCTATCAGTTTATTTGCTCTCTGGTCTGTGTACATTCAAAGGATGTCTCCTCTACCCAAGTTTTAGTAGTATGGTTTTTGTTACAACAACAAACTTTATTTGCATAGCCTACAGGCCATTGCATCAAAAAGACACATATTACAGATACTGATAAAAACCCTATATAAACCAATAAAATGAGCTGAATCGGGATTCGGCACAATTAAAACAAGAATAAATGAGATCTTAATTATGAGGGGGCGCTGTTATCATTCAGCTGGCAGCCCTCAATTTCATGGCCCTCTCAACAAATCTGGCTACCTTCTCCGTTGTTGGTCTATCAGTGGAATTCCCAGGTGGAGCTACCTCTTGAGATATGGTTTGATAATATTGGGGATATAGCTAGTTCAGAACAACTAACTGGGCTTAAAAGAGTTGCAGATGAGGTTATAAAGAGAAATACTTTTGATGAAACCTTGTCTCCCTTCTTTTCATACGTAAGGGGGAAAGAAAGTAAAGCTCTCCCACAAGCCTCACAAGCCTGTCTGTGGAGAACCGATATGCCAGTGTTCCAACAAGACCATGTAAAATAAAATGGTTCTTTTCTCCGTGGAGACTGTATTGTATAATAAAAAAAAGAAAATATATAAACAATTACAGAACAAAAGTTAAAAGCAGTTTAAACCTAAAGTAATTTTCCTTCCACGGCACACAACACAGCTGGATTCCACCACTTTTATCTACCCCAAAGACAGGGCTGGGCTAAGAGATTGTGCTGCCTGAGCTGCTTCCACCCTGTTCCTTGTTGCTTGTTCTCATCATTCCAAAGGGAAATGGGCACCAGCAGTGGGCACGTCTGTAGGGGAAGCCACACTTTTGACACTATGCCTCCCTGTTGTTGTTGTTTAGTCGATTAGTCGTGTCCGACTCTTCGTGACCCCATGGACCCCATAGACCAAAGCACTCCTGTCTTCCACTGCCTCCCGCAGTTTGGTCAGACTCACGTTGGTAGCTTCGAGAACACTGTCCAACCATCTCATCCTCTGTCGTCCCCTTCTCCTTGTGCCCTCCATCTTTCCCAACATCAGGGTCTTTTCCAGGGAGTCTTCTCTTCTCATGAGGTGGCCAAAGTATTGGAGCCTCAGCTTCAGGATCTGTCCTTCCAGTGAGCACTCAGGGCTGATTTCCTTCAGAATGGATAGGTTTGATCCATTCTTGGGATGTCAAGGAAACTTTGCACAGCTGTTAACGGAAACAAAAAAGTTCAGAATCGGCTGGTTGTGAAGCTCAGAGGAAAAGCCAAGGGCCTTGGAGACAGAGAAGCAACCCTATACTTGTTTGTCATCTGTCAGGACCCTAATATCAGTTTATGTATAGAATATGCTAATTAGAACTGTAATTCAGCGACTAACTTGCAAACATATGGATACAGCTGGCTCAGAAACACCCAGGGTGCTAATTAAATACAAGGTTTTAAGCAATTACCATCCAATTCAGATGTTTTGGCAGTTAAAGTGCATATTATTCTTCCATTTCCTCTCTTATGCTATGCCTTGGGCCTTGCTACCCTTTGCATTTTCATTATGCAGGGAATATATTCTTTAGTTCACATTCTTATTTGCATATATGGGGTCTATCTGTAAATTGTTTCATACTCATAACTATTTGGTAAACAGACATAAAATAATGCATTTACTAGAACAGCCTCATTAACTACAAACTCCAAAACTTGGGGTCCCTTTCAAACTGGTGCCAAAGTTTTGCAGCATTTTGCAAAAAAAAAATCCACATTCTGCAGTACCCCACAAACGGAGTAATTGATATATCAAACCGAGATTTGTATTTAACACCTCCAAATCCAACATTGTCCGATTTACTCCAAACTGGCACCCAATTTTGGAAAAGGTTTTGCAGTGTTTTGCAACCAAAGTTTGACAATAGTTTTGCAGAAAACACATCAAGGAATACACCAAGCTGGGCTTCTAAGTTAATGCCAAAGTTCTGAAATGGATGACTTTGGGGTTTTGGGTGATACCCATGTCAATTGCTCAGTTTGTGGGGGCACTGAAAAACACAGGGCTTTCTCTGCAAAACGGCTGCAAAACCTTGGCACAAGTTTGAAGGGGATCCCAAATTTTGGGGTTCATATTGAAGCTCATGAGAACAGCTAATCTGATGAATTGATGCTGCTGATTGGGGCAAAGGATGTACTTAATAGCAACCTGCCTACATTTTGGACTTGTGTTTCAGAAACAGTGTGAATTGTAAACTGTGACTCTGTAGTTGCTACTCAACCATGTTTCTATTTTCAAAAAATGCCCAAGCCATCTAACACTTAATTTTTTTTAGAAATAATCAAAAAGCAGCAACCTGGAGAAGAGAAGGTTAAGGGGTGATATGATAGCCATGTTCAAATATATAAAAGGATGTCATATAGAGGAGGGTGAAAGGTTGTTTTCTGCTGCTCCAGAGAAGCGGACACGGAGCAATGGATTCAAACTACAAGAAAGAAGATTCCACCTAAACATTAGGAAGAACTTCCTGACAGTGAGAGCTGTTCGGCAGTGGAATTTGCTACCAAGGAGTGTGGTGGAGTCTCCTTCTTTGGAGGTCTTTAAGCGGAGGCTTGACAGCCATCTGTCAGGAATGCTTTGATGGTGTTTCCTGCTTGGCAGGGGGTTGGACTGGATGGCCCTTGTGGTCTCTTCCAACTCTATGATTCTATGATTCTAAGCTGTACAAAAGCATTCCTGGTCCCAGCCACCACCTGAAGATCCTAAATTCTAGTTTTCATTCTTCAAACTGAGTGCTACCCCAACAGAAACTGTCTGAAAGTCCATTGGATAGTGACACTTCATGTAACTTATTTTAAAGCAGCCATACCAAACCCAACCACACCACCACAGAGATAGATAGATAGATAGATAGATAGATAGATAGATAGATAGATAGATAGATGATACTGATTCTTGTATATCATTATGGTAGAGTTGTTAGGGAACTGGATCTGTCTGGTGGGCTGGATTCCAAAACCACTCGGCCCCCGTGGGCCAACTTCGATGGGCGGGCAGGACTACCCATCTGTCAGTCACCTGGTGGCATAATGATGCCAGGTGATGGACACCTATGGAAATTCAAAGAAGGTTGCTGTACCCACTTAGCAGTTGATTCGGCAGTTACAGCAAGCTCCTTTGAAGATGTGCTTTCAGCTATTGATTCTCTTTGATATGTATCATGTGCCCCCACAACTAATGTCATATACCACATCAGGTGTGTGTGTGTATGGGGAGGGGGCAGTTGGCATTTGTAGAATGGCCTGGCAGGCAAACTGTGACCTGTACTGGGCTTAATTAGACCTCTAGGCAGAAGCATTTAACAACTCCTCTTCACATAGCAACTCCTCTAGATACAAAATCAGAGGAGCATGTTTGGCTCAATCACTGTGGAAACATGAGGTGATGAAGTTCTAGGTCGTTCTTTAGGAGCATTTGAGATGCACCATTGCCACCCATTTGCCAAGCCCCACAAGTCTTTCCTAACATAGAAGTTGCTAGGGGTCTGCATGGGCCTGAAGATTTACCCTTGCATTTTACAAAATTCCTGTCCGTTTCTGAGTTGCTGCGTGCTCTCTTCACTCCAGTCTCCATTTCAGGTTCTGGGCTGCTCTGTATAAAATGGAAGTCAGTTGTTACTCATTCACTATAACGGGAAACCTAAAAACAGCTGCCGCTCCACCATGTTTGATCAAAGTAGAATGAAATTTACTGACACAGGAGCCCCTGTGGAGAGGATCGTGGCTTCCAAATGGCAGATAAATTGAGCTTTTTGTGGGGGAAGTAAAAGCATACCTTCCAACATTTCTCAGATGAAAATAGGGGCATTTCTTACTCCCGCACACATGACCCTCCTTGACCCCCCCATTTTTGTGGGGGGGACCCCACCTGCAGAGCATTTCTACCACCACAACACCAACAGAGCACAGCACACACAGCCTCCTGAGAACACCCCATTTTGGAAAACTCTCTTCTTGCGAAGGAGAGAAGTTTGTCCCCCATAGCTCTGCCCTTTGCCTTGTTATAGGGCCCACACACATAATGGATACCAGGAGAAAGTTACTGCACTTTGTCCTGGCAGAGTGAGGTAACCTTTTTCACACACACTCCCATAAAAAGTACAGTCACTAAGTTAAAAATCACTTTGAAATTTATGACCACAGGCTCAAATGCTTGAACCAAAGGACCAGAACTGAGATGATCTTAGCTGAAAATGATATCTGCTTTAATTGATTGCATCCACACAAAGTTCCATAAGGATAAACTAATTCTTACAAAGAGAAAAACATTCTCCCTAGGGGTTGTACTGAACACTGCATGAACACTGCATGAGCAGAGCTTCCTTGCACATCAGCACAAATCATATGTACCACCCAAAAAGAGTAATCCCTGCCTCTATGAGGAATGTCTGTTCAGAAATGTAGTTATTTGTTCATCTTATTGACTGTCCTCTGTCGGGGTTCGGTGCTGGAGCTCCCCGTGCGTGAGTGTAAATTACCCACACACGAGGTACCAGTTGCCGGGGAAAAGCGGCTAGCGTTCCGCGTGCGTATGGGCACGGGCGCCGGCCAAGTCTCACTATCTGAAGGTTGCTGAGTAAGACGGAAAATGACTCCGAAGGTGCGTGAGTAAGTGGATGCCTCAAAACTAAATAGATGCCTCAAAAACTAATGGATGCCTCGAAAATGAATGGATGCCTCGAAATCTGAATTAGGACTACTTGTAACCTCCTGCGCTATCGTTTAATAATAAAGGAAACCAAACCAAGGATGTTGCTTAAGCACGAAATAAAAATTTCTGAAACCTTTACCCTTTTCCCCAAATGACGACAGACACCGAATCTTTCTTTAGTGGCTTTGGCAAAACCTGCGTAGGCTCGTTCTCTGGCCCTAAGCTAAGTTTCCCTAAGCTCTCAGTCCCTGCGCGCCAAATCTTCCGCGAGTACTAAACTAAATAAAACTATACCGATAAATCTTCCGCAAGCCTAGCCCTAAGTTAAACCTAGAAGCCTAACTAAAAACTCACCGAAGGATCTTCCGCAAACTAAACCTTAACTAAAAGTAAAACCCATCCAGCCCATCCAGCCCGCTCCCAAAAACCCTTAAACTAAACTTGAACCAACTGAACTGAACGTAACGAACTAAACGAACATGCCTAAGCAGGGAGCCTCAGCCTTTTATTAGGAACAGGTATGACATCACGATTAATATTTTAGCCAATAAAACCACTGTTGCTGCCCTCCAAAAAGGCGGGAAGCAGAACAAACGTTCATTGACAACTTTGAAAAACCACTGGAACTACAAGTTAAAGGCGGAGTGATCTCAGAGGCAAGAAGCCTCTTCATTCTTACTTTCACTTTTGCTTTTAAGTGTAAGGATACGAAAAGTAGTTCCTAATAACCATTAAAATAAACAAATAACCGCGGATCTTTAACGGTTCCACGAAGTGTATTCCGACAGTCCTCCAAGGGGCTCGAAGCAATATGTTACGGTTATCAACCTCACTACTGTACTTTGTCTTCAGAACAATTTGGTGAGGCAGGCCAGGTTGTGAGAGGGTGACTGGCCCAAACTCATAGGGTGAGTGCCGTGACTGAGTGGGGATTTGAGCATAGCCCTAGCGCAAACAGTCTAACCATAACCATGGACTGCCCCCCTTGTCATAAAGGTAAAGATAAAGGGACCTCTGACCATTAGGTCAAGTCGCCGACAACTCTGGGGTTGCGGTGCTCATCTCGCTTTACTGGCCGAGGGAGCCAGCGTACAGCTTCCGGGTCATGTGGCCAGCATGACTAAACCGTTTCTGGCGAACCAGAGCAGCACACAGAAACGCCATTTACCTTCCCGCTGGAGCGGTACCTATTTATCTACTTGCACTTTGACGTGCTTTCGAACTGCTAGGTGGGCAGGAGCTGGGACCAAGCAACGGGAGCTCACCCCGTCGCGGGGATTCGAACCGCTGACCTTCTGATCAGCAAGCCCTAGGCTCTGTGGTTTAGACCACAGCGCCACCTGTGTCCCTCCCCCTTATCATAGGTACCTTTTAAAAAAGACAATCGCTTTTTTAAAAACAACAACACCCTACTGTTCAATTTATAATCAAAACTTTTGTAATCACCTTTGTAATCAAAATATTTTCAATAATTAAATAGATTAATCTTTGAAACACTTCAGCCCTACAAAGAATTGCGTTAATGCAACCAGGTCATTCATTTCACACCTGTCACTGTTTAGGCATATGCCTTTCATAACGCTGGTGCTGATCAATATTTGACTTGTTGCCTTCCCTCCCTGCCATCTTCCAGAAATACCCATTAAAAACCTGTGGGTGACACTAAAATTCTATGACTCAGTCATATCCTGCTATAGGCGGCCAACTGGAAAATATATTCATTTCTTTGGTCTACTGCTCTTTTCATTCCCTATGTGTTTTAAAATGCAGATGGTGAAATCCGAAAGAAATAAGGAGAAAATTAGGAGGTACAAAACAGAAACGACATCTGCTCATGAGACATAATGTTGTTGTTGTTTTTGGCTGCAGTGATTCCCACAGTTTTCTGGGTTTCATTTCATTTTTGCTTTTGTTTTTGTTTTTGCTTAACTATAGCCTTTCCACAGAATCGCATGGTCTGGTGTGAAGTTCATAGAACTATAATTAGACATTTCAAGTTCCTGCCTCCCTTTACAGGAAGAACTTGATTTTTCAGAACCTAACGTTCAAGAACATAAGGAAGAGTCTACTGAATCAGGCTGATGGCCCATCTAGTTCAGCATCCCATACCCTCTGTCAGGGGGCTGCCCTCGCCAAGAGGCAGGGAGTTGCCAGGGCTTTTTCAGTATCGCGAGCCCCCGCCTCAACTGCTGAGCAATTCGTCTTCCTCCAGTGGGGAAGGCAGTGATCCCTCTAGTGGGGAGGGAGAGATGGGACTGGGAAGTAGGAGTCAGGGCTCTGACAGGGAAGGAGAGCCCACGCACCAAGCAGAGGCTGGAGGGGAGGCACCTCTTCCGTCTCCCCACTTGCGCAGGGGGGAAAGACGCAGAGGGGGTAGGCGGGGGTTCCGCATCCCGCGGCTTTTATGCTGGGCAAAGAACCGGAAGGGGTCATTCCCGGACTCTGGCGAAGGATGAGCTAGACGTACTTTTTGTTGCTGCACTGTACATATCTGCACAATAAAGTAACTTAGTTTTAGAAACCTCGGAGTCTGGCTGGTTCCTCATGAGCAACCACTGAACCCCCTCACAGCCTCCAACACGATGTGGCCCTAAACCAGGACACCACTTTCTGTGGCTGCACTCCCGTGTGAGTCACGTGACCCACAATAGATCACAGCCCCAGGAAAAGTGCTTTTTTCAGGGCAAGATCACGAGAGAGCATGGCGCCCAAAATGGCTGCCGTGCTCTCATGAGAAAAAGCGTGATGTCCCCGTATGGGGTGGTATCCTGTTCTCACAGTGGCCAACCAGCAGCTGGCATGAAGCCTCTTATAGTGAAGATAGAATTTGAAGGGGGGGGGGGACTGTAGCACCTGCTATGCTTGCAAAGGGTCCCAGGTTTAATCTCTGGCATTTCTGGGTAGGGAGACTGGGAGAGACTCCAGTCTGAAATCCTAGAGAACCACTTCTCGTCAGTGTGGACCAGCCTTTCTCAGCCTTGGATCCCCAGATGTTGTTGGACTACAACTCCTATCATCCCTGACCACTGGTCCTGCTAGCTAGGAATGGTAGCAGTTGTAGTCCAACAATATCTGGGGATCCGAGGCTAAGAAAAGCTGCTGTTGACAAGACTGAGTGAGATGGACCATTGGTCCAATTCAATGTATGGCAGCTGCTTATGCTCCAGGCTGCTTTGAAGGTCTAGCAAAGCATGAACATTAATCCAGAGAAAGTTAGGCCTCATAAATTTACACATCACTTAAGCCATATGCAGACATTCTTTAAATGTTTTTGGGGAGTAAGTTTGTACTAGGGGTGGATGGATCTGACAGTTTTCTTGGTTTCTCATTTTTCCAATCACAAAGAAAAAGAAAGGGAAAGAGAGTTGACATGAAAAATTGTATGCATTCTCACGAAGAGTTCTTCTAATACAGGTGAAACTCGAAAAATTAGAATATCGTGGAAAAGTTCATTTATGTAAGCAATTGTTTTCATTAGCTGCTGGAGTTTAATATATGAGATAGACTCATGACATGCAAAGCGAGATATGTCAAGCCTTTATTTGTTATAATTGTGATGATTTTGGTGATTGTTAATTTGGGGTTCTCATCAGCTGTACGCCATAATCGCCACAATTATAACAAATAAAGGCTTGACATATCTCGCTTTGCATGTCATGAGTCTATCTCATATATTAGTTTCACCTTTTAAGTTGAATTACTGAAAGAAACGAACCTTTCCACGATATTCTAATTTTTCGAGTTTCACCTGTAGATGCATATTCCAAAGCAATTTCCCCTGTCCATACATTTCTGGGTTGAAGACATGCATCAAAAAATTTGGGGGAAGTGTGAATTTCAAAAGATAGTCTTTTGATTATCAGTATTTTTATTATTTTAAAGAGCTGCATCAGTGGTGTAGCAGGTAGACAGTCTTTAAAGAATGTATAAAATGCTGATTAAAACAGAAAAAAATATATTAGGCACAACCCTTCCTCACTTTACCATGCACCAAAGGCGATATGATTGGACCATTAGCTGTGTTTCTTTCCAGCTGGAAGCTTTTTGAAGGCTTATTTCTAATACATTTAACTATGAAAATCGAGCCCCGTTCTCACAGAACCAGGTTTTTAAACATGCGTATGTGACAGCATCTGGAACTGTTAATTGAAGTGAGCAGTTGAGAGCATTGAAGGAATGTTGCTGCAAACTGAATTGGATGAAATTTGAATAAGCAGATGGATTTTTTTTGCTGGAGACTTCTGCTGTGGGTTGGGAAAAGAGATTTCTGCTCATGGGCAGACCAATTAGGGTAGAACTGGACAGTTTGCTTGACTTGCAGCAGCTGCTGCAAATGACTGCTTTGTCCTCCGCCTATAAAACTCAGACTTAACTTTCTGCATCTTTCTGCCTCACCAGAAGCTACCAATGAAGTGGAATGAGGGCAGAGAAATGTATGGTCTGATGCTGTCACAACACAACTGTTATGGGGAAAGGGGTAAGAATTTTAAAAAGGAAATAAAAGACAGCTCCGTGTTAAGCGTAACATCTATTTCTGCCTTGTCTTTCTGACTAAGCTATTCTTCACAAATAGTTTGGGCCTCTCTCTAGAAATACTTGATCGAAATTCCAGTTCCAATACTGGCTTAGACCTGGTTGTAATTTTCCTCGTCTGTGTAATTGTACAAATGCAGAACATTTTGCGAACAATGAAGATTTCTAAAATCTAATAACCTCTCAGAGAAAAAAACTATTGTGGCCCAGCACTGCAAATGTAAATGAACATGTTGACTGCTTTGTGAAAATAAATAGCTTTTCATATGAAAACTATTTCACAACAGAGCAACCTGAAGTTGGAAGGAAAGAGTCATGGTAATTATGTCCCTAAAGATTAATTTCATCAGTTGACTTTTTTTTTTAAGTATGCAGGACAAAAATATTTATCAAAGTCTCTGAACATAGAATATGGGTGATCTCATTTACGCAAGTCGCAATTCTTATTTGCTTCATAGTTCCCTCCATTGGAGATTAAGATAAGATAAGAGCTGAAATTTCCCTGGAGGTTCCATTTCATAACTTTGCCGGTATTTTGTAGCCCGTGCTTATTGGTTTGATAGATGGCCTTGTTTGTATGCAAATTAGTTGTTTTAAATACATGTAATCTTTTCCAAATAATTACTGTTCAGGATCCAACCTAGCTGAGCTGAGAATGAAATCCAAATAAAGTATACATTTCTTGACACTCTTTCAGATTATGTTCATCCTTATTTTTATGTATTGCAGGCACGCATCCTTTTCAGTTCCTAATATAGTGTGAAAAAAAATAGAATGCCATTGTAGTTTTTCCATAAATTGTTTTTTTATATTGCAATACTTAATGCAACTGAGGCGACAGAACGCTACTGCACAGAGGGTGGCGTCAGATGTGAAATGATCTAGTCTAGAGGCGTGAGTGACTCATAAAATGCTTATTGTCACCATACTTCAGTGCCAGTTGTGGCAGAGATAATGAATCTCTCTAGTGGAGATTTCTCCAGTCTTCAGAAGAAACACAGCAGCATTTTAGACAACCGACTATGGTTCTTAAGTATGATGGACTGAGACCTCAGAGATTTGTCTAAAAATATTATTCATCGTGTTATGTTTCTGCTTTCTATTGTTCTCCAATCTGGAGAAGACCTGGTTGTGTGGGAAACAGAGGTGTTCATGAGGATCACAAACAAAGCTGTCATGATGCAAGTTTTACCTGTCTGCAATATTCACTTCATGGCTGCACAGAATCTGAAAGGAGCAAGCGACCTGAGCAAGCTCAGTTGTGAGAGGAGAGAAGCCTGGAAATATTACTAATTTATTTTTCCAATTCCTTACCCACCCTTGACCATAAGGACTTGAGGTGGGCTGCAATTTAAAATACAATAATAAAACAATCTAAAACAAACTACAGACACAAGAATGGGGTGGGCCCCCAAAACACACGTCTCAGGTGAAGGGAGCCTGCTGCACCAGCCCAGCCCTTGCCACCAGTGCTGCCTGCCCACTTGCGCTGGGGGGGGAGAGAGGGGGGCGCCTGCCCGGCTGACACAGCCTTTGGCAGGCGAATCCCCCCAACACCTGTGGAGAGGAGCACCAGGCCCAATCAAAATGGGGTCATCACTTGCCTGCCTGCACGCAGGGCCACCCCCCCCCGCTATGTCATAAAAATATTCTGACAAACAATCTAAGGGTTTCCTTTTTCTGGTTATCCTAAACTGCTGGAGAATTCCAGCCAGGCGTCTTTCCTACCCTCCCCTCCTTTCTACATGCTTATAGGTTAGAGAGGTTTTGAGCACAAATGCGAATCCAAGCCAATATATTTTAATGTTGTTGAATGAAGCAATGGGCTTGCCCTCCACTTTCAGTTCCCCTCTCTTAGCTTCTCTTCATCCGCCAACATAAACTAACAACAGAGTTTCCCATTTAACATTAAGTGAACCAATCCCCCCCCCCAAGTTTTGTGAAATAGTGGAGTCAAGCTGGGGCAGGTGCTCAGGCAGTCTCTGGGTGGATCTACACACAGGGGAAAAAAACACATTATAAATAAGTCAGAAAACGAATAGTTATAACAAAATATTAAAATGCTATGGAAAACGGCAAAGAATTTTTCTTTGCTCTCCAGCACCATCTTGGTGTTGCATGTTTATAACGCATTCAAAATGCTGTTTTTTGAGTAATGTAGCTGAGTCCTCTCTCTCCTGCTATACGTCCCGCAGAACAGTTGATGGTAGATGACCCTGTGGGAGGGGAAAAGCCCTGCCAGCGCATGCTCTAAGGTGGTTTTTCTCTTTGCTCCTCTCTCTCCTGGAATCACGCTTTCTTATGCTCCTTCCACTCATAATCTGCTAGCATGATTCTACCATGGATCCTCAGTGTCCACCAGGTTCTGCTTCTGACCTGGCTGGTTCTGCAATGGTCATGCCCAGGAGCCCAGTATTTCTGATATGTAATAGGTCAATCACAGCCAGACCAGCATCTCATTGGTTGCTATGGGGATGCCTGTGAAAATGCCCTCCTTGCAATAAATAATCTTGCCCAACTGGACTCTAGACTTTTAGTTGATGCAGCCTACAGTAGAATTTTCTTTTTTTGCCGCTGCATCACACTGTTGACTTGTGGTCCACACTTGTGTGTGTGCCACTGAGTACCCACAATCTGGGGCCCAAGTCGGCACCTCTGCTGCCTAACTGCAGAACCTTATATTTGTCCCTGTTGAAATCAGTTTGATAGTTGGGGCCCAGTTCTCCAATTTGTTAAGGTCATTTTGAATTCTGATTGTATCTTCTGCATTAGTTTAGTTTAGTGTCATCTGCAAATTTCATAAGCATCTCCTCAATACCTTCATTCAAGTCATTCATAAACATGTTGAAGAACAACGGGCCCAGGACAGAACCCTGTGGCACCCCGCTAGTCACTTTTTTCCAGGATGACAAGGAACTCTTTGGGTTCGGTCAGTCAAACGGCTACAAATCCACCTAACAGTTATCTCGTTCAACTTCGTTATAAGCCATATTGGAAGATTTGTATTCTGAAAGGTGAGATGTAAAAAATTGGAATATTTAAAAAAAAATAAGAAAGAGGGATGCACAAAGCCAGTCTAACCAGCAAAGTCAATTGAACAAATAGTACCCAACACATTTTGAGAAACTTCGTCAGGGGAAATTGCTCAATACCTAGATAAACACAAACTTGTACTTCATTTATAGTGGAGCTGTGTCATGCTTGGGTTGTGCTCAAGGCCCATCCAGAATCAGTGATTCAATTTCAGTAGAACAATTTCCCCTGACAAAGGTATTCAAACATATTGGGAACAATTTATTAAATTACAATTGCACCTCATTGCCTTTGCCTGCTGCAATTTTCAGGAGTGTGGCACGCTCTGGAGCTTAATGGTTTGGTTTTTTTTCAGCTTACCTGACAGAACACTGTTTTACAGGTCTGATGCAGACAGATTGGTAATATTATTTGTTTATTTCTTAAATTTGTTCCCTACCTTTCCACCCAATGGTGCTCATTGTGTCTGGCTTGTAGGCATCTTGTTTGCTGCTCTGGGACAGAAAAAAAATCACAATATGATTGGCCAGCCTTTCCATTCTGTTACACACAAGTAGCTTCCAGCAGCAGCCAGTTGGGTGGCACCAGTAGGGAGAAGGAGAACGGCAAGGCAGCAGGAAATGTGCCACTGGCCTCTGCTGGCAGCTTCCTGTCCATGATTCTCAGGCCCCAAAGGCCACGTTACTATCTTCTAGTAAATTCTGCACTTTAGCTATTGAGAAGCGTAAATCTCTTTTATTGCATAACACATTGTAAAGTTCCTTTGTGTAATTGTTTTATCTCTGGTGATGCTGTTGCCGATTTTTCTCTGTTTGGATTTATGATTTTCTGTGCTGCTGGCTTTTGCCGTAATAAAACTGACTGACTGACTGACTATCTTCTAGTGGGTATATGGCAAGAGTAGGGTGTTTCAGACTCAGGAGCCAAATGTGGCCCTCCATGTCTATGTGGCCCTTGGAACTGACCCCTCTGGCTGAAAAAGGTCCCGTCCCCCCCCCGGTGTACGGCAGCCAGTTCCAGTGGGAACTGCATCATTTATGAGTTTAAATCTCCACCCTTTTACAATTGTCCCACATGCAAGAAAACACGAGCATCTGTCAAGGCCTCTGTTAAAGTGATTGATTAGAAATCAGATGCTGGCATTTAAAATAATTTATGGGAGTGCTGAGCTCGTTCCTTTTTTCCTCCCCCCCCCTAAGAATGCAGCCTGGAAATTTGGAAAGCTTTGAAAACTTTGAGTCACTTGGGTGAGAGAGTGCTCTGTCTTTATTTAAATAAACTTGTTCCGCAATTATTCTTATGATAGATTCCCTCTCAAAATGTTATTTGATACAAGAATCAAAACATACAGACGTTAAAGCATGCACTCCATATAAAAGCTACATTTCCGTAAGATAAAGTACATTTCGAAGAGGCAAAATCCTTATATTGGATTTAACATATCATAATCCAACTCTTCATAAAGAAGAGTTCTTTATAAAAAGTACTACTCAGCTCAGTATTTCATTATCAGGTCCAAATTCAAGTGAAGATCCTGTCAATTTGAGTATTAAAAAAAACCCCTTGCTATTTCCCCTTCTCTTCTTGTTTTGCACATATTCCTACATACATTTACTTTTGTCAGTTAACCAACGTGGGGAAAATTGACAGAGAACAATTTCAAGGTGCCTGGTGCTCGCTTTGCAGAATGATGCTATGAAAAAACTGAATATATCTACCGTAAGTTGCCTGGAAACTCCCTCTCCCACAGCATTATGACTGACTGCCCTTTGAAAAGTCAGCTGCTTGACATTATATCTCATTTTCACATAACAACGAAGCCATTTTTGTCACAGTAGGCCCTATAAGCTCATAGACATCCCACTGGTTAATTTTATTCTCTGGCTCTATTAATGAGTTCTCTGTTTGAAAGTTTGAAATCTTAGGTTTCACACAATTTAATTGTTTATAGCAGCAAAGCAAAACTGTGCCTCTCGTGTTTACTGTGACCATAATCCTTTACTTCACCAAATACAGAGTGCAGAAGCTTGGTTGATTTAAATAGTGGTTTGGTTTGTTCAGAAGGCTGCTTTCTGGCAGATTTTATATCTATTCCTTGGCCAAATTTGTCTCCTCTTGCTACATGGGAAGCAATCCAGATGGGCCATTCCATGAAAAATGAGCCTGACAAGAATGCTAGATGAGCACGGGACGTTGGTGAGGAAGATTCCAAACGTGCAGTCTAACCATTTTTTTTAAAGCTAAAGACAAAAGAAGTTTATTTTATGGACCTTCTTTTCAAAAGTCCACCCACGTAGTCTTCACAGAAGTGTTCAAGTTAAAAGTTTTCTGATGATTGTCCCACCCGTGACAGCATTTTTTCCTTAATTTTGTATCGTTAAATTTCTTAAACTTAATTCCTGATTGCATAGTTGTAACCAATAAACATTGATTTAAACAGATATGCTGAGTTTATCATTGATTCACCTCCCAACTCACAGAGTTTTTCCATAAATCAAACTTATCTCAAGCTCCATGTCCTTTTTTTGTCCCACCCGTGACAACACTTTTAACATTTAATAAAATTGTCAAAAATATCCATAAAAATAATAAAAAATTAGTAAAATGTTCAGTATCTTATTAAGAACATAGTTTAAATTTTGGTTGTTAATTTTTATGTATATTTACATTGTTACACATGTGTGAATACCAAAAAACATGGTCAAAGTGTCCCACCTGTGACAATGGAATGGCCCAGATGCAATAGCAGAGGCCCTCTTCTTCGTTCATGTGTCTCCCCAAGGATGTCTAAACTCTGATGGTAGGTGGAGTTGTTGTTGTTTAGTCATTTAGTCGTGTCCGACTCTTCATGACCCCATGGACCAAGAGCACGCCAGGCACTCCTGTCTTCCACTGCCTCCCGCAGTTTGGTCAGACTCATGTTGGTAGCTTCAAGAACACTGTCCAACCATCTCATCCTCTGTCGTCCCCTTCTCCTTGTGCCCTCCATCTTTCCCAACATCAGGGTCTTTTCCAGGGAGTCTTCTCTTCTCATGAGGTGGCCAAAGTATTGGAGCCTCAGCTTCAGGATCTGTCCTTCCAGTGAGCACTCAGGGCTGATTTCCTTAAGAATGGATAGGTTTGATCTTCTTGCAGTCCATGGGACTCCCAAGAGTCTCCTCCAGCACCATAATTCAAAAGTATCAATTCTTTGGCGATCAGCCATCTTTATGGTTCAGCTATCACTTCCATACATCACTACTGGGAAAACCAGTATGGTTAAAGTGGAGTAGGGTGTCTGTTTAATAATGGCAGTCAAAGGAGGTGGGGAAAGAGTGCCAAACTCTCCTCCACCAAGCATCTCTGTCATACAGGGGTAGTCAGTGTGTCTTGCCACCCCCGACCATTCCCTGGGGTGCCTAGGGGTGAGGGGAATGTAGTCCAACCATATCGGAAGCGTTCCAAACTAGCTACCACTTCTGACCCAAATTTGTCGGTGCTCCAGCCCATCTCTGATCTTGGAGCTGAACTGGACTGTGAGAAACAACCATGGAGCCATTGAGTTCAGCTCCCATTGCCCTAGTATCCCTTTTTGATATTCAAGTTAGACACACATGTCCTATCACTAATTTCCAGGGTGCTTTTCAGATAGCCCTTGCAAACCAGTTTACAAAGGATTTTAAAAGTAGTGCGAAAATGTTTGTTTATACACACACACACACACACATTATGTTACAAGATATTCAATTAAACACAACACCGTGTGTGTGTGTGTGTGTGTGTGTGCATATATAATCAATTAAAACAGTGCTTCACAAATCAGCATAAGCATTACGACATTAAGAACATCTCTCTGCCCTGAGGAGCATACAGTATCTAGTTGGACAGCCAGGAGAGAGAGAGAGAGAGAGAGAGAGAGAGAGAGAGAGAGAGAGAGAGAGTTAGAGTTAGAAGAGGACCAGAAATTGCATCTCCAGAAGCCCCAGCAGAGATAAGGTAGGCAGGGGAGCAGCTTCTCTTACCTAGAGGAAACATTGAATGAGCTGGTTGTTGGGTAGGAAGGGAACTTGCCGAGAACAGAATTGTGTAAACTACGGCATGAGTGGAGTGGAGTTGAAGAAATCACTTGTAATTGAGTCAGGGCATTTCGTGACAGTGCAGAAAGCGCTAGCAGGATATTGAAAGGAGCTGGAGAAAACAGTAAGAGCAGGAGTGTTTCATCTGGTGGGGCAGAGCTGCAACACTGGCCCGCTGGGAGGAGGCAGTTAGACTGGGACTGTGCCAACCCAATCTGGTGCCCCTGCTGCTCTCCCCTCACAGGCCCAACTGCATCTCTGCCTCTCCACTCACCCTCCCAGGAAGTGGCAGGGGTCCAAATGCTGTTGGAAGGTAGTGGAAGAGGATAAGTTGATCCTGTGGTCAAGAGAGTGGACAGTGGGGAGAAAGGTGGCCTTCAGAAGACTAGAGGGAACATTGTTTTTTATAGTTATCTCTAAAGCCTTTATCTAAGGGACGCAGGTGGCGCTAGGGCTTCCTGATCAAAAGGTCGGCAGTTCGAACCCCTGCGATGGGGTGAGCTCCTGTTGCTTGGTCCCAGCTCCTGCCCACCTAGCAGTTCGAAAGCACGTCAAAGTGCAAGTAGATAAATAGGTACCGCTCAGCGGGAAGGTAAACGGCATTTCCATGCGCTGCTCTGGTTCACCAGAAGTGGCTTAGTCATGACCCGGAAGCTGTACGGCGGCTCCCTCGGCCAGTAATGCGAGATGAGTGCCGCAACCCCAGAGTCAGACAGGACTGAACCTTAAAGGTCAGGGGTCCCTTTACCTTTAAAGCCTTTATCTACTCCCAATTTTACTCCCATAAACTTTTCCTCCTGTTTTTAAACAGAGTCTGGAAATATATCAGATGCACACTGCTAAATACATACTCAGAATTGTGCGTTTTGGAGAATGCAGTGGCAGCTTTCCATCTGTGTGTAGAGCACAGTCCTGTTTTATCAACACTCTCCAGGCTCCCTTCATTCTCTGCTTGGTAAAGATAACCAATGGAGGAGATTTGGAAGGCTCCAATACGAAAGTGGCACACACATGGAGGAATGAGATTATCAAACGATAGTGTATCTGAATTAAACTTCCTGAAAGAGGTCATCTAGTCTAGGCAGTAGGCTTGCAATAAGCAGAGGAAAACATGCTATTGCTCTTTTTCCAGGTGCTCACATCAGAGAAATATTTTTGGTCATTTTTTCCCTACTGGTAGATAGCACAGGATGCCTCAGTATGTATTAGCGCCTGTTAGGGGAAGTGAGACTAGAAGGAAAGGACAGTGGAATCAATTGCCTTTTTCTCAAACTGAGATTATGGCTTTGGACAAATCTCTCAAACTTTCTGTGGATTTGTTTTCCATAATAACACTTCCAGCAATAATACAGATTTGGATAGTTGTGTTCTATAGCAGCCAACACGTATTAAAGCAGCTTGCGTGATCATAAAATGTTCTCTCTGCATTCAGTCCCAACAAACCTTTTACTCTCCAGGGCTAAACTCTTGAAAAGGTTTTTGTAAGCTGACTGTATATGGCAATTGTTGGCTCCCTCTTAACATGACATCGCCAAGACGAGAAAGATCTTCCTTCCCTGAACAATCTATCAAGCACTTAGGTGATGGGGACAGAACCTCTAAGGCTCAATTTAATGCATATATGTACTGAAAACAACAAACTAAATCATTTTTTAAAATCTATATATATAAAAATGTTCCCATTGCGTGCGCGGCCGACACCACCTTGCTCCGTAACCACTGGACCAAATCACATCAAATTTAGGACAAAGCGTAACATGACCATGGGGGAAGGATCTAGCATAATAAAAATTCAAAAAAAACCACACCTATCATGCCTAAAATATAGAATAAAGGCCAAAAAATGGCGCACACATTACGTGTCACCAGCAACAGAACTGAAGACTTTGAACAACAACCAATAGAAAGGCTCATCGCAGGGCAGCGTCACAGACTGTGCGCCGACCAAAAAACCTCCTTCACCTCAGTCAGCCATTTTCCTGTGTGCAACCACCGGAGGAACCGACAGCAGGGACAGCCCCCATTAAGCTCCCTAGCCCCAGCCTCTGCACTCTTACCGCACTCAGAAAAGATCGCCAAAAAAACAGTTAAGAGGAAGGCCTAAACTCTTCTTAGTAGTTTCAGCTCCAGGCAGGAAAAGGTTTTTAGGCCCGGGCCATACCATTCCTTATGGCGGGGGGGGGATGTAGGATGAGAAAGCTCAGCAACTATGCTTCGCTCCCTATCCTGTCTCCACACACAATCCTTTCTGCACTGCTGTATCGCTTTACAAACGAAACTCCAGTTATCAGAAGAGGAAAAAGCGCCGCACACAAATGTATAAGGACCCTACCAGTTCCCCACCACCCCTCCTTGCATCGTTATGGTCCCTTCTGACCCCAGGCTCAATGCCAGAGCGGACTGTACCATGTATCAGGTTTCCAGAGGGGGGGAGGAGATAGTAAAAGTTCAATGGGAGAAGCTGTGGGGAGGAAGGCGAAAGTGGGGGAAAGACAAACAGGAGGCAGGCGGAAGTTCAACGGGAGAAGCTGTGGGGAGGAAGGCAAAAACGGGGGAAAGACAAACAGGAGGCAGGCGGAAGTTCAACGGGAGAAGCTGTGGGGAGGAAGGCAAAAACGGGGGAAAGACAAACAGGAGGCAGGCGGAAGTTCAACGGGAGAAGCTGTGGGGACAAAGGCTAAAACGGGGGAAAGACAAACAGGAGGCAAGCGGAAGTTCAACGGGAGAAGCTGTGGGGACAAAGGCTAAAACGGGGGAAAGACAAACAGGAGGCAAGCGGAAGTTCAACGGGAGAAGCTGTGGGGAGGAAGGCAAAAACGGGGGAAAGACAAACAGGAGGCAGGCGGAAGTTCAATGGGAGAAGCTGTGGGGAGGCAGGCAAAAACGGGGGAAAGACAAACAGGAGGCAGGCGGAAGTTCAACGGGAGAAGCTGTGGGGACAAAGGCTAAAACGGGGGAAAGACAAACAGGAGGCAGGCGGAAGTTCAACGGGAGAAGCTGTGGGGAGGAAGGCAAAAACGGGGGAAAGACAAACAGGAGGCAGGCGGAAGTTCAACGGGAGAAGCTGTGGGGAGGAAGGCAAAAACGGGGGAAAGACAAACAGGAGGCAGGCGGAAGTTCAATGGGAGAAGCTGTGGGGACAAAGGCTAAAACGGGGGAAAGACAAACAGGAGGCAAGCGGAAGTTCAACGGGAGAAGCTGTGGGGACAAAGGCTAAAACGGGGGAAAGACAAACAGGAGGCAAGCGGAAGTTCAACGGGAGAAGCTGTGGGGACAAAGGCTAAAACGGGGGAAAGACAAACAGGAGGCAAGCGGAAGTTCAACGGGAGAAGCTGTGGGGACAAAGGCTAAAACGGGGGAAAGACAAACAGGAGGCAGCGGAAGTTCAACGGGAGAAGCTGTGGGGAGGAAGGCAAAAACGGGGGAAATACAAAGAGGAGGCAGGCGGAAGTTCAACGGGAGAAGCTGTGGGGAGGAAGGCAAAAACAGGAAATATGGAGAGGAGGCAGGCGGGAGTTCAACGGGAGAAGCTGTGGGGAGGAAGGCCCTGTCCTAAAATGGCCACCGCAGCTTCGCATGCCTGGTGTTTTTACATGAGTAGAATGTGTTCTTTTATGTAAAATGCATCTCTGGGTTATTTGTGGGGCATAGGAATTAGTTCATTCCCCCCCCCAAAAAATATAGTCCGGCCTACCACATGGTCTGAGGGAAAGTGGACCGGCCCACGGCTGAAAAAGGTTGCTGACCCCTGCTCTAAAGGGACAGGGAAGAATGAAAACAGGAGCTTCCAGAATACTCTTGGGGTCAGGAGAATTTTAAAAAGCAAACAACAAACAAACAAACAAACAAAACCCACAGCAATGCGTGGCTGGGCCAGCTAGTAAATAAATAAACAAGAAGGGGGATTAGCCCTCATAGAACAAGACGTTTGCTAGTAGGATATCCAATAAACTGGGGAAACACCTTTTCTACATAATACTTCTAGTAGATGACAATTTTATTTTCTTTAAAATATTTATAAGTTGCCTTTCCCTCAAAAATTATCTGCAAGGTGGTTTGTGCAAATAACTATAATAATAATAAGACCCGTGTTTGAGTTAAAATATGTAGCTGTATGTAGCTTAGCTGTTCTGTTAACTTGAAAAAAGTGAGAGAATACAAACCTTGCTCGATGTAATTTGTATTATTAGCGCAAATGACTAGTCAATGAAGCAATTTGCATTGTTACATATCTATGTGGAATAAATTTCTCCTCCAGACCGTTTTTTTTTACCCCATGAATTTCAAAGGTATTCAGAAAGTGCAGTAATCAGTATGTCTACATCAATCTGAGGTCACACCTAATGAGCAAGCCAAGAATACATAATTAAGGGAAAAGGTTAGCGCTTAAAAAGCCAAAAGCAAGGAACTGCTGATCTGATTTTTAGTTGCCAGCACAATAGTTTTATCTCTATGCTGGGACAATAGTACAATACAATAAAATGTAGCAGTGTACAACTCATCCCATAGGCAATTACTTTACTAGCTGTTACTGCTATGAACTTCATATTGATTGTACAATGTATGAAAGCACATAATGCCATTTGAGTTTCCTTCACGAAGCATGAATTATATAGATTTTTAGCTACTTCTCCGTATCTTAGTATCACATCCCCATAAGAGGGTGTTCTATTGCTTGTTTTATGGATTTAAGCCTTCCAGAAGGAGGGTAGGAGTGCTTTGTGGTTGCCCTGCTTCAAGTGTCTCACATTTTAACTCTCCTCAACTAAGTTTTAATATGTTTCCGTTGTCCATCATAATGACAGGCAGGATTGAAAGAGTGCTTTTCTTTGGAGAGTTACATAAATGTCTGCTGCGTGGTCCCATCGCTGCCACATTCTTGTGAAGCCTTTCCCCAAACTGGTGGTGCCCACCTGACATTTTGTTCTACACACCCATCATCCACTGGGATGCTGACTGGGGCTGATGGTATGAAACCTCGGAGGGCACCAGCTTGGGGGTGGCTGGTCAAGTGTGTTCAAGAAACAGGACTAGGGGAGGATTGCTCGTGTGAATGAATAAATGTGTTGTTCTGCTGCCCCCAGCAAAGTGCAATAGATGGGCCTTTGCTAGGTTTGAATTCTCTCCCTGATATTTTTAATGTCATTCTGGCACCAAATATCTCTTCATTTTCCCAGTCGTTTTAGTTTGTATTAGCATCAAATCAGCTTTTTTTCTCATTTATGCTGCTTATATTTATTTTACATGTTAATATGTGTGTTAATTTTATGTAACGAGTGGTGATTAAGGTGCAACATGGGTGTCCGCATCTCAAGATGTCTCAAGGTGCATCTCAAGATGTCGCCTTATGTATGCCAAAAGATGGGCAAAGTCACACCAAAGTGAAGTTTCAGGCTTCCATCTTGATTCACAATGGCAGCCAGCATCCCAATGTTGTGAAAGATCACTGCCTTCTCCCACTGGGAACTGTCATACCAAGTTTGGTGATGAAATCTCAATAGGCAGCTGAACCCACAGAGAACAAATGGACAGACAGACCATTTCCCAAAATATGTGGTAGACACATTCCTAAGGAAATGGTGGTCTACTGTAAATATTCTCATGGCTTTGAACTAAATGAAACAGTGCGAGCCAAACTCTCGGGTCGTCTATGAAAGATAAACAGTCAGCTAGGTTCACCCTTTGATCCTCCCAGTTATTTAGCATACTTTACCCACCATGTGACAATCGATTATTTTATACTGAACAAATGCTGCATACAAAGGAAATATTAACTCATTTAATGCTACGTTGAAGCCTGTCTAAGGCCCCATTCTGAGACATCAAGGGGTGGAGGAATGGGGACCACGCCATCCCCCTGTGATGCTGTTCTTTGCTGTGGTGTGAGGCTACAAATGGGCAGAGAAGCCCTATGGCTATGGCTTTAAGGACTTAAAAGGAAATAGCAGTCTGAATGTGGAATTTACTGCAGTGTGTTTCAAACAGAGGAGAGAGGCAGAAAGTTGCAGTAGAGCAAAGAAGGAAATATCCAGATAAGATATTCGCGTTTTAACGATACATATTCAGTGTTCCTGATAGATATTGGAAGGAAGGATGCAGGGATAGAATTAATCTCCTAAACTGGAGCAGAAAGTGCTGAGGAATGAAATTTTGTCCAGTGCTTCTGCCTTCTGATCTCAAAGCAGCACCTGCTAAAGAACTGCAAAGCCAAATGTGAAAAAGAGAGAAAAGTAAGTTAATCAAGCTGGCCCCCTGGTCTGAGGGGTTTCAGAAGCAGCTTTGCTGGCTGACCTAAACTTTCCTAAGTTTTTCATTTTAGCTGCCACATGACAGCTGTGGCTGAATGAGGGCAATGTCCCAAATTTGCACTGAGGTATAAGACTTGATTCAGAGTTTAACAAGACGAGAAGTACAGCTAAGGTTCCCACAGGATGAATGGAGAACATGACGTTAGGAGTGAGAAAACCACCTCACCCCCCACCTCCAGTGACAAGACCAGAACCACTACTGCCGCATCATTGTTGTATCTCCATGGACACTGGAGAAGATGCTCTAAGACTTCGAAGCCAGATTTCTTCACCACCCAAACTAGCAGCAAAATGGTAAAGAATCTTCATGACAATTTCCCCCAACCAAATTTGCTAATTGCTTCAGGAATGTGAAGAACTAAATGTTGTAGTGTGGGGTTAGTGATTTCAGTAAGCGATTTCCACTTTCTGACATAGCAGGCAGGAGACAGCTTCTTAATGTAACACTCTTTATTCAGGCAGAGGGAAGCTACATTTATAGGGACAGAAGACTGGCTAGAAAGGATACATTTTGGAGGGAACAATCTCAAGCAATCACAAAGCTGCCTTTTGGTGGGAACCAATAAGACTGAGGATCCAAATACAGCAGCTTAAATGAACCAATCGTAGCTGTTCCTTCTGCAAATATAGACAATAGTAATACAGATATAAAAACCATTGAACACTCAACACTAAATTTAATACTGGGGAAACAGGAAACTAAGAGACCTGGAAGTGACAGATCCTATTGTCCCTAGTCAGCACCCTAGTTTTAAATGAAGAAGCTGTTTGTGTGTGTGTGTGTGTGAGCCCAGCCCCTGTCTCAAATGCTGCCTTAGCCCCATGTTCAAGAAAGCAAGAGAATGTCCAATTTGCTATGCATTTTCCAAAGCCTGCTTCCCTTTCAAGAACAGTAAAGGTGTTTGCTTTCAATTTTGGGTAGTTAATCACAAGCAGGTGCTGCAAAAAAACATCTAGGCTGAACAAATGGAAAATAGATAAGGCTGACTAATTACCGTCCTTTGTGTTCTGTAACCAAGGGGATTTCTGCTTATTTGCTTTCGATGATTTCTGACATCCGGCACTCTTGATCTAACACTACCTTGTCAGAAAACCAAGGTAGGTGTTTTTTTTTTTAAAGTGGCTTGCTCCAGCAATAAAATGCTTTCTAAATAAATAAGCTCCGAGTCCTATATAAAATTGCTAATCAGCAACAAAATTTGTGTTGGATTAAAACTAAATAAATATGAAATAAAACTCAACTTGTTTAACTCTTCTCTAATCTGCCAGGAGGCGAGTTCAGGGTTTTGTTCCACTTCAAAAAGTGCCAACACCAATACCCCCTGAGCCAAATGCTTTGCATTGCTGTGCATAGAAATCAGTGCAGCTGTTAATCCAATCACCAGTGGAAAAGCATACAAATGTTGGGAATCTGAGCTCCACCTATGCAACAAACTACATGCAAAGAAGAAGAAAAGACTCTTCTGATTTGGCGTGCCATAAAATAACTTCTTAACTACTCACAGAAATGTTCACCCAGTTTAATGTTTGTAGTAGCCTTAGTGGACACACTAGTCTAAGGTTATAGTACCAGACGTCCCCGTTTCCCGGGGACAGTCCCCGGATTTACAAATCAGTTTCCTGACAAAATCCATCTATTTAGTAGGAAGTTGAAAAGTGTCTCCGGATTCATTGAAAAAAATCTGGTAACCTTCTTACAAGTCAACCATTCCTTAAGAAGTGTACAAGAACGGTGGTTCTTTACTCTCCCCAGGCAGCTTGTTCCATTCCTGAACTGCTCACATAAATGCAAACTTTAGACCCCAGAAGGCAGAAAGCCTATCAGTTAAGGAAGTATTAAAACCCCACAGGTGCTCACTTTCCCTGGCTCCTGCTTAAACAGGACAGGATCCCAGCCTTCTCTGTATAACACAAGGGAACATTGCGCTGTGGGTTAAACCACAGAGCCCTAGGGCTTGCTGATCAGAAGAATGGCGGTTCGAAACCCTGCGACGGGGTGAGCTCCACAGCGGCAAAGGAGGAAGAGGCTGCTTTCGGGCTGCTCGTTCCTGCTCCTCCTCCACAGCAGCAAAGGTGAACTGGCTTATACTCGAGTCAATAAGCTTTTCCAGGTTTTTGTAGGGAAATTAGGTGCCTCGGCTTATATTCGGGTCAGCTTATACTCAAGTATATACAGTAGTTATATAGAACAAAATAAAACATTCAATCCGTTTAAAATGTTGACCAGTATTAAAAACCGGCATAAAAAAATACCAGGGCTGCATACACACTATACTTTTAAAGCACATCCTTTACCTTAAATAATTCTGGGCACTTTAGTTTACGCCACATAGAATGACGGCTCCCAGTGACCTTAAGAAACCACATTACCCAGAATTCTTTGAGAGGGGAAGTGCTTTGAATGTGACTCAAAAGTAGTGTTTACAGCCATAGCCCAACAAATTCAAAACTAGCCTTCGCCAAGCTGGTGGCCTCAAGGTGTTTGGGGCTACAACCTCCATCAGGCCCAGCAAATTATTAGCCGTAGTGTCGTCATTAGCGCCCAACGACTTGGTAAAAAGATGAGCATTTAAGCCCCATCTAGAAATCCAGAGGGAGGTTGCTTGTGTCATATCCCTAGGAACTGAATTCCCTAATTGAAGCACCACCACCAAGAACAGGCACCCCCAACCTTCGGCCCTCCAGATGTTTTGGACTACAGTTCCCATCATCCTTGACCACTGGTCCTGTTAGCTAGGGATCATGGGAGTTGTAGGCCAAAACATCTGGAGGGCCGCAGGTTGGGGATGCTTGACCTAGAACTTATCTGTACCTCTCTCCATTTCTTAGGGCCACTTCACACATTTACACTTCTTGGGGTTGTAGAGCAGAAAACTATGAATCTCCAGTCAGACACAATTCCCATTTATTTCAGTGGGGCTTACTCCCAGGTAAGTAGATATAGAATAACAACCTCCAGCATATGCCTCAGGCACTTAAGTGCAAACACATGTATCGCACAGATACACGTGTCAGGGAGCTGAGGTAGCCTACAGCCCCCTATTGGACAAGTGCACATTTGCTGCAAGCCTCGGTGTGGTTTGTGAAATACCCACGAAAACACTCTCGAAGTTGACAAAATGGCAGGCTGTTGGGAATTGGCTGTGATATAAAATAAATGACAAACACACATTAAACTGCCTTGGCTTAGGTCTCCTGTAATTCTTTCAGAGCTTTCTGATTTTTCTGAAAACTGGGTGCATCTTATTACCGAGAAAAGGCATAGCGGCTCCTCAAGGCAATAAAGGCCAGAGGAGTGTGAAATAGCCTTTATATTGCATTTTGATCCATTCCAGAATGAATACAAGCCTATTACTGACCTACCAGAATCGTGATGTTTAAAGGCCACCCTGCAGTAATGTGCCATTCAAGCCCAACCTTTCAGCTTTAATACAAAGTAAAATTAAAGAGGGCACACACACAAAATCTGTTACTTTAAATGTAACATTTGATTTAGTTGCCACCTGCTATTATTCCATTTTGGATGGAGAGTCTTGTTTATTTCTTCATTACGCTCTCTGTGGGGCAGGGCTCTTGGGTTTTCCATGAGGGACACCTGAAAGCCGGGATAAAGGAATGCAGTGGTTCAGCGGGCAGAGACTTTTTTCTTCCTCTTTAGCTGGCATTCCTGCCCTAGTAATATTTTCTTCCGAAGCTGTCTGCGGACAAACGCCGTCTCCCTAGGCCTATAGAGCGAGATGAGCGCCGCAACCCCAGAGTCGGACAAGGCTGGACCTAATGGTCAGGGGCCCCTTTACCTTTACCTTTACCTAATGTATTTGATAGAGTGTGATGGAAGAAAACACTGGAATGCAAGAGTTTGGTGGCAGAGAGGTTGCCAGAAAAATGGGACCACTGCAGTCTAATTTTGTACTGGGAAGTGGAACCGATTCAGCATGTGGTACCTTTCCAGGATCCAATCCCACAGTCTCACCCCGTTGTCTTTTTCTTCTGACCAGCCTTGCCAAGACATCTCCACAGGGCTCATGACACATGGTCATAGGAGATCACACATTATGCCCCCCATTTCACTTCTTCCATTGGAATGGCTTTATAGTGCTTAAAAGGTAAAGGACCCCTGACAGTTAAGTCCAGTCGCGAACAACTCTGGGGCTCATCTCGCTTTACTGGCCGAGGGAGCCGATGTTTGCCCACAGACTTTTTTCCGGGTCATGTGGCCAGCATGACAAGGCCACTTCTGACAAAACCAGAGCAGTGCACGGAAATGATGTTTACCTTCCCACCGGAGCGGTACCTATTTATCTACTTGCACTTTGATGTGCTTTTGAACTGCTAGGTGGGCAGGAGCTGGGACAGAGCAACAGGAGCTCACCCCGTCATGGGGATTCGAACCGGCGACCTTCTGATCGGCAAGCCCTGGGCTCAGTGGTTTAGACCACACCACCACCCGCGTCCCTGAATAATAGTACTTATTGGCCATATAGGTAGCTGGCGGATTATTTGGTTCCCTGGAACATTCCATTGTGTCTGGGTCGTCTCCTGTGATTTCATACTATTTGTCATGTCCTCTTCTTCCGGTTTCAGACTCCTTGTCACTGTGTTCTGTACATAAATATTCTCTTGTGCAGCACCGCAGGTGTTCCTCTCACCTCACATTGGTGGCGTCTGACTGTGGTATGATTGGCTGTGTCCGAGGTTTAGGTTTTGTTTTATTTGTGCACAAGTCTGCAGTCAATCCATAGCTCTCTGTCCCAACCCAGAAAACTGAGGTGAGGTCTGATCTCCTTTCTAGAGGCAATCAGAGCGTGGAACCAATAGTTCATTGACTAAGGGCAGAGCAGGAAATTTGCTGGCTCACTTTAGCAGCTGCATTCCCAATGGTCCATGGACCCCCCAAATTACATTTTGACAAAATTGACAGCAAGAATGAAGATCTAAAAGAGCATGAAAAGGAGCAGACATAGGGAAGCACTTGAAACTTACTGAGCTTGGATGGCACATTTCATTCCTCCCCCCAACCAATGACAAATGATGTATACTACTTTGATACACTGCCTGGACAGTGATAAAGAGAAGGATGGGGAGAGGAAAGAGGGGGGGGGAGAGAGAGAGATGTTGACAAGGTCTCCTATAACTGCCAGTGTCTGCAATCTGAGCGAGTTGAAGTGGAAAGCAGCCATAAATAGCAAGAAAGATTTGTTAGGCTCTGCAAGATCTGAGCATTGATTCAGCCTTGATTGGGCTCCCTACCAATGTACTTTCGTCATTTATCTCAGGTTAAGCCATCACTCTTGTTACAGCATCTGTTCCTCATCTATTCGTTTCAGAGAACACAACAGTGTTTTCCATTTTGTCAGCTTCTCTTCTCGCCTTTGTGATTGCTTGAGACCTGGACTTTGAGAGGCTGCTCTCCTATAAATTATCCCTAATTTGAAATGAATGTGCTCGCTTTGAGATTTGACGTGAGATAGGGCCTTGTACATTTCCTAAACTAAGCTAAGCTAGAGATGAAAGACAAAGTGACCTCGCAACAAGGTACAGGCATGGCTGGAGAGGAAAAATAAAAACCAGGACTCTTGACGACAACTGTTTGTTTAATATTGGATAAAAAGCTTTCCCAAGGCGTAACAATGATTTCATATCAGACTCTAACTTCCTTGTGATATTTTAGGCATCAGATTTCTCTATGTAGATACATGTAAAAAAAAATGGAGAAGATTTCCTCAGGTCATCAAAAAGATACCTCCACCTGAAAATTGGACACACATTCCTTGGTCTTCTGACTGTCACTGCACAATAAAACAAAACACCTATTGTCTGTAATAAAATACAAAGTGGAAAATTCCCTTCAAAGGACTCCAGTGGGGAGGGATTCAGAAATTGTTTTTTTTTTTTAAAAAAAAGCACCAATCATTAGGGATTGGTTTCAAAATAAATATGCCAATACAATAATGCTGTTATGCAAATCTATGTCATGACAATGGTAGGAATACCGGGTACCGTTCTGGTAGTCACACCTCATGAAGGATATGGTAGAGGTTGAATATGGTAGAGGCCACCAAATTATCAAGGGTATAGAGCAACTCCCCTAGGAAGAGAAGCTACAACCAGAGTAGCAAGGGGGGGCGGAGGGGGCAGGGCCCCCTGGCAGCGCCCCTGCTGAGGGTGACACTTCGGGGGCGGCCCTGCCCCCTGGGCTTTTATTATTTATTATTTTTATTTTTAGGCTATTTTCGGCACTGCCGGGGTGGAGCCGCAGGGGTGGCCAGTGAGGAGGGGTGTCACCCCCCCTTGCTGGCCGCCCTTGCAGCTCCGCCCCGGCAGTGCCGAAAATAGTCCCCCCCCCTTCCAGCGGCGGAGCTCGGCATGGAGGCAAGGGGCAGGCCAGCGAGGTGGGGTGCCACCCCCTCCTCGCTGGCCCGCCCCTTGCCTCTATGCCGAGCTCCGCTGCTGGCTGGCTTGCGGAGCCGGGGCATGGAGAGGGGCGGGCCAGCGAGGAGGGACACCCCTCCTCGCTGGCCCGTCCCTCTCCCTGCCCCGACTTGCGCTCCGCCAAGGGAGCCCGGGCGGCGGATTCGGGAGTCTTTGCAGCCCGCAGAGACTCCTGAATCCGCCTCCCGGCACCCCTTTGTGCAGCGGCTGCTCATGCAGGCACGAGCAGCTGCGGCATGAAGGGGTGCCGCCGCCTGGCAAACCCGGGGATGATGTCATGACGCACGCACACACCGCGATGCCCCGCCCCCAGGGGTGCCTCTTGGCTTCTCGCCCCGGGCAGCCAAGGGGCTAAGAACGCCCCTGACTACAACATTTGGGCCTTTGGGGTTTAGAGGAAAGGTGAGAAGAAGAGACATGATAGAAGTTTGTGAAATGATGCACATGTGAGCCCCAAAATCAGGGCGTGCCCCGCCTTTCACTTTCCATTCTCCCCAATTCACTACATCATAGCTGCAATGTCCTGCAGCGCCCCTTAGGCTTGGTGCCCAGTGCAGCGGAACTGGTTGTGCTGCCCTAAATCTGTCTCTGGAGAGACATTTTTCTCCGTCATTAGTAGTACTAGAACCTGAGGTTATCCAATAAAGCTGAATGAGGGAAGATTCAGGACAGACAAGAGGAATTACAAAAGAAATTAATGGCAAGGTAAATGATGGAAGGGGGATTTCAAACTTCACAAATCTGCAGTTTCACCTGGAATGCTTCAGCTAGGGGGTACTTCAACTGAGCCCTACAGAAAACCTTAGTTCTAGTTGCATCCTTTAATTAGTTTATTTTGAGACAATTCCCTCTGTTATACATTGTCTCAAAATAAACTGGGTACAACTGCTGTGCAACTCAACACTATTTTCTTTACTTGAAAATACACACTTGAAAATACACACTTAGCACACAAATGGAGTCTTGAAAATTATTTGTCAACATGAGGTGTCAGAGGAAAAGGGTTACAGGTAGGTAGCTGTGTTGGTCTGCCATAGTCAAAACAAAATAAAATAAAAAATTCCTTAGAGACCAACTAAGTTTGTTCTTGGTATGAGCTTTCGTGTGCATGCACACTTCATCAGATACCGGGAAAGGGAACAGTTTCCAAATATGTGAAATCCCTGTTGGAAATTTTGCTACTTTTATTGGATTTCTTATATTTAAAAAAATATTTTTTGCTTCCCCTATAAATTCCTTAAATGTTTGTCTCGGGAGAAACACCCTAGCTCATTTTTTCCCTTAGGATGGATCTGGTGACCAGCCACCCCCCCCCCCAATAAATTCACACTTCAGACATAAATTTTGTTTGGGTTTTTGGCAATAATTTAGGCCACAACTTTATTAAATACAAATTATGTGAGTGGTTGCGCAGGCATTGGTTCTGACTAGCTGTCCGACGGGACAGAGCTGACCACTGGTCAGCAACGGGAGATCCCATCTGGGGAGAGATATGGAGGCTGGGGGCGGAGCCCTCCCTCTCCCCGGAGGTTCCCAGGGGCTCTTGCGTGGCCCTGTCCCCCTACCGGGGGTTCGGACAAAAGCATGTCGAGCCCCTGGATTCCTTTAACGGAATTCCCTACACACCATCATCATTTGGAGGGGCGACCACCCCTCCAGTAACAAACACAATAACCAATGCCTAACCGCCAACCTTACAAGTTGTGACTAGTTGCTACTGCAGTAGGCGAAAACCAAATGGCAACAGCCAATCAGCCAAATGGACAAAATTCCTACTGGGCCCCTGCCCCAAAAGCAGACGACCCCATGACAGGCAGTTGCAAGGTCAATGCAGAGGCCTAAAATAAAGGAAGGGAGGGTGGGTGATCCGAAGCATGCAGCCAAGAGGAGGATCACCTTGCGTGCAGGACAATATAAAGGACGCTGGGCTGTCCATCACAAATTGCAACATATAACTCTCCCCAGCAACACCCCAGGGTCCTATCAAAGCTGTGGCCAGCCAACTATCCCGCCCAGCTGCAAGGGAAGTGGCTTGCCAGCCCCCACCGCAACACGTGCTCTCCCTGAGGAGAACCCAATTTCTCTCACTTCTACCTTGCTGGTAGGGTGCAGCGGGACATGGGACAAGGCGGTTGAACTACCTTCAGATTCCCACCTGCATAACTTAAGGTTGCACTCTAAAATATAAGCTGAATACTTTTTGTCAGTTGCCCACTCATGTAACTTGACTTATGTAGAACCAAATGGGAAATGTTTCCGTCTGGCTTATTTCATCACAGCTACCATGTTCATCACAAGACCTCTTGCCTTATACCTTATAGCTGGGCATAGTTGAATGTATTGTGTTAAACATAAAAGATGTTGCCGTTACATTTCCCAGTTTATTTATTTATTATTATTGTTGTTGTTGTTGTTGTTGCTGCTGCTGCTGCTACTGCTGTTATTTCTGTTATGTATTGAAGTTCTCACCCTAGGCCACTAGGGGTGTGTGTATATAGTTCATTCTGCTGCAGTTTTCACTCAGGTCCGCATATGCAAATGAAGGATTGTAAACTGACGTTCAGGGATTGGGTAACTGCAGAAAGTTGTTACTGTTGCTTTGTAGCTGAGTTCTATATAAGCAGGTTGCTGAGCCCTTCAGCTCAGTCCTGTTCCAGCCTGAGAATAAACAAGAGCTGTTTGGAAATCACTGTGTCGTCTGCTGTGTCCACCCACGACTTAACAATTTCCATCTCTTAATGCAAAATGCCTCTAGGGCTCATCTGAGCAGCCTTCTTCTATCATATTCAGCATTTAGCAACCAATAGACAGTCCCGCAGCTGACAGATGGTGACTGTTTCAGCAGGTGGCTGTTTGGAATGTGGCTAGTGTTAATTCCCCAAAGAAATGCTTTCACATTTAATTCTTTCTATCCATATAAGTTGAATGATTTATTTTGTCACATTCCCACCACTGGTCTCAAAGCTCTGGTTCCATTTAAATCCCCTCGGACAAACAAAAGGTATATTTTGTTTGCTTGTTCCTGAAGCTCTCCCATCTCTGGATGCGACTCTTGCCAGCAACTCAATAAATGAATCCAAAATGGATAACGCTCTTCTGCTGGTGACCTTCTGCTAGGGTGTTACTGACTGCTGAATTTCACACCTCTGACATGGATAACCTACAGTAGTGACTACGGATGCATGACACAGATTCAGTGAAGTGGCACTTTAACTCAATGAATTTATAAAGAGTACTTTCCCCTCCAGCTGGCTCTATTAAGTAGTTTATTTCAAAGTTACGAGATTAGAAGATGGGGGCAAAGCCTCCACCAATTCCCCGAGTCCCACTTCTGACAAATGAACTCCTTCCTGTTGAGGCAGTTCTAACGTGTCACTCCGTGTTTTAAACCAGCTTCACATTTAAATCCCACCCTGCTCTCATAGATTAAGAACATAAGAAGACAAGACAGGCCCAAAACATTTTGGTACCTGAGGCAGACCCAACCCCCCCTCCCCACCAGGAAAAAGGGGGCAAGGGAGGAACTGCATCAGGAACAAGGGGCAAGGAAAGATCTACATTGGGATTTGCTGCCCCTGTGGATCTTGCGAGCCAGTGTGGTGTAGTGGTTAAGAGTGGTAGAGTTGTAATCTGGTGAACCGGGTTCGCGTCTCCTCTCCTCCACATGCAGCTGCTGGGTGACCTTGGGCTAGTCACACTTCTTTGAAGTCTCTCAGCCCCACTCACCTCACAGAGTGTTTGTTGTGGGGGAGGAAGGGAAAGGAGAATGTTAGCCGCTTTGAGACTCCTTCGGGTAGTGATAAAGCGGGATATCAAATCCAAACTCTTCTTCTTCTTCTTCTTCTTCTTCTTCTTCTTCTTCTTCTTCTTCTTCTTCTTCTTCTTCCCAAATGGAGTTCTCCAAGTTTTTTTGTGAGTTTATGTAGCTAAGCTAATTGATATATTGTAAAAGAAAGGGAGGTAGGATAAAACTAATTGCTTCAGAGACAGCAGCCTGCTGTTTGTTTAGGAACTCTGTTTATTTCATGTTGATTTTCATTAAACCAGGAGTCTTCACATTGATTGCCTGGGTTTCCATAGCTTATGCTTAAATGAGAAAGGAAGAGTATACATGAGTAGCCAATGGTTGCAGGGAGAAGGTCAGATGGACTAAAGCTCAGAGTCAACTCACGCTTGCAAGAAAAGTTAAAAATAATAAAAACGTTTCTTTGGCTATGCTTGAAGCAAGAGGGAGAACAAGCAAACAGTGGGTTCTCTGTGTGGAGAAGATGGAGAAATGCTATTGGGTGACAGAGGGAAGACGGAACAGCTCAACACCTACTTTGGCTCTGTCTTAACCCCAAAGGAAAGCAGTGCCCAACCTGGTGATAACAGAATAAATGATGCAAGGAGGGAGCTGCGACCCAAGACAAGGAAAGAGGTGCTAAGGGAACTTTATATGAATTCAGATCTCCAGGGCCTGGTGAGTGCACCCAAGGGTACTAAAACAGCTTGCAGATGTAATCTCAGTGTCTCTATCTATAATCGTTGAGGATTCTTGACGAGTAGGTGAGGCTCCCGCAGACGGGAGGAAAGCAAACGTTATCCCCATCTTCAGAAAGGTAACTACCAGAAAAGGTCCTAGAACAGATTAAATGGTCAGTCTGTGAGAACTTAGAAAAGGATGCTGTGGTTATTAAGACTTAGCATGGTTTCTCAAAAATAAGTCAAGCCAGAAAAAATCTCCCTTCTTCTTTTGGACAGAGTTACAAGCTTGGTGAATCAGGGGAATGCTATGGATGTAGTGTACAGTATCTTGATTTCAGTAAGGCTTTTGACAAAGTCCCCCATGATATTATGGCATTGAAGCTGATAAAATGTGGGCTGGATGAGCTAGATTTGTAGCTGGTTGACTGGCGGAACCCAAAGAGTACTTATTAACGGTTCCTTATCATCCTAGAAGGTGATGTGGGTGGCGCTGTGGGTTAAACCACAGAGCGTAGAGCTTGCTGATCAGAAGGTTGGCGGTTCGAATCCCCACGACGGGGTGAGCTCCCGTTGCTCGGTCCCAGCTCCTGCCCACCTAGCAGTTCGAAAGCACGTCAAAGTGCAAGTAGATAAATAGGTACTGCTCTGGCAGGAAGGTAAACGGCATTTCCGTGTGCTGCTCTGGTTCGCCAGAAGCGGCTTTGTCATGCTGGCCACATGACCCGGAAGCTGTATGCCAGTAATGTGAGATGAGCGCCGCAACCCCAGAGTCAGACACAACTGGACCTAGTGGTCAGAGGTCCCTTTACCTTTACCTTATCATCCTAGAAAAAAGTGACCAGGGGGTTCTGTCCTGGGCCTGTTGTTGTTTAATGTCTTTTTAATGACTTGGAAGAAGGTATTGAGGGGATCCTCGTCCAATTTGCAGATGACACCAAACTGATGCTGCAGAAGATAGATTCAGGATTCCAGATGACCTTAACAGATTGGAGAACTGGGCCAAAACTAGCAAAATGAATTTCAGTAGGGAATTCAAATAACTTCAGAGAGAGAGAGTGCAGTGGGGGTAAGAATTCTTAAAAGTTCAGATGTAGGGTGTTCTCTTGCAACTTTTCATGCATTCATTTGTTGCTACTCAACCTTTTCTTTCAAAACACATACTTCTGGTGCCAGGGGGAAAAGGCTCTTTGGCTTTGTGCTCTAAACAAAGACTTGACTGAAACAGTTCCTGAAATCCAATCATACTTATGCTGCTAATCACAAAACGTATATAGCCAGGCACATGGAAGGGGGGTCAGGATGCTACCCACACGCCTCATCACCGTGTGCACTGGAGGTCAACAGAGAGGACTAGATACACAGACTCTTGAGTCTGCAGTTTGCATTGGATATTTTATTTCAATCCTTTAAATCTTTTGACAGTATTTAATATGTAACGCAGTTCACCTTTAATAGTACTCGGCATTTATTTGCTGATTTTACTGTGTTTTAACCATTGGCATACAATGGCAATTGGCAGGTGGGTGGCATGCAGTAGTCTAAGCATTTGACTGTATAGAGTAACTGACAAGGTCAGTTTATGAGAGGTAATATTTGATAGCATTCATTTAAACAGCTTACATTCAAATTTTGATGTGAAATGCCATTCAAAATTAAATTGCAGATTCAGAGCCTGAATGGCAGGTTGGATCCAGCAAGGTCTTAGAATTAAATCAAACCCCCTGAACCCCTGGATTCTGCAACGGTTGAAGTATAAGCCAGGCCAGTTTTCCTCATGAGGTAATCGCCTGGGAGATGAGCCATTAGGAAAACAAAGGCAGGGGGCTCTGTGCCAGCCGGCAAGTGGGTGAAGCCCCTCCTCCAGCTCTGATTTAGTTAGAAGACAAAGGCAGAGTTTGAAATAGAGTCTTTAGAGTTAGCTGGAATATGACCTGGAGGGAAGAGGTTGCAGTCTCTGTAAAGGCGGCAAGCTGGATAGAGGGTCAGGGCATGATGCCTGATTTCTGATTTGAATCCACAGCTGCAGCTGTGGGAGAAGCAAGACCCTCTTGGGGTGTCAATACTGTGAACCCCTCCACTGTAGGTTCAGGACCATCATATTTACATTTACATATAATGCATTTTATAAGCTATTTCATTGGTTTTAGCATGGAATAACAATATCGTGGAAATAAGAGACATGGGTAGCATAGTCTTTGTCCTATTAGGATAATAGAATTGTTTTCCTGCTGCCTGAATATGAGGTGACTTTAATTGGCATGTTTCCAGGAATAGCTGCAGACCTTGGTGTATTTTCCCAAGAGTGTGATCCGTTTACACTGCAGACACCTTTTCGGCTTGTTTGATTTCACTGCAACTAATTCTACTGTAAATTCATTGTAATATAAATATTGGTTTTTACCCTAATGCAGAAGAAATGGATGTGTCATTAAGTATAACTGAAATCCTGTAGGCTATTCTCTAGCAAAGCTGAACGAAATTAAAATTGATCCCACTTCTTGGTTAAAGGAACATAATATTTCTTTGGTATTGCAGGGGTGGGGATAAATTGGGACAGGAATCAAGGCTACTTGGCTTCAAATCTGTTGATGTTTTGATTCAATTCATGAATTTAATTTCAATTATTTATAATATATTTTGTTGTTGTTGTTTAGTTGTTCAGTCGTGTCTGACTCTTCGTGACCCCATGGACCAGAGCATGCCAGGCACTCCTGTCTTCCACTGCCTCCCGCAGTTTGGTCAGACTCATGTTAGTAGCTTCGAGAACACTGTCCAACCATCTCATCCTCTGTCGTCCCCTTCTCCTTGTGCCCTCCATCTTTCCCAACATCAGGGTCTTTTCTAGGGAGTCTTCTCTTCTCATGAGGTGGCCAAAGTACTGGAGCCTCAACTTCAGGATCTGTCCTTCTAGTGAGCACTCAGGGCTGATTTCTTTGAGAATGGATAGGTTTGATCTTCTTGCAGTCCATGGGACTCTCAAGAGTCTCCTCCAGCACCATAATTCAAAAGCATCAATTCTTTGGCGATCAGCCTTCTTTATGGTCCAGCTCTCACTTCCTTACACCACTACTGGGAAAACCATATTATCCACTAAAGGCGGGGGTCTGCAACCTGCGGCTCCGGAGCCACATGCGGCTCTTTCACACCTTTGCCGCGGCTCCGCCGGCTGCACCCGTGCCCTCCTCTTCTTCTCCAGCTGGCCGGCGGCGGCCCGCCCTCCAGCTGGCCTGTGGCCCGCCCCCAAGGCTGAGGCTCATGCGCCATGCCTCATTTATGCCAGCGCAGGCGCAGCAGCAGGCAGCAGCAGCTTCCCTCCTTGGCGCCTGTCCCAGAGGTGTGGCTGCTGGGCGAGGGCGAGGAGGAACAAGCCCTCTTTTAAAAAATTGTAGAGGAAGCGGGGCCTGCCTGGATGTGTGTGTGTGGGGGGATGAAGTGGAAAACCAGAGTAAAGCCAGCAAATGGTCTGGAGGAGAGGTTACAGGTGGGTAGCCGTGTTGGTCTGCCATAGTCAAAACAAAATCAAAAATTCTTTCCAGTAGCACCTTAGAGACCAACTGAGTTTGTTCTTGGTATGAGCTTTCGTGTGCATGCACACTTCTTCAGATAGGAGGAGAGGTGTACGTGTGTGTGTTGGGAGACGGTCGTTGTCTTTGGTGAGCTCTTCGGGATTAAGGGCAACAGGCGTCCCCCCCTCAACCTCGTTTATTTCATAATCATTGGGGAGAAGTGCGCGTGGAGGAGGCCCCAAATAAATCTGTAGCGATGAAACAAAAAGCAATTTGGGAGTCAGTTCCATTTATCAGCGGCTCTTACTCCTGAGTAGACGCGCCTAGCATTTTTCACTTCCGAGGGTGTTGCATCTTGAAGTTGTCTACTCAGAAGTAAGTCCCATTGCGCTCCATGGGACTTACTTCCGGGTAAGTTTGCAGCCACATGTCTGAGGCAGACAGGTCTCACACGTCACAAAATTACCAAATGTTTACCAAATGGGTCTCTGCAGGGAAGGAGGGGTGAGGGATTTAATTGTTCCAGGAATTAAAGAAGATTACCATCTCAAAGGAATGGCCAGGCTACTGAGAAGAGGCATCAGATAAGGCCTTTTCTGGGTGATGGCTTGGGTTACACCTCTTCCGTGATTGATGTTTCTGGGGGTGGGCTAGACTCCAGGAGGGATTTTAAAATGTCTTTATAATAAGCATGCTTGCTTTGCTTCTCAATCTTCTCTGGTTGGCCTCTGTTTTTTACTCCTACCAATGGAGAACCTGCAAAGGACTTTGCAAGGGCTCTTGTGTACCCCATAAAATAAGGGAATAAGGGCAGATTTTTCTTACAACAGCAGCATAACCGATTATGCAACCTGCAAAGGACTAAAGGCGTGTGTTGTTACTATTGAATATAGAATAAATCTTCATTGTCATTGTCCCCTTGTGTGAAACAACGAAATTGCTCTATTAAGCGCCATAGTGGGATTTGATGGTGTGTTGTTGTTGTTGTTTTTAAGGGGGCATGCACTGGCCTTGAGTGAAAAACGCACTCACCCTTTTGCTTATATTGTTAGAATCATAGAACTGTGGAGTTGGAAGGGACACCCGAGGGTCCTCTAGCCAACCCCCGGCAATACAAGTATCTCAACACGTGCTCTCCCATCCAGTTTGAAACCATACTGGGCCCTGCTTAGTTATTTAACTTAGTAGTTGCCTAACATGGGGGTTGGGGTGGGAGTCTCTGGGCAATTTGCCATCAAGCAAAAATTTTGCTGGTCCTCTTCCTTATATTATCACCGTTCTTAATGCTATTTATTAGTTGCCTAACACAGGGGAGTCTCCAGAAGCGAAAGGTTCGTTGAGACCTCTTACTTGTATTACTATTATTGGTAACATTAATATTGTTATTGTTATTTCATTTGTTGGTTGCTTGGGGGAGCCTCTGTGTGACTCAAGCAGCATCTGCATTGGGGTATACTGCATTTGGGAGGGACTGTGTTGTTTGCTAGTGTTGTTTGTGTTGTTTGCTAGGGCTTTCAAAAAGGTGTTGAACGGCCTTATTTGCACATGGTTATGCATACCAGAAACAATATATGCAGTGTTATATTTGTTTTAAATGTCGCAATGGTTTTGCGGCTCCCAGTTTTTTTTTTCCCTTCGGAAACGGGTCCAAGTGGCTCTTCTTGTCTTAAAGGTTGCAGACCCCTGACTAAAGGTATAGCTACTCTCTACTCTCCTTTGCTTATGTGACTAGACTGTTTAGGTCCCGTATGATTACCCAAAATTAAGTATTGTTCCCAATTAATGTAGATGCTCTAGACACTGTATCGTTATAGACTTATAGCGGTTTTCTTTACCACGGTGTTTTTTTTTGTTTGTTTTTTTCATACGTACTCACTGGGTGACCTTGGGCCAGTCACCATCTCTCTCTTTTTTTTTTAATCTTTTTTTTAAAATTTTTAATTTTACCACAGTGTTTTAATGTATTTTTAATCTCCTGTTGGAAGCTGCCCAGAGTGGCTGGGGAAACTCAGCCAGATAGGAGGGGTATAAGTAATAAGTTGTTGTTGTTGTTGTTGTTGTTGTTTTATACCAGGTGAATTTCTGCCCACTCCTGCAAACATACACACACACACACACACATCCTTGGCATTTGCAGTATGGTGAGGGAGCTGAGAATTTTACAGCATGTTCCTAGTCATTCCCTCTCTCCCTCCTTCTCTCTTTGAATAAAGATTTTCTTATTTTCCATAGTGATGTTACACTGCAAACGTAATAGAAGATGGAAATAAGAAGACACGAACAAGCACCATACAAATTTAGAAGATGAGATGACTTCAGAATTGCTTTCTTTCCCCGTTTCCCTTTCCTCTCCTCCCCCCACTACAGCTCCTTCAACGACAGCACATGCGCCGGCAGCTGGGCCACCCATCGCACTCTCAGATGATGCCTCGCACCCAGCATCATTCTGGGGCCTTGTTGGTCTGTGTTGGAGAGCAGATGCCACACACAAAATGGTGGCGAGTATTGGAGTGGGGATCTGCAAAGTTGCATTTCTTTGGCGGTGGCCAAGGCTCTTCTGGTGTTCTTCGGAGTCTCGCTTTGAGCTAGCTCCTCTTCCTGCCCGACTTTCTGCTGTGCTAGTCCTGGACTGCTTCAACCCAACATCCCCCCAACAAGATGAGAAGCTACCTTGGGGGAAACAGACACTATGGCAAACACTCTTCATGACTTGTGGGGCACTGGTAGAATTTGTACCTGCATATGCACATATGAACAAAGAAATCAGATACTGTAAATGTGTATTTTCATATATTCATTTTTTCAACAAATGTATAAAATCATTAATACAGAATAACTTTCAAACATAATCTGGGGGGGAAAAACAAGAAACCTCACCCCATTTCAACCATCATCGTTACATCCAATATATTCTAGATCATAACATTCTTAAGAAGCACCTCTGAATCTCATGATATTAATCCAAATATAAATGCAGATTTTGAAGGATGAATTTAACCTTTCCACAGTAGCTGAGCTTTTCATAGGATTGAGCTGGGGAAAGGATCTTTTTTTTCTTTCTTTTTAACCTTCATGATTAAATCTGAGAATGATGGATATACTGCAGCTCTTTCCTGAGATCCTCTTAATTGCACTTCAAATAAAGCTTGGTCGGTCCAGATATAATCTGGAGGATGAACTCTCTTCTAAAGCACTGCTACTTTATCACTTAGGAAAAGAAGACTGTTCCTTGTCAGTTAGCTTAGAATATAATCGTGGCACCTCTTTCTTGGTTTAATTTCCATTATGGAGATTGCTGTGGTGACACTGCAATATATAAGGGTATTGAGGTGCCATTGGGAAGTCATTTGGGTCAGGTGCGACTAGAACATCAGAACTGCAACTAAAACTTATTACTGTTAAATATTTATTTTATTGCAATAATTTATATCCCACCTTTCAAGATCTTTTCAACGTGACTTACAGGTAGCATTAAATTACAAATTCTAAAAATGCAATAAATAACATTAAAAAGTCACCAGGATCCTTCCCATAAAGTGATTGATGGAAGATTATCCTGGGGGCAGGGAGCGGAAAGTCCAGACCAATATTATTTGTGATCCCGAGATGTACAGTTTAGGTAGCACAACACAACAAAAGAAGACCAATTCCGGGGGAGATTTCTGAAAAAAACACAAAAACTTGAACATTCCCACAGTATAGGCTTCGTTGAATACTGTAGAACAGCCTTTCCTAACCTTGGGGCCTGCAATGTTATTGGACTACAACTCCCATCATCCCTAGCCAGCAGTACCAGTGATTAGGGGTGATGGGAATTTAAGTGCAACAATATCTGGGGAGCCAAGGCTGCTGAGTCTTCATTTTAAGTATCTGAGTGAGAGAGAAGCTATTAAAAAGGCACGACTTTTTCTTGCTTATAGTGAGGGCTGAGGTGAGAATATTGTTGCGCATAGTCCAGAAGAGGGCAATCAGTCCAGAAGAGGGCAACCAAAATGGTCAAAGGCTTGGAAACGATGCCTTATGAGGAACGGCTGTCCAGAAGAGGGCAACCAAAATGGTCAAAGGCTGGAAACGATGCCTTATGAGGAACGGCTTAGGGAGCTGGGTATGTTTAGCCTGGAGAAGAGAAGGTTAAGGGGTGATATGATAGCCATGTTCAAATATATAAAAGGATGTCATATAGAGGAGGGTGAAAGGTTGTTTTCTGCTGCTCCAGAGAAGCGGACACGGAGCAATGGATTCAAACTACAAGAAAGAAGATTCCACCTAAACATTAGGAAGAACTTCCTGACAGTAAGAGCTGTTTGGCAGTGGAATTTGCTGCCAAGGAGTGTGGTGGAGTCTCCTTCTTTGGAGGTCTTTAAGCGGAGGCTTGACAGCCATCTGTCAGGAATGCTTTGATGGTGTTTCCTGCTTGGCAGGGGGTTGGACTGGATGGCCCTTGGGGTCTCTTCCAACTCTAGGGTTCTATGATTCAATCGCCCCTCAGTTTCTGAAGCAGCATGACAATGTGCAAAACTGTTCCTGCGCTTCCATGTCAGAGCAGCTGTTGGGTGCTGAAATGGGGGAGGATAATAGCTAAGGTGCGGTGACCCCAAGAAAGAGCACTCCAGATAAGCACCGGGAACAAGGTGCTAATTGGATAGCAGGAAACATGAATTGGGAGCGAGCGCAGAGGGGGGGGGTGCAGGGCACCACTGTGCGCAGGAAAGGTCACGCAAAGTCTGCAATCCCAAACAAAGCCATTCTGCACTTTATTTAACTAGAGTGACATCATCACAATGACAAAGGGGAAGCCGAGGTTCCAGCAAGCAGAGGATGTGTCTGACTTCTGTAGCTTCTGCATCCAGACTTCAAGGCTATTGTCTTGTGATAAATGTATGAAGACGTTCTATTTGCGGCAAAGTGTAGGAGCCATGCAATGTGGGCAACAGTTCCTGCTGCTAATTGGCTTTCCCTGTTAATACCTTAAACAACAGCTATCAATAGAGTAAGTATACTGGAGCTTCCAGCTTCCTTGAAATTATCCCAAGCTGCCTGGTTTATCGGCCTGACAGCATCTGCAGGTATTGTTGGATCAGGCGCTTGTCAGGTAGCCGCATAACATGTATCTGCATTCTGCATGTAGTTAAATGCTGTTTGATTGTGAAAATTGTTGATTTGCACAAGTCATGCAAGAAGATCGGTGCCAGCAGGGACAGCGGGGTGGGATGATGAGCAAATTCTTGGCTTGCATGTCCTGCATCCTCCAGGTTGGAGGGCTTATTCATAGAGGAAACATAGAATTGTAGAGTTGGAAGGGAACCTGAGGGTCATCTAATCCAACCCTCTGCAGTGCTTGAACCCACAGTCTTGAGATTAAGAGTTTCGTGTGTAGAGGTTTGGAGCTTAAAGGGTTAACAAGCTCAACCAGGTCGCCCCACACATCCGGTTTTCCTATTGCCGGAAGACTCTGTGTAATGTGATACTTGTTGTTTCTGTATCTTTTTCCTTTCGCTTTTGGCCGGTACGAGGAGAAGGCGAAAATGTCTTGCGTCTCTCCAGGAATGTAATTTATGCCTTGTAAATAAAGCTTCTAGATTAGGAAAAGAAGCTGGACTTTGTCGTCTATAATTGCTGGCATGCACACACACCGTTGTGCAAGAAGATACTCTGCGGATGGCACAGGAGAAGCAAGTGAGAACGTGCGCAGCAGAAACTTGCTGGACTCCATTTGTGTGCTAAGTTGGTTTGAAGGCTTTCCAACAATCCAAAAGCCTTCATCGTGCTCTACCAGAGCTGTACACAAGGACCCCCTGAATCCACAGCCTTAGCTCAGTAGCAGAGTGCATGCTTTGGAAGCAAAGGGTCCCTGGTTTAGTCCCTGACATCTCCAGTAGGACTGAAGAGCCTTTTCCAGTTACTGTAGACAATACCGAGCTAGCTAAGCCAGTGGTATAACTGGTTTGAGACACTTTCCTATGTCCAGCCACTAAATGGAGCTGTAGCCACAGAAGTCGCAGTGTTCAACCCTACCCCTTCTCTCCCCCTTTCCCTTTCTTAGATTTTGTTCTCCCCCTGCCTTCTTCTTCCATTTTACCCGTAGGCTGCCTTGTCTCTTCTTTTGGGAGATAGTGGTGGCTGCAAGGCCAAACTACCTTAACAGTTTGGAATAAATGCTGAATTGACCTCAGGATCTGCTCCCTTTCACCCTGGCATGCACCCAGCTCCAGCTCCAGCCACCGGCTGCAGGCACCCTGAGTTGGGAACCCAAGACCAGCTTGGCATCCTGCAGTGCCCCCACCCCCATGTCCAGACTCAACAAAGTGGGGTGGGGTGGGGGAACAGGGCTGTTTTCTTTCAGTGGTAGGGATAGAAGAGCTTTCAAGCTGTTGTCCTTTGAAATTAAATATTGTCTGTTGAAGAAGACAGGGTTGGCGGACAGGCATAGTTTCTTGTGCTATGCATAAACAGAGCATTTCCCTCCATAGTGCTGAACTCTTCCTGACCCAAGAGGAAAAGACTTACCCCACCATCATTTTCATTAAAAACCCGCAGGGAAGCCGAGGAGACTGTAAACATCCTCTGCAATATAAACAGCAGTGCAGTTGACATGAAGGTTTTGTGCAAGAATGTTAATGTGCACCCTTTTCTTTTAACAAGAAAGCAATTTTAAAAAAACAACCCAATTTTTTCAAATATGGAAGGTCCCTCACCCTGTGGCCATGTTGTTTATTTAGCTAACTCAGTGAGAGCCAGTGTGGTGTAGTGGTTAAGAGCGGTAGACTCATAATCTGGGGAACCGGGTTCGCGTCTCCACTCCTCCACATGCAGCTGCTGGGTGACCTTGGGCTAGTCACACTTCTCTGAAGTCTCTCAGCCCCACTCACCTCACAGAGTGTTTGTTGTGGGGGAGGAAGGGAAAGGAGAATGTTAGCCGCTTTGAGACTCCTTCGGGTAGTGATAAAGCGGGATATCAAATCCAAACTCCTCCTCCTCCTCCTCTTCTTCTTCTTCTTCGTGCCTAGTATATTGAAATTCACTAAGTCATAGTAACTAGCATATTTCTGGGGGGATGGCAGAAGACAAGAGGCAACAGGGTGCCTGGGTCCTCCGCAAGGTGTCACTGCCCTATATGGGATGTAATCCACTGGAGCAGTCAAGTACAACATTACCTGTTTTGCTAGAGTGGACATGCAGGGGATGTTGGTCCAGCCAGTCAATCTTCCTTCCTGTTACACCTGGCTGGAGCATCCTTCCTTTGCATATGACCAGTAGGTGGCGTGAACTTTCCAGACCTGGTAAAAGGCCAAGTCACGCAACCACCTCCTCTTCCTTCTTTTTGTCCTGCCTGCTTCCTGCTTCACCTGGACTGCACTGCTGGCTCTTAGCACTTCCCATATCTCCCATATGGGGTAAACCCATATTTGTAAACCTATTTGTACATATCTTTAAGCCTAAAGCCTGCCTTCAAAGGCCTGATCCTTCAGGGATCACACTGTGCTCTGCCTGAGTAAACTTCTTTTTGTTACTTATGAACAAGACTGTTGTGTCTTTATTCTTTTAGGAGGGAATTAAGGGGTCTTACCAGGAATAATAGAATTTAAGAGATTCTAACGAATCTGCAACTAGCTCCCTCCTGTGTATTTTCCCCCCAAAAAATATATTTATTTTTTTCAAAACATAAACAGAATACATATAACAAACAAAAACAGATACAACTAATACAAACAAACTACAGAAATGAAAAACAAAAAATTATTCATTAAAAATTAATTTTTTCCTTAACATTATAAATTGACTTCCTCCCGTCTGCCCATCCTGCGTTCATTGTCATTCATCTTTAGTAATTTCTTTACATTGTGCAAACCTTATTTTCCAAAAAAGAAATCCTATCCTTTTCTTTAACTATATTCTTAATTAATTATTTCACATTTCTTTAACCCTTAACATAATTCTAACTCTGCAGTCTCACTTTTCTTACAAGTTCCTTCTAAATTTCAATCTTTTTTAAGTTCAATTTAAATTTCAATTTAAATGTTCTCCCACCGTGTCGTTCCTCTGGTCACGGAGCTTCCCGGTCATCTCAGCAAGTTCCATATAGTCATCTGCCACTCTTCAGTCATTTGTAACTCCTCTGTCTTCCAGTTTTTAGCTATCAAAATTCTAGCTGCTGTTGTGGCATACATAAATACAGTTCTATCACATTTTGGGATTTCTTGGCCTAGGATGCCCAGTAAAAAGGCTTCTGGTTTCTTTTTAAATGTGTTTTTCAACACCTTTTCATTTCATTATAAATCTTTTCCCAGAAGTCTTTTACCTTTGGGCACGTCCACCACATGTGGAAAAAAGTTCCTTCTACCTAGCTTCCTCCTGTGTAAAGGGGGAATGCACTCAGCTGTATGAAGAAACTTGCTAGCGCGAGTTAGGAAGGAGAATATTAATCAATATATCCTCTCCTGTTACCCACAACAATCCCATACCCTAGGGGTGGGGAAGGCAAGCAGCAGTGCTTCCCTCTGGGTAGCAAGAGGGGCGGGGGGGAGAACTGGTGGGGCAGACAGGGCACTGCCTCTTGTGCATCTACTGCCTCAGGTGGGTGCTTCACCCTGCCTCATCGGTGGGCTGGCTCTGGTGGGTGCTGAAGATTGACTGAGCTGCCTGAATGTTATAGAGGGGCAGGAAAACCCAAAGATTCCTGGCTGTTTTGATTGGCAGAGATCTGACAGATCTGACAGGTGATCAAAGTCTTTCTTTCTTTCTTTCTTTCTTTCTTATACCGCCCGATACCCATAGATCTAAGGGCGGTTCACAACATAAATATAAATATATATAAAATCAGAAAATACATAAAGACAAAGACAACCCCCCCCCAAAAAAAAACCCTTCCACAACACATTTTTAAAGGGGCATTGGGTGTCAATCAGCCAAAGGCATGGTTAAAGAGGAACGTTTTCACCTGCCACATAAAAATATATAATGAAGGTGCCAAGCAAACCTCACTAGGGACAGCATTCCACAAATGGGGAGCCACCACAGAAAAGACACATTCCCATTTTGCCACCCTCTCGTGGATGAGGCACATGGAGAAGGGCCTCAGAGGATAATAATAGGGTTCAGGTAGGTCCATATGGAGAGAGGTGGTCCGTTGAAGTATTGCAGTTGGATTCTTTTGACCAATCAGAGCCCACGTCACGTTCGGCAAGTAACTAGTGTGCTTCCTTGCCAGATAGCACCTTTCCTGAGTTTATAGTGCTGCCTGCCATGCCACTTTCCACAGCAGTGTAAGACTCCAGAGGTCCAGGTGCTTTATCCAGGGTTTGTGTTTCCTTTGGGAAATGAGGCACAGCAGAGACTGTGGTGTCTTGTATGATATATGTGATATATGGTTTATTTACAGATATATACAACCGGAGCCTGGGATGGAGGGGGTCACAGCATTAACACCCCAAAAGTGTCCTGGTTCTCCCATAGCTGCAGTGTTGGATTCATCTCCTGGCTGCTAGAGGCTCCCCCAGATCCCTGATTCCTTCTTTCAAGTCAGTCTCCAACAGTCTCTTCTCCCAGGGCCCACTAATTCATATCCAGCCACCCCTCCTCAGTGTCCTGCCAATCTCAGACAGAAAGAGACCAGGGGTTTTCTCCTGGGTGCAACATAAGCCATAGAAAACTTCCTACCATACCAACCTGACCTGCCTGTATGTGCGGGAGAAGTCCTACTCATGATGTCACCACTACAGGGAATTTTAGCAGTGGGGAAAGGACATTCTCTGTGGTTGCCCCCTACCTCTGGCATAAGCTCCTCTGGGATGCATCTCGTACCATGTCATTTGCTTATTGTTGGCAGGTGAAGATGCAGCTCTTTGGGAAGGGATGAAGCTTACTCATAGAATCATAGAGTTGGAAGAGACCACAAGGGCCATCCAGTCCAACCCCCTGCCAAGCAGGAAACACCATCAAAGCATTCCTGACAGATGGCTGTCAAGCCTCCGCTTAAAGACCTCCAAAGAAGGAGACTCCACCACACTCCTTGGCAGCAAATTCCACTGTCCAACAGCTCTTACTGTCAGGAAGTTCTTCCTAATGTTTAGGTGGAATCTTCTTTCTTGTAGTTTGAATCCATTGCCGTGTCCGCTTCTCTGGAGCAGCAGAAAACAACCTTTCTCCCTCCTCTATATGACATCCTTTTATATATTTGAACATGGCTATCATATCACCCCTTAACCTTCTCTTCTCCAGGCTAAACATACCCAGCTCCCTAAGCCGTTCCTCATAAGGCATCGTTTCCAGGCCTTGGACCATTTTGGTTGCCCTCCTCTGGACACGTTCCAGCTTGTCAGTATCCTTCTTGAACTGTGGTGCCCAGAACTGGACACAGTATTCCAGGTGAGGTCTGACCAGAGCAGAATACAGTGGTACTATTACTTCCCTTGATCTAGATGCTATACTCCTATTGATGCAGCCCAGAATTGCATTGGCTTTTTTAGCTGCTGCATCACACTGTTGACTCATGTCAAGTTTATGGTCTACCAAGACTCCTAGATCCTTTTCACATGTACTGCTCTCAAGCCAGGTGTCACCCATCCTGTATTTGTGCCTTTCATTTTTATTTTTTTTTGCCCAAGTGTAGTACTTTACATTTTTCCCTGTTAAAATTCATCTTGTTTGCTTTGGCCCAGTTTCTCTAATCTGTTAAGGTCATTTTGAAGTGTGATCCTGTCCTCTGGGGTATTAGCCACCCCTCCCAATTTGGTGTCATCTGCAAACTTGATCAGGATGCCTCTCAAGCCCATCATCCAAGTCATTGATAAAGATGTTGAATAAGATATACTGATATGAGCCGCTCTTTCAGAAATCATGCATCTCCCTGTTTTAATGGATTATTAGTGCTGATTGTTCTCTTACTGGTTTCAATAGTTTAGTCTGCATTTATTTGATTTCAAAGTCATCGATATTGATTATTTTAATGATGTATGCGTTCTCATTTTCATGACATATATTCTTCCTCATGGTGAAGGGGGATATAAATATCACAAATGAATAAATAATGCATACACTGCATGGGGAGCGATCATTACCGGGATCACAGAAGGCAGGAAGGCAATGATTATTGCCATCCCCTGCTGTAGAAGTGAGAAAACTCTCCTCGGAAGTTGTTATTTGCATTGTGAAGAAACCCCACATTCGCACCAATGGCGGCTGATGCTGTTGTTCTGCTTGTTCATGTAGCACTTCAAACTGACGTACTTAAATGGTGCACCACGGTAAGATAAATGCATATAATGTAAAATGGGTTGAGATACTGGTTCCAGTTACAACATGCAGTGAAGAGGTAAAAACACAAATGCAGTTAAGCCTTCATCAGCAAAGGCTTGGGTCAAGAGGAAAGTTTTTAGCAGGTGCTGAAACATATGCACATTTGATGCTTGCAACATATAGCCAGGGATAAAGGTAAAGGGACCCCTGACCATTAGGTCCAGTTGTGTCCGACTCTGGGGTTGCGGTGCTCATCTCGCGTTACTAACCGAGGGAGCCGATGTTTGTCCGCAGACAGTTTTTCCGGGTCATGTGACCAGCATGACTAAGCCGCTTCTGGCGAAACCAGAGCAGCACACGGAAACGCCGTTTACCTTCCCACCGGAGTGGTACCTATTTATCTACTTGCACTTTGACGTGCTTTCGAACTGCTAGGTTGGCAGGAGCTGGGACCGAGCAACGGGAGCTCACCCCGTCGCGGGGATTCGAACCACCGACCTTCTGATCGGCAAGCTCTAGGCTCTGTGGTTTAACCCACAGCGCCACCTGCATCCCATAGCCAGGAATAGTGTTCCATAAAGTGGGAACTAGGCTCATTGCTGTATAACAGCCAGCAGACCTCCTGCTGCACTCGCACCTCCAGCAAAGATAACCAGGCCTTGGGCTATCAAAGGTGAACAGATATTAATTGCCATTGCATTTCAGCTATTTGCTATGGTCAGTTATGAAAGAACCATGACATCTTGACTACACAAGTGTTGTCAAAATCAGATATTAAATATTTGTTGGGTATCTGCCAAATAATGGAGTAGTCAGAGAATACCTGGAGAATATTCAGTATCAAAATTCAGAGCAGAATTCTAGAGAGCAAATCTGCTGGGGTTTTAATGTCCACTTTCAGATTTCTTGAGGGAGAAGATGGGACTCAGCTATACAGCTGCAAATAAAATGTTTTAAGCATGTTGTAAAGTGCAATATACAAATGTGACACTAGATGGCGAAAGTGAGCTGTGGCAAATTCAATATATTTTTCAAAACATTTTTTTTAAAGCATTTTCACAGCATTTTTTGTATGTGTGTAGATTCCACCATGGTTACCTACCAAGTTAACAGCTATAGCAAGACATGCTGGTCTTCCTTTCCTGCCATTACTCCTGCTTATTGTATCTCTTCCTGCGAAATGTGTTCCAGATTGTTTTGGCTGGAATAAGAAAGGAATCCATAGCACCACCAACCACCCCAGGACATTCTTGTAATCCTGTTAGTTCTAATGCAGCTCTTGATCTTCAGCAGTTCTTTCAGTGAAGGAGACGAACAAGCAATGGATTCCGTACTCTTGGAACTTGGTGCCAAAAAAATTGGAGAAGTTACAGAATTAGGCAACATCTTAGTAAAACCCGAGCAACACTGAGCATAATGTAGAAACAAGGGAAGTCAAAGACTTCTGAAAAGATTGCTGAAATTTCTCCCTTACGAATTTTTGCCTGAGGGAAAAAACCCATATTCATTTTGCATTGACTTACGTTTTGGTGGCAACTCTGTTTACTGTTTTTTTTTCTGGCCGCAGTACTGTATTATGTTTTTATCTACTCCCTGACACATAGAAATGGAGCAAATGACACTTTCCCACTAAAAAAAAATGTTATCTCTCTGCCTGGAAATCTGAAGTACTAAACGGAAGCAATATTTAAAAAGCTTGATGTGTTCAGGATGTGCCATGCTTTACCTCAGACAGATGCTTACTCAACTGCTTTTGAAATCTCTGGGGAAATTGTGAAGCCTCTGAGGAAACCTCTGTTTTCAACATTGCCTGTTGCGTAGCGCAACGTGACAGAAAAATATCCCAGAACTGAATGCCTTCTTCGACCCAGTTTCTATTTAAATGAGACAATACCACAAAGAATAAAAGAAACCAAACAACTGGCTGCCGTCCATACTGCAAAGGGAAATAAACACTCGTTATATACGCTGGAGGAGTCCTTTATTGGGACTTGACAAAAATGGGTTACTAGCCTTGATAGTGAAAACGCAGAAGACAAGGAGAGTGTGGGATTAGCATCCATCTTTCTGGTGCTTCTCATGAGGAAAGGCTGGAGCGGGGAGAAGAGCACGACAAATAAAATATTCCCAAATGCTTTCAGCACTCACTGGACAGAAATAATTCGCAACAGAGCTCAGTTCAGCTCTGTGGAAGGAAGGGGGATTTATAGTCAACAATTTTGATTCTTTGAAAAAGTATCTGTCGAGTTCAAAAAGACCATGTGCTAAATATAAACCTTTCAAGCAACCTGAGAAAAGGATAAGCCAGAGACCTTGTAGACTAGAAAAAGCTGTGGATTGGTATACCGAGAGCAGATTGTCACAATGCTCTGTGCTCTGAGGTAGAACTTGCGCTGCTTTTGAATCTAAAGGTGGGGTCCCAGCTGCCTCAGAAGGTTTTGTGGCTCTCGATAATTTTCGACCTTCCACTGTTTGGTTGATGAGGTGAAAAATAACTACAGAATATTTCAGCTAGAGCTGGCTTTGAAAGAACTGGCATTCAGTGGAACTGAAACTAACCAGAGCTGCCGTTTCTGAGCATGCATATCAGCCTACATGAAGAAGATCAATAGCAGGCAAACAACTGGAGTGACATTGCCTGTCTCCTCACACCCATTAATGGCAACAACCACCCACCTAACAGGTACTGTATTTTATACTCATTCCTGCCTCCCAAAAACATTATTTTTTTCTGGTTTTCTTCAAAAGAGATGTTCCACTGAAATCATGGATAGGCAAACTAAGGCCCGGGGGCCAGATCCGGCCCAATCGGCTTCTCAGTCCAGCCCGCGGATGGTCCGGCAATCAGCATGTTTTTACATGAGTAGAATGTGTCCTTTTATTTAAAATGCATCTCTGGGTTACTTGTGGGGCCTGCCTGGTGTTTTTACATGAGTAGACTGTGTCCTTTTATTTAAAATGCATCTCTGGGTTATTTGTGGGGCATAGGAAAATATAGTCCGGCCCCCCACAAGGTCTGAGGGACAGTGGATCGGCCCCTTGCTGGAAAGGTTTGCTGACCCCTGACTTAAATCCAGAGGCAATGCTTTCTTCCATCAGTGCTAGAGATAGTAAGCAACTAGTGCAGAATGAACAAAGCACAAGAATTATAGATGAATGAAGAAGAAATCCTGGAGTTTCCAGTCAGGAATTTGTACTTTTCCAAAACTCTAAATGACAAATGATGCTTAATCTGTTTCTGAAACAGGTCTGGGCCAAAAAAGTTGTGGCATTGTATGTATGCATGCATGTATTAATTTATATATATGGGTTGGTACCCCAGGGGGGCTGACTGGTAATGAGGCTTAAGTCCACCTGGGGCAGAGGAGGTCATCATGAATCAATTTGAAACAGCAAACATCCACATGAAAGTGGTTTGTTAAGCCTTCAGAGATCTTCAATGTGTTAAATAATGTTAACAAAATGGCAACATTCCAGTGTATTTATGCTCATTGGCCAGAATACTGGGAACAAGCTGGGAGCAGGTTTACTTTTTGCTGTACAAGTGTATATAGCCTACACATCTCTCCATACCTCTAAGTAAATGAAGAGGCTAGGGAAAGATAGATAGATAGATAGATATAGATAGATAGATAGATAGATAGATAGAGATATATACTGTACAGGAGAATACATAAATATTGTGTGTGTGTGTGTGTGTGTGTGTGTGTGTGTGTGTGTGTGTGTGTGTTTACTAGCAAATCATTGTTTAACACCTACATGAAACTGCTGGATGGAGTCATCTGGAGGTTTGGAGGACGTCAGCAGTATGCTGATGACACTCAGCTCTGTTTCTCCTTTACATCTGCAGGTGAGGCAGTGGAAGTGCTGGACCAGTGCCTTGCCTCGGTAATGGATTGGATGAGAGCCAACAGACTGAAACTCAATCCAGATAAGACTGAGGCACTGTTCCCTAGACCAGATGGGTGGGAGGTGGCCTGCTTTTGATGGGGTTACACTTCTCCTGAAGGAGCAGGTTTGTAGCTTGGGGGTAATCCTGGATCCTTTGCTGTTGCTCACGGCTCAGGTGGTCTCAGTGGCCCAGAGTGCCTTCGAACAGCTTCGGCTGGTGGCCCAGCTATGCCCCAATCTGGACAGGGATAGCCTAACTACTGTTGTCTATGCTCTGGTAACCTCGAGGTTAGATTACTGCAATGCGTTATATGTAAGGCTGCCTCTGAAGATGGTTCGGACATCCTATGCCCTTTTAAAATGTGTTTTTTTGGGGGGGATTTATTGGGTTCTGTTTTTATTTTGATTATATATTTTGTGGTTTTATATTTTGATTTTGTTCTGTGAACCACCCTGAGACCTCTAGGTATAGGGTGGTATATAAATTCTAATAATCATCAGGAATCCAAACAGCACGACCAGTTCAATGAAGTTGATCGTGATCTTTGCTTCTTCCAGTACGCTGACATTAGTTTGCCTGTCTTCCCAAGTGATATGTAATTTTTTTCCGGAGACACCATTGATGGAATCTTTGGAGGACTTGAAGATGGCATTTATAAGTGGTCCATGTTTCACAAGCATACAGTAAGGTTCGTAGTACAATAGCTTTGTAAACAAACATTTTGGTTTCCCTGTGAATGTCCGGTCCTCAAACACTCTGCACTTCAATCAGGAGAAAGCTGCACTTGCAGAGCTCAGGCGATGCTGGATTTTGGCATCAGTGTTGGCCCTTGTGGACAGATAACTACCCAGGTAGGAGAAATGATTGACGCTTTCCAACGTTACACCATTAAGTTGGATTTGTGGCACTGCAGAGGGGTTGTTTTGTGCTTGTTGGTTTTTTGGATGTTGAGTGATAGGCCAAGCTTTTCATAAGCTTCTGCCGAAAGCTTCACCCTAAATATTATTTGGAGTGGGGGTGGCCTTGTTGCAATCATGCAGTTCTAAGGACTGCAGTACATATTCCTCCTTGGGACCATAAATATGGAATTGTCCATGCTGCATCAATCCTAGATCTACCCCATTCAGCATTCAGCTTCAAAACATGACCATCTGTTGCCTTCAAGAGACAAATGTATTTATTTTCCACTATCTTCATCAACCAGAGGTATACAGTCTCTGTATGTAGGAGCATCATTTGGTTAATTGCAACTGATAGACCCACCTTTCAGAGAAGATAGCCATCACAGGAGCCAGCTCCTAGTGGCTGAGGGGTCTTCACCCACCCAATAAAATATTTGAGGGGGCCTTGCCATTTTCTGTGGGTTTTTAAATTCTATCTCATTGCTGCACTCTATCTTCACTCTTTCGTATCATAACCATAATAACATAATCTCTAATTATTTCTGTTGCTCATAGTTCAAATCCTGCTCGCCAATTCATCATATATTTTCGGAGAGGTTCTTGAAGCTACAGCATCCATAGTATTTCCTTTTCCAGTTTTGAAAAGGGATTGTGCGTTGCTGAATGGGGAAAAAACCCCTGCATGAACTATGGATCACCATATTCTAATAGGAATGGTCTTAGGCTGATACACTTAAAAAGACCCTGCATTTCTCTAATGCCCCCAGCATTAATTACTCCCTAAATGGATTCTTAATCTAATCTTTAGGGGGATTTTTTTTTTAAAGCAAGAGGATTAGTTTTGATCCCAAATTCCCTGTGAAAGGGGAGATCAGATGACTAAAGCACTTACAGAATCTAGGATTATTTCTGCTCTTGAAATATGAATACTGAATGTGTATTCCCCCCCTCCCCCATTCTGCAATGGGCCTTCTATCGATGGATTATGGGATGGCTGCATAAATTAATTGTAACATTTTTTTCCAAAAGTAGCCCCGCCCCTCCAAATATATTCATTGTGCTGCGTATTCTTGTTGTTTATCCTTATTCTTTGTCCTCAGTGCCCCCAGGCTCAGGTGCTCTCCCTGCCAGTTAATCCTGTTAGCAATGGAAAAGTGTGGGAATGTTTAGGAGTGTGGATGAGTATATATTATTTTATATATATCATCCCAGCTTGTGTGAGCAAGCTCCAAACTTAGCAGAGTTACATTCCCTTTTAAAACACAGCAGAAAACGGTTGCATAGGCTTGCTAAAGCCTCTATAAGAAATATATATTCCTGGTATATTCCCCTTCTTCCCTCTTAAAAGCAAAGACACAACAAAGTACTGATTATAAGATATAAAAGTTTACTTACATTCATCCATGAGTTACAGTACAGGCTCAAAGAGGCAGATAAGCTTAGATAAATATATTTACATGTGGTGAAGCTGATTCCATAGGGGAACAGGCTTCACCTCTGCTTCTCTCAGCTGCAAGCTGAGAGAGAGCATCCTGCTTGTTCAAAAGACGAGGCAAAATGGAGAGTGATCTTTGGGATCTTGTTCCCAGGTAAGACCACACCTACTTCTGGTTCCTGTAACTCAGTCCAGGTAAACAGGAAGTTAAGCCTGGAGGACTGAGTTACCTTCATGTCCACTCTAGCAATGTTGTGTTTGGCTGCTCTGTGTTTACATCGTACAAAAAGCCTATTTGGTTTTGTTCATTAGTGACCGTGATATCATAGTGTTAGACCTAACACTGCTACAGTTATACAGAAGGATGCAGGTCGCAACATTCAGTAAGATTTAAATACTAGCATGTTAAATACTGTAAGGCAGGGATGTCCAACAGGTCGATCGCGATCTACTGGTAGATACCTGCAAGGTTTTGGTAGATTGTGGTCGATCTCTGGCTCCCTTTCCTTAGCATCACTAAAACTGACTCCTGCCATGCCCCCTGCCCCGCCCTCCATTGTTGTATGATCTCTGGAAGGGAAGACGGAGCTTTCTCTGTCTGCTGTTTCGATCCATAGCAATCTTTCTGTGAGTGACTATACCCCTTTGTCCCTTGCCTTTAACCCCCTCTCAAAACGGAAGTCCCCCCAAAAAGCTTTTTTTAATAACCCCTAAAAAACGGGGCTTTTATCCTCCCTAAAAACCTCAACAACTTTGAGCTGAACCCCCCAAAAACGGGGGTAGATCACTGCCAGTTTTTAATTCTGAAAGTAGATTGCAGCCTCTTGAGAGTTGGCCACCCCTGCTGTAAGGTGAAGGCCAGAGAAGGAGAAGAGGAAGAAGAAGAGTATAGAAACAATAGAAAGTCTTCACAAGCACTTAAAATCCCCAATCCAAGAGGCTGTATTTATGACATGAAACGAGGTAACTTAGCTCTAACTTCTAGGGCTCATTGAACCACTCCATCCAATTTCCTTTGGATATAAACTGATTCTTCAGACACTGATTTTGAGATGAATCAATCAGGAAAGTTTGTGCTAACGGAGCCGGTCTTTAAAGTCTGGTGGTGAAACAGTGTTTTGTTGTTGATGTTTTATATTTGCAAGTAAACTTGATATGCATTCTAAATTGATGGCACAAGTTCCTTGCATCATTAAGCTTCGTTACATTCTCTGATGACAACTGGCAAGCGGCAGCAGTTGCCAAGGATTGAATGGCAAACATATCAAATTACTTATTTTTATATAGATGGTTAGGTAGACAGCTAGCTAGACAGATGGAAGAGCAAAGGTGAACATCCCTGAAGATGAGATACTGTCGGGCCAGTTATGAAATCAAGCAGTTCTAAATGACTGCCAGGGAGTCTTCCAGTGGCATGACATGAACTTGGGGTGGCGGGACAATAGCAAATGGCCCAAGCCAGCATACTTGTTTGTTGAGAGCTTGGAACTGATGCAAAGTGGGAATATGCATCACTCGTATGTCCTGTGATCACTCTCCCACATTTTATATGAAGTGTAGAGACTTAAATATTTTCCCCAGAAAGATCTACACTCTTTCCCACACTTTGGGATGTATGAGAACAATGCATATCACCCCCAGATTTTTTTTTAAAGATTTATAATCATGAGAATCAAGAATTGTGAGTCAGTTGTGCTTACATGGCGCACATCCCATATTCGGACTTCTGCAGGAGGGTTCAGCCTTAGTCCATCTTCAATGTCAAGAAACAGCCTGCAGGCATGCAAAGTAAGAATGAATGAATGAATGAATGAATGAATGAATTTTAGCTAAAGCATCCATGACAGATGGCCACCCAACCTCCAAGGAAGGACAGTCTACAACCTTCTGAAGGAGTCTGGTCCACTGTCAAGCAGCTCTTACTGTCAGAAAGTTCCAGTTACAGGTGGGTAGCCGTGTTGGTCTGCCATAGTCAAAACAAAATAAAAAATCCTTCCAGTAGCACCTTAGAGACCAACTAAGTTTGTTCTTGGTATGAGCTTTCGTGTGCATGGTATCTGAAGAAGTGTGCATGCACACGAAAGCTCATACCAAGAACAAACTTTAGTTGGTATCTAAGGTGCTACTGGAAAGAATTTTTTATTTTGTCAGAAAGTTCTTACTGATGTTTAGTTGGAATCATCTATTGGTTGATGTCCAAACAGCATTTCAACTGTTCACATGGCGTGTGTATTTTCCAACTTGTTGTGGGACGTCCTATACATAACCTTCATTTGAAACTATTCAGCTGAAACCTTTTCACACTGAAACAAGCACACATCCCTCACTACATTCCTTTAAAATAATCTTCAAAATATGTTTTGTTGGTTTTGCCAGTAGAAGAGAAATTAATTAGCACTTAATGACCATGCAGTCATATAATGGCAGCTGGCTTCTGCAGGGAGGGAACACACAACTTTTTTGCTTGTAAAGAATGAATAGCTAGACAATGGTGCTGATTTAATTTTCACATTAAATAATTGGTTTTCCTGAATTTGGTCTGGTGTGGTTGCTAGAAGCAGGGGCCCTTTTCAAATTATACATCTATGATGACTTTCAGATGTTTTTCTTGTTCTTCAGGACAATGAAATATAGAAGGCTCTGTTTCACTTAGTGAAATTCTTTCTTTGCTGGCTTTGTGGCTAAAAAAGTGGATTTTTTTTATCTTCATTTGGACAAAACTTTCACTGGTTCCCCCCCCTTTAAAAAGGCTCCATTGGCTAGTCCCCATGAAAATGTCAACATAGCTCCCATCCCAAAGCCTTACAGACAGAAGAACATACCAGACGAGAGGAAAAACTAAGAGCAAACAAATAGGAAATAGTCAAACAAACCAAGCAGGATTCAGGGCAGAGCAAGACAGAGTAAAAATCTGCCCGGATGGTGAGTTCACCCTTGTAATCCTGGTCGTGTCCAGGGAAATCCAGACCTATGGCAACCCTAGTATATATATACTTCATATATAGTCCTCAGCAGCCCTGAGCCCCCTGGAATCAAAAGGCTATATAAAACAACATTCATTGCTGCAGGCTCCCACAACAGTTGTGGCAACAGAGCAGTTGGGTGAAGGGACATTGTCATCTCCCTCTTGTCTACCTGAGGAGTCCGAGTGACTACTTGGAATGGCACCTTCCTCCATGCCAGGGAAGAAGGGGTCAGGGAAGATCTACATCAGGAACAAGGCGGGAAGAAAGACTGACCTTGGGACCTGCTGCCCCAATGGACCCTGACGCCTGAGGTGGTTGCGTCACCTTGCCCTGACTGTTGGCCTCATCCTCAATCTGAAATAAGTGTGTCATTGTCACTTAGTGTGCTCCTGGCTGGGTTATGAACTAAAGCTGCAGACATCACACAAGGCAATTGCCTCTGGCAGTTTGTTAATTTAGCATGAGAGTTATACGGCTGCTTTCCCTCTTTTCCCACCTCTGTCTTAACTCATACTAAGAGGGCGAATTTGTCATGAAGGAGCTTGGGGGTTTGTACTTCTTGTGCTGTTACTGTAGATCAGGCTTCCTCAACCTCGGCCCTCCAGATGTTTTGAGACTACAATTCCCGTCATCCCTGACCACTGGTCCTGCTAGCTAGGGATCATGGGAGTTGAAGGCTGAAAACATCTGGAGGGCTGAGGTTGAGGAAGCCTGCTGTAGATTGTACCTGGTTCCAGGGGTGACAGCACAATTTCCTGGGCCCAGTGCTTTGAGCCCTCTGCCCCACCTGCTGAAGTGTGTATTAATGGCTTTGTGTCACATGCAGCTTTATGCCCCCCCTTTGCGTGGACCTTGCACAACTAAATACAATGTTTGACAGACAGAAGGTATGGTACAGGTAGGTAGCCGTGTTGATCTGCCATAGTCAAAACAAAATATAAAATCCAAAAATCCTTCATTAGAGACCAACTAAGGAACATACCTTCTGTCTAAACAAAATATAAAATCAAAAAATCCTTCCAGTAGCACCTTAGAGACCAACTAAGTTTGTTCTTGGTATGAGCTTTGGTATCTGAAGAAGTGTGCATGCACACGAAAGCTCATACCAAGAACAAACTTAGTTGGTCTCTAAGGTGCTACTGGAAGGATTTTTTGATTTTATATTTTGTTTTGACAAAGGTATGTATAGTTAAAGCTATGGTTTTCCCAGTAGTGATGTATGGAAGTGAGAGCTGGACCATAAAGAAGGCTGATCGCCGAAGAATTGATGCTTTTGAATTATGGTGCTGGAGGAGACTCTTGAGAGTCCCATGGACTGCAAAAAGATCAAACTTATCCATCCTTAAAGAAATCAGCCCTGAGTGCTCACTGGAAGGACAGATCCTGAAGTTGAGGCTCCAGTACTTTGGCCACCTCATGAGAAGAGAAGACTCCCTGGAAAAGACCCTGATGTTGGGAAAGATGGAGGGCACAAGGAGAAGGGGACGACAGAGGATGAGATGGTTGGACAGTGTTCTCGAAGCGACTGGCATGAGTTTGGCCAAACTGCGGGAGGCAGTGGAGATAGGGGTGCCTAGGTCCATGGGGTCACGAAGAGTCGGACACGACTGAACGACTGAACAACAACAACAACAACATGTTCAGGTGTGAATGGGGGCTGGGGCACCCTCCCAAAATTTTAAGTGTCTGTATCAGAATATTCTTAACAGAGGGCTGTGTCCAGCTCTACCTCTGTGATAAGTTCATGACAATCATATATTACCTTCTTAGGTATATTAAATAAATATTAGAAATGTAGTTTAAACAATGTAATGCTTGGAAAACCATGGGTACACACAATACTTTTATCAAACCACCTTCAACTCACTTAAGAAGAAAGGACTACCATTTCCCCCTAATATATTGTTAAAACATTATATGAATATAAAAACTCATGGGGGAAATGAAAAAAACAAAAATAAATGGAGCAAACAAATGCCACTAGCTTCTTGCACTGTGCATAAAGCAATTTGTGAGCACTAGAAAAAAAGAAGTATTTTGCTCATCTTGTATATTGTAGTTATGCTGACAATCTACAAAGGAGCAAGTGGAGGTGGGCGGGCTCTTTTGCAGACAGGCTATTCTCTCTCTTTTCCTACCTATTTCCTTCCTAGCGACATGGCACCTGAGCTGTATAATCAAGGGACATTAGATTTGCTCTAATTAATTCTTCTATTCTTTGTCGATTCAGAGGTGAGAGACCTGGTGAATAATTGCAGGTAATGAAACTCTGAGCTGAACTAAATGCTATCCTTCAAGTAATGATAAAAAGTGAACTAAAAGAGGCTACAATTAAACATCTCGAAACACTGTTGAGTCATACTGCTTTCTGACCATTTTCTTTATTTAAACTCCAAGGCACACAAAAATCAGGAAAGATTGATGCCTTCAAAAACTGGATGTGCTGCAATTCTCAAGTCCCTTGCCAACCAACCAACCAACCCACCCACATACCCCTGCCAGATCTGCTTTTCTCCATCCACTTGTCCCACGCTGGCTTCTTCCATGAAAACCCCTGTCAGCAATAATGGCAAAATGAAACCTGACAAGTAGGCTAAATGCAAGGAGAATTGAGACATTAAAGCCATGGTTTTCCCAGTAGTGATGTATGGAAGTGAGAGCTGGACCATCAAGAAGGCTGATCGCCGAAGAATGATGCTTTTGAATTATGGTGCTGGAGGAGACTCTTGAGAGTCCCATGGACTGCAAGAAGATCAAACCTATCCATTCTCAAGGAAATCAGCCCTGAGTGCTCACTGGAAGGACAGATCCTGAAGCTGAGGCTCCAATACTTTGGCCACCTCATGAGAAGAGAAGACTCCCTGGAAAAGACCCTGATGTTGGGAAAGATGGAGGGCACAAGGAGAAGGGGACGACAGAGGATGAGATGGTTGGACAGTGTTCTTGAAGCTACCAACATGAGTCTGACCAAACTGCGGGAGGCAGTGGAAGACAGGAGTGCCTGGCGTGCTCTGGTCCATGGGGTCACGAAGAGTTGGACACGACTAAACAACTAAACAACAAATGTGTGGCAAAGAAAAGAGGTAGCCTGGCAGGAAGGAGGAGGACAGTTCCTTTGTGGTCACTGAAGAGACTTCATCAAGTGCAACTTTTTTTTCACTCCCCCCCCCCACCTGCAGCTGAGGGGGCAAGGCTGTTCAGTAGATTTAACAATGTTCTACAGTATTGCAAACTCAGATTCTGTTTGCGTGAAGAGAATGAAAGTGATGAAGAGTTTGTTTTAAAAGGGACAGGGAGAGGGATTAAGCAAATGGCAAAGACGGGGGTGTGTGGTTGTTTTTTTACAGAATGTTAAGGGAAAGTTTATGAATACCAATGAGAATACTCAAAGTTGTAAGGAAGGGACAACACAGGACTCTCCAGAAATAATTTAGATGAGGGTTTCTCTGTAAAGGGATTACACCAACTCTGCCTTTTGGGATTTAAATGCCAGCATTTGGCACATGAGAATAGTTTCCATTTTGAGATAAATTCGTAAAACCAGAATACGTTCAAAATGTAAAATGGATAAAATAGGATTAAATGGAGATTGATAGATTGGGGAGGTAGGAAAGACAGAGGCTGCTTTACTCCTCACCCCTCTGAATATAAACAAGATTATGACAATGGAGGTAGTCTATCAGTTTTCAAGCTCACAGGATGCATTTACTGTATATTCTGGCGTATAAGACTACTTTTTAATCCAGGAAAATCTTCTCAAAAGTCGGGGGTTGTCTTATACGCCGGGTGGAGAATCTGCGGTCGAGTATATCTCAAACTCTATATTTTAACTGGAAAAGTTGGGGGTCGTCTTATACGCCCAGTCGTCTTATAAGACGGAAAATACAGTAGTTTCCACTGCCCACTTTCAGAATAATTTATTTAATACAAGTTGGGGACAAGGTTTCTGGCCCTTTCAGCCACACACCTGAATTCACATAACTACTGCTGCACCCCACAAACACCTACCTGCATTCACCTGCCAAATCACACTTCTACTCCCTTGTGTGGTCCAGTTCCTCCCCCTGGCACAGAGCAGTAGATGCACCCCCATTTTCATTTATCTTAAAGTAGTTCTATCCATTATATTTGCTGCGTGTTTGCTCCCTTTAATATCAGTTCCCTTTGAGGTCTGTATGGCAATTGGGCCTGAAATGGGTAGTAATGATTATATAAAATCCCCATAAATGCTCTGACCTGACCTGCTTCAACTGATCCAAAGTTGACCCAGCCTACTGACCCTTCTCTGATCCCCCCAGTAGAGGAGAAGAGGAAAAGGCAAACCTACTTCCAGGCAAACTACTATTTTTTTATTGCGTTTGTTCATTCAATTTATTGTGCCTCCTTTTCCCCTCCAAAAAGGAAGCCCAGAGCACCTATCAACATCACACACACACACACACAGAGAGAGAGAGAGAGAGAGAGAGAGAGAGAGAGATTCAAAAGGCAAACAGTGTGAAAATTATCTGACAATAAAAATGGTACTATGAACCTATAAACTTTTGGTTCACTGCCTAAGAAAACACCAGTTCATTGAGCAATACATTCATACAGTAATTCCTGTTTCCTAGATCTCTGTTGACCTGAGTTTTACTGACCTAGAATCAGATGCAAGTTGCATAGGGGTGGTTAGCCTGTAGCCCTTCAGATGTTGTCTGCTTCTTATCAACTTAGCCAATGGTCAAGGATAATGGGTGTTGTAGTCAAATAACGTTTGGCAGGTAACTGGTTCCCCATTCCACTATAAAACATTGATATGGCTCATATTCTATTGAGGGTGGACTAGAGTTATAGAATCATAGAGTTGGAAGAGACCACCAGGGCCATCCAGTCCAACCCCCTGCCAAGCAGGAAACACCATCAAAGCATTCCTGACAGATGGCTGTCAAGCCTCCGCTTAAAGACCTCCAAAGAAGGTCTTTAAGAGTTCTCTTAGTGTAACCCTGAACCCGTTTTGCTAAATGAATATAGAAATGATTCCTGAAATACAGGAAATTAATTTGCTCATTGATTCTGAAATATATTATTTCGCTTTACCGAAAGCTGCTAGAAAAAAGAAAGAAAACATTTTACTTTATGTGATTGTTTAGAATATTAAATCTAGATATTGGAAGCAAAAATAAATAAATAAATAAATTCCAATACTCAAGGAAGGACTGGTTGGCAACACTTTGGGATTTAGCCACTAAACATAAATTAACAAGCGATATTTGGGCAAGGAATCAGCAGCAAAGATCAATATTTTCAAAAGAAAATGGAAATCATTTTGGAAGTATTGGTATAAAAGACAATGGTTGGAATTCAAATCAGGGCGAAGCGTGCAGTTCTGGGAACATCCCCCCACCCCCCAAGAATGGAAAAGGGAACAGCTTTTGTATGCTAGTTTGAATCATTGCACACGCTCCCACCCCACCGGTACAACTTTTTAGTTAAACATGACCTATAGATTCCTGAAGTTAATGATTTTCATTTACTGCCATTATTAAGTATTTATTAGTATTGTAATACTTTGATAATGAAGAACGGAATCTGTTAAACCCGGATTCTCTATTATTATTTGAGAATATATATTTTTTCAATACAAATTTCAGATGACTTTCCATCACCGAGCTAACATTATTCTGTCTCTTTTTGCCGCTTTATTATCTGATGCACTTCTTGACAGCTGCATATTTCTGGCTTTTAATTAAAAATGCAATGATTTTTTTAAAAAATGACCTTTACTTTTCAATAAATATGGCCCTATCAGAACACATTAACATTAAAATGGAATTAATTTTGAGGAACCTTTCGACAAGGACATTTCCCATTCCCACTTCCTGCATTCTTTCGCTGCTTCAAAATTCACTGAGGATGATTCACAATGTCGTAAGGAGCCTTTGAAGGTCAGGTTTCTGTACATGGGCGAGATGAAATTTCTATACCAGCACCCCAAAAAAGTAAGACAGGCAGTTTGAAAATGCCTGCCTGTCGTAAAATAGAGATTGGGTATCCAAGTCTGTAATTCTTCTATGAAACTATAGATCTTAGACAGACCAGCAGCTGTGGCTGGCTCCAAAATGAACACAATTCCAGAAGAGGAGAATGTGAGGTAAAAGTATTTAATTATTTGTAGAGTTGTTGAATAATTCAACATGGGTGACCTGAATAGGAGCTTTAAGGACTTCGGCTTATCCATGAGCCCGTGTGGGAGTCCTAGGGAACTTTTAGGTGACATTCTAGAAAGTAAAAAGGGGAAAAGCTAGAGCTAGAATTCTACTTTCATTTAGCAAATATCTACACCTATTTGCCACTCACTGTAACGTTATCAGTGCTGGATTTACATATAAGCTAAACAAGCTATAGCTTTTTAAAGAAAAGAAAAAAACCCTGGATGTACATTTCCAAAATGTAAGACAAAAAACCAATAAAAGAAAACCTACATACAGCAACAGTGACAAATGGCTTCAGAGACCTGTTAGGTCCATAAATTACTACCATATAGCATATATTCAACACAAAAAAACAGCGGCAATTTGTTGTTGACAAAGGACAGCTGGATATATAAAGGGCCCCATTACCTTCAGTAGCTTAAGGCCTCATCAAACCCAAATTCAGCCCTGAACGTGATGTATGCAACATTGTACTAGCAGCTGTGTCCTTTCAAAACCTCTATTATCTACAGGTGAAACTCGAAAAATTAGAATATTGTGGAAAAGTCCATTTATGTAAGCAATTGTTTTCATTAGCTACTGGAGTTTAATATATGAGATAGACTCATGACATGCAAAGCGAGATATGTCAAGCCTTTGCTTGTTATAATTGTGATGATTATGGCGTGCAGCTGATGAAAACCCCAAAGTTGAAATTGTGTTAATTTGGGGTTCTCATCAGCTGTACGCCATAGCCATCATCATCACAATATAACATAACAAATAAAGGCTTGACATATCTCGCTTTGCATGTCATGAGTCTATCTCATATATTAGTTTCACCTTTTAAGTTGAATTACTGAAAGAAATGAACCTTTCCACGATATTCTAATTTTTCGAGTTTCACCTGTATACTCTCCCTGTTCGATCTGGATGTCCTCTTTTGAAATTGGATTAAAATCATAGACTCATCGAATTGTAGAGTTGGATGGCACCACAAGGGTCTTAGAGTTGAACCCCCTGCAATACAGGAATCTTTTGCCCAAGGTGGGGCTTGAACTGAGGACCCCGAAATTAAGAGTCTTGAGGACTGCTGACTGAATTTATGTTGGATTGGAAGTAACACATTTCTAATATATGTATTAATCACAGATACTTTTATACATGATATATTTTCACTTGAGGAAATCACTCTGTGGGATGGATTTTTTTTCCTTTTCAGCCAATCCAGGTGAGGCTGTGGAAATGCTGAACCGGTGTCTGGGACCAGTAATAGAATGGAATTTCATTAGCAGCTGGTGCTAGAGTTTCATTATGCCCACTTTTTAGAGATAACCGATTTCTTTTCCTGAAGAAATCTTACCACTGTCAATATATCTGAGTGAATGCCCCTGTTGCTGCCGGTCTTTAGCAGATTAGCATACATGAATATTTCATTATACTATATTGTATATTATCACATGTTATGCATTTCTTAGACAGTATTGGCAGCATTGTTAGCATTCTCTTGGGCTCTTTGAGATGTGCTATGCAAATTCAAATTTCAGTAACTTTAGGCATGGTCTATATAGTGCAACTTCTTTGTCGCGGAAGAAACTGTTGTTGTCTTTGGCTTTTCAGTTTCTACATCAGGCAAACCTTCCTACGGAATCAAGTTTGCTTCTTGCCAAGGCGAGGCTCACTCTCAGAGACAAGAGCCGTTCTCACAACCTTGGGGCATTTGAAAAGCTTGTGGATACATTTATTAATGTTTGCTTATATAAAACAATCCTGAAGTTGAGACTCCAGTATTTTGGCCACCTCATGAGAAGAGAAGACTCCCTCGAAAAGACCCTGATGTTGGGAAAGATGGAGGGCACAAGGAGAAGGGGACGACAGAGGATGAGATGGTTGGACAGACAGTGTTCTCGAAGCGACTGGCATGAGTTTGGCCAAACTGTGGGAGGCAGTGGAGGATAGGGGTGCCTGGCGTGCTCTGGTCGTGCATGGGGTGCATGAAGATGCGGTCCATGGGGTCACGAAGAGTCGGACACGACTGAACGACTGAACAACAACAACATATAAAACAATGGCTTAATATCCTGGTTTATTTGGAAGCCATTAACCATGGTTTTCTGGTTCCCACACAACAAGCAGCTATGTTTAACTGCAGTCTGCTGAGCTGTTTCCCCATCCATGTGAAAGGGAGGAGTGAAGTCGCCTTTAAGTAAAGACATGATCATCCACATGTGGTCAGTGTCTTACCAAGAGTCCCTTAGTGTAAGTTCTTCCTCAACTCATTATGTTAAATAATACAGACATAGCATTTAGCAGAAATAATCTATCATATGTATACCCTACCCTTAATCCAAGAAAGCTGGAGCAGGCTACATGGGGCCATCCCATTGTATCTTTACGAAACCCTGTGGAGAACCAAAAGTTGAGGAAAAAATGAGGCTCAAAGCTGAACAGGGAATCACACTCAGGTTTTCCCAGTTCAAGCTGGCCATTAATCCACTGAAACACACTTCTGTCAAGGATGAACTGAATTGAAAGGCCATTCCACACATTATGTGGCATAGACTGTGATCTTGGGAGTGTTTTGATCCTTGGTGCATCTAATTTTCTCCCATAGAACTCAGAGAGAATCACTGAGAACGACATCTCAGTGTAGACCCCTATTGAAACCCCTACTTTGGATTCAATTTCTTAATCATTGATTAATCACAGAGAGATAAACCACGGGAACATTTCAATAGATGCTTACATATGTTGGAGAGGCACATGACTTTTAAGGCCCCATCTACACAATTCCCAGTTCTCTGGGGAGAGGGATCTCCTATCAACTAACCTCAACACAACTCTCAGCACCCTTAGCAAACTATGGTTCCCAATATTAACTTGTGGAAACCATGACTTTTTAAAGTGGCATGATGCTGTTTCAAATGTACAGTGAACATGGGGCCAACGTCTCACCTTCTAAAAATGCCTTAAGGCAGTGTTCCTCAACCTTGGGTCCCCAGATGTTTTTGGCCTACAACTCCCATCATCCATGACCACTGGTCCTGCTAGCTATGGATGATGGGAGTTGTAGGCCAAAAACATCTGGGGACCCAAGGTTGAGGAACACTGCCTTAAGCCAACTGCACATCAGGCACTTATGCTGAGAACAGTGCTAAGAGTTCTATATGATCCAGACCTGCTGTTGGGCAAGGTTACTATTCTATTCTGGTCAATGCAGAGCTAATTTAAAAAACCCAAATAAGCAACCAACCACAATGTGACTGAAACATTACCACATGACATGAATGCAATACCCGTCTTCCCAGTCATGGAGAAATTGAAAATACTGTTATAGATTTAGGGAGGGGGGGACTCTCCTAAACCCTAGAAATTAACAAATGGTAGGATTTTGATGATTTGGGATGCGAAGGGAGAAATACAAACTGCAGAGGAATTCCTGGGCGAGCCTGTGCAAACGCCTTGGCCAAGCTCGGGCCAGAGAAACAAGACACGGCCACTAAGAGTCATTGGCATGCAAGAGAACTGTCCTCCCCACTTGCCCTGAGGTGAGAGACTGCGGATTTGGAAGGTTGCCAGGGTAACTGGGTGTTTGAGGAAAGGGGAGTGTGGTAGGAAGTGGTTCTGGGAAGGAGGAGGAAGGGCTGGGGTCCATATTGGGCAGGCTAGCTGGAGGCTGGCTGGGACAGATGCCTTGGAATCCAGGGTTCCACTGCTGCGGTATACAAGCCCCTCTTGAAATGTCAGAGGGCCATATTTCTTAAAGCTACGACGGTATCCGCTGTGTCTCAATTATCCAAAGGAGCGCAAACCCCTGGGCGAGTGCCGGGAACCTCATGGGCTCTCGCCACTTCTCGGCAGAGAGGGGGGGGAGGAGGCCCCCTTTTGTAACAAGACAATTATCCCCAATTCTGCATGAGAAGCAATGGATCCTAGTTTGCTGCCTTACAGGACTTACGAACTGCATCCTTGAGACATCAAACATTGATACTCTTAGAAGCAATATAACGCAGTAGTGTTATTTTAGGATCACTGCTCAATATTTTTTAATTTTATTTTCTAAAAGGTAACTAACTACAATTTGAAGCCTTATATTAATATGAAGGTGAAAAAATCAGGTCTGTGTCTTTAGTAATCTACATTTATATAAGGTTTTTCTGTATGTTCCTACTACTATCTAAAGAGCTACTTCCTCTTTAGGAGTTCACAGCAATCTTTTTTATGTATCTGTAGTTTGCTGTTCCTCTAAGTAAGCGGCATTTCACAAGCACAGATAAAATAACACGATGCAAATCACATCGTTTTAAATGGCAACATTAGGACACTAATTGGGCAGAGTCAATGGAGGACTATCATATTTTTCTAAGGATGCAAGATTCATTTGGATATTTGTCAAAGCAAACAAATAATCCAATTTGATATGTGAACACATAAAAGCCACATAAAGGCACATTCATTCATTCCATCTCTAGGACTGCAAAGGGCGGAAATTAATTGGCCACTTATTTTTCTTCTCCTTTTGCTATTTCAGTCCTATTCGCCTTCCCATTCAAGACAACTTTGTCTGCTTCAAATTAAGGGCCTTGTCTGTATGTTGTACTTGTTGTAAATGTAACTTGATCTCTAGGAGTTACACAGCAAGGTTTTCAATCTGTAGTTGTGAGTTCCTAGGTCAACTGTGATGCTGCTTTCATTTTCATCTTCAAAGCTTTCATTGGGATAGTCCCTTCTTAATATGACTGGAATGTGAAGGATTGAAGGGGTGTTTTTGGTTTCCTGTTCACCTAACTGAAGATCTGGTAAATTTATGCATGTAAAATAAATGTCAAATGAGCTTGAGTATCCTGGCAACACTAAAATCCAGATCCCAACATTCCATCAAACACTCCGGAAATTAACTTGGCCACTTGAATTCCGTGGGACAAAGCTAAACCAGACAGGCTAAATGTTTCTGGCTTGGAGGTAGTTAAAAATAGATATGCAAGCTTTTACCAGTGAATTAATCAAGTATGATTCATCTACTAAGTATAATTTTAATAGACCGAAGCTCCTTTTGATTGGGAGTGCTGTGGTTTCAAAAAGTGAGTATTTTGGTTCTGGTGTGTTATAGGGTATTAAAAAAGAAAACATAGAAGTCAGCTTGTCTTCTGAGGATTGCTTTTTGCTCATTTAATTGTAAGTAATTGAACATTTCCTACAATACAGTGTATATCATATATTGAAGTGGTTCACAATAAAACATTAGTGACAGTGAGAGTGTATCCTGGCAACACTAAAATCCAGATCCCAACATTCCATCAAACACTCCAGGACCCTTGAATTCCGTGGGACAAAGTAAACCAGACAGGCTAAATGTTTCTGGCTTGCAGGTGTGTTAAAAATAGATATGTTTGCTTTTACCAGTGAATTAATCAAGTATGATTCAGTGACTAAGTATAATTTTGGTGGAGTCTCCTTCTGGGAAAGTGAGTATTTTTTGGAGGTCTTTAAGATTGCTTTTTGCTCATTTAATTGTGTAATTGAACATTTCCTACTTGACAGCCATCTGTCAGGAATGCTTTGATGCTTGACAGTGTTGTCAGGAATGCTTGTGCTGCTTGGCAGGGGGTTGGACTGGATGGCCCTGGTGGTCTCTTCCAACTCTATGATTCTATGATTCAAAAACACAACAAATACAGGAACGTGGGTTTGTTGGGTTTTTGCCAGATTTTGCCTAAAGCAGAATTTAAGCAGGCTTTAGCCAAAGTGGGGAAGAAGCAGATTTGACAACAACAATCATAAAAAATAAATACTTAGCCGCTTGCAAAACATACCTCCTGCTTCGTCAGGTTTCCTGAAGAACTGTAAAAATGTTTACCAATTTCAAGTAAGTGCAGCAAATGTCGCCCTCGCTTTGGGTTACTGATATTGTCACAGGGTTAAATCTGATCAGTTATGTGATACTGTGTGATGGGTGCCAGATGGGTACGGCATAAATAATAAAATTATTTATTATTATTAATTATTATTACACCTACATTCTTCTCTGGGAAAAGACCCTGTTCATGAAAATAGTGCTGAATCAGCAAATTAGTGAAAAAACAAAGTAGCTGTAAAAAGGTGGCAACGGTGTTTAAAAGGGTAAGTAAGGCAGTTTCATCAAACCTTTCCTCCTTAAACCCTCCTTTCAACCCATTAGTAAAGCCATAACGTGAAGCAAATTTTTAGATTCCTCCTCTGGCAAAACATGTGAAGCGTTTCATGTGAAGTCCAAAGTATGACCACCTTGCCCAGGGAGGGAATTTTCTTCAAGAGGCCCTGCACCACTTCCTCTCTGAAGGCAGTGGGGATTAACTCGCTCCCATACCGGTGCATTAAGCCCTGTCTGGACCTATCCAGTAAATCTCTTTCTACTAGATTTTACGTTCCTTTTTGGCATTTGGGGCTGCACAAGCTACTAGTTTGGTGAGGATACCAAAAGTCTATCTAAGCCAATAAGGCACATTCAATGTTCCTTCATAGGCTGATTTTGTTATAACTGATGCAAAAGTATCGCATATATTTTTGGAGGCTGAAGTGTCTGAATTTGTGTTAAGTAGTTAAAACCTTGGTTTCTTGTACGCACAGGATTAAAACTCTTTGGATTAGGCAGCGTAGTCTGCTATAGGTTTGTTGTTCAGTTTCTGTGCGATTCGCCTCGAGGCTCCAAGTGGTCAACATACCACTCGAATACAAAACCCAAGGTTTGTCCTGTGTCAGAGAGAAGCCCCACCCCAAAGGAATTTCCATCCAGCAGCAACAGACACATCCTCAAGTTGAGTTGAAATGGAGCCCACAGCATGAGTGTGATCTGAATCTGGAATATATACTGGAAAAGAAAACAGAGAGCATTGTGCCAGATTTCTCCTCTATTTCTAAGGAGCTGATGGATGCCAGACGCAAAGGAAGGTTTAACAGTTATGTTCCATGTCGGCCGCCCTTCTGGGTTAGAAAGTTGGGGCATGGAATACCTTCTTCGTGACTGAGAAACCACTTATTGGATGAATCCACTGGCATGTCTTTTTACATGAAACAGTGTCTTATTTCTTTTATAAGACAGTTAAAGTAAACTCCCCCACCCCCCTTGTAGCATTCAAGGGTAGCCAAGATTTGAATTGGGAATCTTATTGTCTGCCTACTGACTCCCTTATGGTGAGCCACTTAAAGCTGAAGGGTAAGGAAAGCGTGCTTCAGGTTCCAGCAAGGTTGCACCCTCAAAAAGCCCACTGATCTCTAACCTGACCTCACAGTATCTGAAGAAGTGTGCATGCACACGAAAGCTCATACCAAGAACAAACTTAGTTGGTCTCTAAGGTGCTACTCCCCTTCCTGGATCACTGCCTTGTCGTGGTGAAGGGGCTTGAATTACTCAGGGAAGCTATGGACAGGTCAAGATGACCTTGGCCACCTCATGAGAAGAGAAGACTCCCTAGAAAAGACCCTGATGTTGGGAAAGATGGAGGGCACAAGGAGAAGGGGACGACAGAGGATGAGATGGTTGGACAGTGTTCTCGAAGCTACTAACATGAGTTTGGCCAAACTGCGAGAGGCAGTGAAGGATAGGCGTGCCTGGCGTGCTCTGGTCCATGGGGTCACGAAGAGTCGGACACGACTGAACGACTGAACAACAACAAAAGGTGCTACTGGAAGGAATTTTTAATTTTGTTTTGACTATGGCAGACCAACACGGCTACCTACCTGTAGTAAGTGCTGCATCATCATGTTTGGGAAGGAGTCTGGTTGTAGGTCTGTATGGCTCAATAACTGCTTTTATTTACCTGCCCACCAAATAACCGCCCTGCAGACTGTTGCCTTTGGAGTTTGAATCTAGTTAGCAGATGACTTTTCCCCCAACCATCTATCTTTTCTCCTCCCTACTCCCTGATTCCCACAACCAGCTTCTCCCCCCCCAACGTGGCAAGCCTATGCCTCCTGCCTGCTAATGCATCCTTCTCTCTCTCTCTCTCTCTCTCTCTCTCTCTCTCTCTCTCTCTCACACACTCTCATGCACACACACCTTTGTGGTGATTTAGCAGCAGCTGGTTTGCATCTTTCCATCTGTTTCCTATTCAGTCTGAGTGAGCCTGTTTGGTTTTTATGGAGAGAGGTTATTTCTGTTGCTGGCACTCCAAAGGTGGTAATCAGATCATCAAAACGCATTTGATTGCATGGCAAATGCACAAATCATTGTGTTGAAGAAAGAGTTTTGCATTTATTCTGTTGTTGCCTATCCATAGTTCTTCACTGTGTCATATACTGTAGCCAAGTTAAAGCAACAGCTTATAAAATCCTTGACTTTCATTTTGAAAAGCACATTCCTCCCTTTAGTGCACTGGAGATTAGAAGCCAGACTCACAAGCGGTACGCTGGCTCCCATCACCACCACTAGAACTGTCCATTATTTATTGGCATCCGCACAGCAGTGCATAGCAAGCAAAATGGCATACCAAACATATGAAGCTACTTCAATATTTGAGTCAGACCAGGGTTTCCCAAACTTGGGTCTCCAGCTGTTTTTGGACTACAATGCCCACAATCCCTGAAAACTAGTCCTGCTAGCTAGGGATGATGGGAATTGTCGTCTAAAAACACCTGGAGACCTTCGTTTGAGAAAGCACGAGGCAAAACATTGCCATTACATATAGTAAACCATTCTCTTTTTTTTGTAAATAATTTTTTATTGGTTTTTTTCCTTTGCATTTTAACAAGCAATTGAAATAATAAAGAATAATGTAGAAACAAATAAAATCCAAACTTGAATTTCCAAAAATTTATACCACTCTTGTTATTTACATTTAAAGATTTGTAAAATCTTAAGCTTAAAGACCTCCAAAGAAGGAGACTCCACCACACTCCTTGGCAGCAAATTCCACTGTCAAACAGCTCTTACTGTCAGGAAGTTCTTCCTAATGTTTAGGTGGAATCTTCTTTCTTGTAGTTTGAATCCATTGCTCTGTGTCCGCTTCTCTGGAGCAGCAGAAAACAACCTTTCACCCTCCTCTATATGACATCCTTTTATATATTTGAACTAGGTTCTAGCAGGGGAGCGCAGCTATCATATACCCTTGACCGAAGAAGAAGAGTTTGGATTTGATATCCCGCTTTATCACTACCAGGAGTCTCAAAGCAGCTAACATTCTCCTTTCCCTTCCTCCCCCACAACAAACACTCTGTGAGGTGAGTGGGGCTGAGAGACTTCAGAGAAGTGTGACTAGCCCAAGGTCACCCAGCAGCTGCATGTGGAGGAGCGGAGACACGAACCCGGTTCCCCAGATTACGAGTCTACCACTCTTAACCACTACACCACAATGGCACACTCCTTCTATCTGGGATGGTCGTCCTCTTCCACAGAGCGCGTAGCCAGCCACATCAGCCAAATCAACCCAGGCAATCAATGGGGTGACAGATGTCGCAGCCAGATTGCCCTCACAGAAATTATGATACGTATATGACAAAGTTTGCAAGGGGGAAAGGAATAAAATAAATAAAAATAAAACATATCTACAAAACAAAACATAACAACACAACAATAAAGATAAGAATGTAAAATAAGGTCTAGCATTGATGGAAGGAAGTCGTATTTTAGTTTAATATATGTTAAAATATGTTATAAGTATATGTCAAGGTGGTGGGTGGGAAAGGGGGGGATGGTTGGTGTGATCTGTGAATCTTTATTTTTCTTTGTTATTTCTGCACTTTTATCTGTGTTCTTTGTGACTTATATCTTTTATTATTTTTCTTTTTATTTGTATTTCTTTGTACCACTTTTGGAAAATAAAAAATAAAAATGATTGCCAAGTACTTGCAGTTATATATTAATATTATGATAATTATTTAGCATTACCTGACCTTGCGCTTGACCTTGCTATGCCGTTGTGTGTCGCCTGTTGTTGAGACAGGGGCACGGCAGGAATTTTCCCCACTTGGCTGACTGGCTGTTGCCACTTGGGTTTCGCCTGCTGCGTAGCAAATCGTCACAACTTGTAAGGTTGCAGATAGGCTCTGGTTCAAGTGATAGGGGTGGCAGAACGGTCTTGCCATCCCTAAGGGTATTCCGGTAAAGGAATCCAGGGACTCAATGGTTTGGTCAACCCTGAGAGGGGTTGTGCCCGTGCCCGAGTCCAGGGGGACATCAGGGTGGCAGACTGGTGGGGTTCCCGCCTTCCGTTGTCCCTGGTGTTCACCCTTGGCTGACCTATGATAGAGCTCTGGGTCAGCGCTGCCTGCAAGGGTGCAGGGAGCTAGTCGAACCAGAGCCTATGCAACCACATTCACTCGATTGTAATCAATAAAGTTGTGGCCTAAATTCTGCCAAAACCGAAAGCAAAATTTGAGTCCTGACTGAATTTATTTCTAGGGCTGGTTAAAAGGTCTAAACACGCAATACAATACAAATTGAGAGGCAGCGACTGGAGGGTGGGGCAAGGCAGGCGGAAAGAGGCAATGCCTGATGAAGTCTCTCCCCTCACTTCAAAATTTACAACTCCACCACTAATTATTGTAACTCTGAAACTTAAAAGAAAGCTGCCAGCACGACATCCATTCATTTCAGTAATTCTTTTGCTGGTGGAATTGGAGAGGTGGCAGTGGAGTGTTGACGGGAAAATTTAGTTTAACAAGCAAGTCTTGAACTGCTCTTGAGTGGTTCTGCTGCTGTGCAGTCGGAAGATCCCAGAAGGTGGTACAGTTATATATATATATATTAAAAACAAATGGAAATCAATTATATTTAAATACAGCACAGTTTAAAATTGTAGCCAATGATAGATTTAATCGGTTCCTTACACCACCTCCTGTTCTGAAAAGAATACAAATCTACGGTATATCTAATTCTGTGATTATAGAAGTTTGTTTAAAGGAGGAATCTATTTAACTGTGAACAAAGACTGCCCTTTTAGGCATAAGGAACTGTTTACATTTTCCAGGTGCTTCATACATCAGAGTTCAGAATTAGTGGCCTAGGTTAGAAAACCAAAGCATATTCTGCAATGTCGACAGTTTTGAGGGCGTAATGAGATGGAGGAAATTACAATGCTCTCTTTTAAGTTCCAGAAACTTTAATGGCTTTTTCCACTTGATAAAGCCGACATGTAAATGTGTATAATAACTGAGAAAAGAAACTAGAAAAAAAAGAAAAGAAAGATGCCTCGTTTTCATAAAGCCATTATCTATCTAAACTAGCAGTTTTGGTTCAAAAGTCAATCTGTTCACTTTCAGCAATAGCTAAACGTATTCTTCTATGTCAACTCAAACTTCAATATGTAAAAACAAAATAAAATAAAAAATTCCTTCCAGTAGCACCCTAGAGACCAACTCAGTTTGTTCTTGGTATGAGCTTTCGTGTGCATGCACACTTCTTCAGATACACTGAAACGGAAGTCACCAGACCCTTAAATATAGTGAGGGAGTGGGGAGGGGTATTACTCAGAAGGGTGGTGGGAATGGGTGATCAGCTGATAGGTGTGGAAAACCTGTTGACTCTTAACGGCTGCAATTGGTCTTGCAGGGAAAGGCAAGGGGTGAGATGGCTAAAGATAGCTTTGTCATGTATAATGAGATAAGAATCCAATGTCTTTGTTCAGACCAGGTTTCTCCATGGTTTTAAGTTTGGTGATTAGTTGCAATTCAGCCACTTCTCTTTCCAGTCTATTTCTGAAATTCCTTTGTAGTAAGACAGCTACTTTGAGATCTTGTATAGAATGTCCTGGGAGACTGAAGTGTTCTCCTACTGGTTTCTCTGTCAATATGTAAAGTGCTGCTAGACTTGAATCCAGAGTCTCCAGGCACGTTTTTGTCTATAGCCAGATAAGGGAGACATTTCTGACCTGCTCTTTACTGTACTTCAGCGCCATTACTGCAGATGGGAAACATGTGATATTGGAGCTACCATCTCAGCAGAATTGAGCTGGCTGAGGTCCAGTTGGTCATATAAAGCTGCTGTTTCTGGCTTTGTTCCTCAATCACAGCTTGGACTACTCCGGACACAACAAAGTGTTGAGGATTAACGCTGTGTGTCTTTACATGTCCATTGACTGCCACTTTGTTTTGTGGGCCAGTTCAAGGTGCTCATATTCAAAGTTCCACCACCCTCAGAGGCTCAGAGGATGGTGGCATTTTCTGTGGCAGCCCCTAAGGTGTGGAACTCCTTGTTGTGATATGCGGTTACTGACTCACACTTGCATGCCTGAAAGGGTTAACCTGATCTCAAGTTACCAGTGTGGGTAGCAGCCCTTGCCCCCCACCCCACCCCCCATTTTTCTTTTCTCTTTGTGCTTCTTGGAACAAGCAAAGAAGGAGCCTGTAGCTTGGCTTGGCTCCCAACTCAGCAAATGTTGCATGTGCGCGAAGAATCTGTCTAAAAGGAGATTTTATAGCCTGCATTTTTGCTAACCCAAAAATTGCATGATCCTTTTTGTAAGGAAACAAAAGTACTTTCCACTGTTTGGAACATTTCTCTTGTCTCCAGCAGAGATTTGTTTTTGGAACATTTGTCTCCAGCAGATGGAGACTTGTTTGCTGTAACGTCTGGAAGCTCTGTGAGTAAAACACTCAAGTATTGGCAAAGCTGAGTGTGATTTGTTCTAGCCTAAGTATTTTTGTGGAGAATATTTGTTTAAAGGTGGATGAGGGCAGATGCAAAGTTTTTACTATGCTTTGAGCAATCACCATTTTGCTTAACTGAGCTATTTAAGAGTAGGAATCTCTCTTCCAAACCTCTCCTCAACACTCCCCCGACCTCAGAGGTGTGTCTGGCAAGTTCATTATATACTTTTTAAAAAATCAATGCTGAAAAGATACCTGTGATCAGGCCCTTGCAGAGCCAGGCAGAGGCCCGGGCCAGGTAGATAATGTGCCCCCCCTTTTTTTACCCTGGGGATTTCAAGGCTTGAACCGTATCTGCATATAAAGACAAAATGGAAAATATAGATATACAATAGTGCTTTTTAAAAATACATAGGGAAAAGGATTGTTTTAAGTATTTACATTTAAATAATGGTGAGCGATTGTGAATATGCTGACCGAGGCCCCCTTTGGAATCGGAGGCCTGGGCCAAGTGGCCCATATGACCCCCTCCCTCTGTTTGGGCCTGCCTGTGATATATTTTCAAGACCCATCCTATTTTTGTGATAGCATTTTTTTGGTAATTGTTTTAAATTATTTTTAACCTTTTATTTTAAGTTGCTCTAACCCATCCTGGGACCTCAGGACGAAGGAAATTATCATTATGGAGATTTCTTCTTTCTAATAGTTGTTGTTAATGCTGCAAATTCCGGTTTCTTGCTGCCTAGACTCTACAGCAAATAAATTCAGAAAACATGGTGTTAAAACACACACGCACACAACCCACTGTTGGCAGCTGTTTCTCCCGTTGCCGCCCAGTCAGAGGGAACCCTTTTTGCTGCCCAGGTTAACTGCCAACTTCTGGCTCTTTGACGTCAGCTCTTGTGAAGGACTCCTGCTGGAGTCTTCCTCACCCCTTGAAAATCTTTATAGTTTCTGCCTTCTGCAATTTGTGCTTAAGGCATTGGCTCCTTACTACCTAAAAGCAGTGCCCTTTCTCCCCCCCCCCCCCGAAAAAGGCTGCTGGTATTCACCATAAAGTACCTTTCTTGGCTGACACTTCAGCTTATGCCAGGTAGACAGTAGCAGCAGACGAGTTCAGTGGCAGCCCAGCAGTTTCCTGCAGATGGACAAGGATGGAGAGGAAGTGCTGCCACCTGGGCAGGAAAGAAAAGATGTGCCCCCCTCACACACTCACTTTAGATGCCAAGATGGGGGGGGGGAGGTACTGCATTCCAGTGAGTGCTGCGAATAAAAGATAACTGCCTAAGGTATCCCTTTCCTCCACTTCTCAACTCCCTCCTGGCGCTTTTCTGCTTCGCCAGGTAGTGGCTGCTCTCTGCTCCCGACTCTCTCCAGTCTTACATCTTCTCTCTTCTGAATTTCTTCTTAAGAAACCCTGCCCCTATATTCTCAATTCAGAATCCTCTTATGAATCACCAGGTTCTCACTGGAATCCCAAAACTACATTGACTTATAAACTATGGGCAGTAAGTGATGGCATGGTGGGGCTGGCATGCTCACCTGACCTCCCAACAGGTGAGTTACAGGTAGGTAGCTGTGTTGGTCTGCCATAGTCAAAACAAAATAATAATAAAAAATTCCTTCCAGTAGCACATTAGAGACAAACTAAGTTTGTTCTTGGGGGACCCAGGTGGCGCTGTGGGTTAAACCACAGAGCCTAGGGCTTGCCGATCAGAAGGTCGGCGGTTCGAATCCCTGCGACGGGGTGAGCTCCCGTTGTTTGGTCCCAGCTCCTGCCAACCTAGCAGTTCGAAAGCACGTCAAAGTGCAAGTAGATAAATAGGTACCGCTCCGGCGGGAAGGTAAACGGTGTTTCCGTGTGCTGCTCTGGTTCGCCAGAAGCGGCTTAGTCATGCTGGCCACATGACCCGGAAGCTGTCTGCGGACAAACGCCGGCTCCCTTGGCCTATAGAGCGAGATGAGCGCTGCAACCCCAGAGTCGGACACGACTGGACCTAATGGTCAGGGGTCCCTTTACCTTTACCTTTACTAAGTTTGTTCTTGGTATGAGCTTTAGAAGTGTGCATGCACACGAAAGCTCATACCAAGAACAAACTTAGTTGGTCTCTAAGGTGCTACTGGAAGGAATTTTTTTATTTTTTATTTTGTTTTCCCAACAGGTGAGTCATTGCTGCTTACCGAGAGTGAGATGGGCGAGGTCCATGGGGTGCAAACACACCTGCTGAGCAAATGTGGCCTTCCTGCTGGTGCAGTTGCACCTCCCTGCCCTCCCTGCCAACCTAAGCACCTCAGCCCTACCACACAGTATGGGCAATTACATTTGAGAGGAAGGTCCACCTCATCGCTTTGAGGGTTGTTTTGTTTTTGTCTTTTTAAACAAGCAGTATAGAGCTTTTATCTGTCATGGATGCTTTAGTGGGTTGGGCTCACTGACCCCTCAGGGGTGCCTTCCAATTCTATGATTCTATTACCTTTCTGTTCTACCAGCTCATATAAAAGCTGATTTCTGCTGAAACCTCAAAAGTTACATAGCCACCTCCTTAGCAATGGTATCAGCAGAATTGTGGACCCTTATTAGGGCTGCTTCAGTGAGTCAGCTTTTTCTAATTATTTCCTATCCCATTGACTCTGAAGTCAGATTGTGATCTAGCAAATTTGGGGAAGGACCCATTTGTCACCTTGAGTAACCCCAGGTCAGGTCTACTGGTTGGATTCCACCTATTTGCTTAAATAGGTTCTTCTTTCACATTGTAAAATCGATATTTTGCAAGGTTTAAAGTGGGGAATGCAATGAACATAAACGAATGCTTCCATTATAACGAGGTGCAGGTGGTGTTTGCTTGCCAAAGCGAAGTATGTCCTGCAAATGGGGAAGTGTGTGCTTAGAATTGTTGGCCTGATAAAACTGAAGCTGAAACGAGGCCATATATTATTTTTCCGTTTGGCATGTGTAGCTTTGGCTAACGCTAAGGGAGATCCTGACACAGATTTGGGCACAATGTTTTAAATGTTTCTGCTGTGTTCCAAAAATTCTTAACTTCTAAATTTATTCCACACAGAGAAATTCTGCACACAGGGCATGTAGTGCTGTCATCCCATAAACAGTAAATCATTTTTATAGAGGGGGAAATGTCAGAGACTTTGAGTCTACAGCTCCAGCTTTGGATGGATTTAGAAGCAACCATCACCAAGCCAAGAGAAACATCTAGTGTCCCACTGCTTTCATTATACAGAAAGGTTGTGCCAAAGCCTTAGGAACTACTTATATTGCAAGAATCATAGAATCACAGAATTGTAGAGTCGAAAGGAACTACAAGGGTCATCTAGTCTAACCCTCTCCTATAGAGCAATCTCATCTAAAGTATCCATGACAGATGGCCATCTAACCTTGGCTTAAAAAGTTCTGACAATACCAAAGATAGAAGAATGGCAAATGAAGATGATGGAATATATGGAACTGGCCAAAATGACTGGCCGAATCTGTGACCAGAAGGAGGAGACAATAGAGCAAAATTGGAGCAATTTTAAAGTGTATTTAAAAAAATATTGTAATATTTGTTAAAGAGGAAAGTTTTTTGGAAGAAATAGAGGCTTAGGTGTGTATTTAGAATTGGAATCAATCAGAAAATAGATAGTAAAGTTAGATAAGGATAGAGAAAGAATGTAAATTAGAGGATTATAAATAAGAATGTTTAAAATGAGTTGGAAGACTGCTAAAGATGTATTATAATGAAATCAGCAAAGAGGGATTAGAGGAAGTCATGAAACAAAGTGAGAAAGAATAAGAAAGTTTTTATATATGTTTTTAGAAATGAGATGTATTTTTCTTCATGTTATAGAAAATAAGGTTTAATTGTTTCAATGTGTGAAAATCAATAAAAATTGTATTGGGAAAAAAAAGTTCTGATAAAGGAGAATCCACCATGTTCGGAGGGAGTCCATTGCACAGTGAATGGCTCTTAATATCAGGAAGTTCTTCAGAATCTCCTTTCTTGTAACTTGAAGCCATTGAGCAGAGAATACTTAAACTGAAGTCCAATCACTGCAGTGCATCCTGGTGGTGGTGTTTTCAGATGAAATGGGGTGTGTGTTCCACATGTTTAAAGTGTTCCGTTAATAAATACCTAATTGGTAAAGATCAAAGGGAAGAAATGGGAGGTGCTGGGTGTGGCAGGGCTATGGGCACCCCCCATTTTGCCTACCTCTGTTTCTGGTTAGTAGCCAAGTAATTGGAGGCACTTTAAAAACATGCTATTGTTCTTCTGCATTGCTGCAGACTGAAATACCGTGATACAAGTGGCTGTCCACTATCAAGTCACAAGCTGGCATTTCTTGAATTGCAGCTTGATCCTTCACTGCCTGTTGTTGCCTTTTGAGTCGGGGTGAAGCCTGGGTGTGACATGCTCACTAGATTGCAACGGAATGTATAGCAAGTCCCCACAAACATTACACTTTGCAAGTGATGTGTAAGCTCCTCTCAGGCTTGCAGGATGGCTATCAGGCTAAAATGCTGCTCCAAGACTCTCCAGCAGACATAAATGCTGCTAATATTCTGAATTGCTAGGATAGCTGCAGCTCATCAGATTATAGGAATGATCAGCAGAAGGCCCTTTAATGGCTTTTCCAAATAGCCTTCTGCTGAAACAAGACTTTTCTTTCTTAATTGGAAGTTTCGTGCAAGTTGTGGGAGAAAGAAATACCAAAATTAGTATTTTCCAGCAGTGCACTAATGAAGCCTCTGACATGCCTGATTTAAAACCAATCTACTTTTGCTTTATGCATTTCTTCATTCAGGTCAAAATTAAAATACTCCTTTAAAGAAGACGTCTCTGTTTAAAACATGACACAGCTGCTAAGTTGTGATAAACTGATAATATTATCTCTGCTTTTGACTTTGCCTCTAGCTCTTGGTAGCATCAGTGGCTGAATTGCAAGGTACCTTGTGCGTAAAGACTTTTGCAAGGAATGTCCACATGGTGCTCTGAATGGCCAATGTCAACTACTGTATTTAAATCAGAGAGAGAGAGTTCCCTGAGTCCTAGAAAGTTCTTGGGCAGCCTTTTACCTGTTCCTTTTCCTTGTGTGGAGAAAGAATTGGAGACGTGTGAGGGCCGAGAGTTGAACACAGAAGGAGCAGGCAGGGATTTGCATGCGCACAAAGATTCCTGCATCATTACAGGGGCTTGGACTTGATAACTGTTGTGTCGTGGGTTCTGATAGCAAGAAGTCCAGCAACACTTCTTAGTGAAAACAGCTCTTTATTGTAAGGGATAAGACAAGACTGGGGATAGGGGGTAGGGAAAGCTCTATTTATAGACACATTGGGACTGAGGGAAAAGATACATTTTAGCGGGAACCAATAATATTCAAACTTTCCGGCGGGACCCAATCAGGCTGTGGATTGTGATTGAACACTTCAAATTGACCAATAGCAATACTTTACCCTGCTGCCAGAATATCTTATTTAATACACAACACTCCCCCGCACCTAGTTGAGACTATACACGTAATCTTTCAAGTATTGCGGAGGTCTTCGAGTCCTACCGGATCGCCTAACCCCCGGTGTGTCACTCCTTGGACTATCCGTGGTCAGACTTCTCTCTCCAATAACCTCGGGTACCTCAGCTGGAGCTGTGTCACTAGCTGACTCTCTAGGCTGACTAGTTGTTTCCGGGTTAGGTTCATCAGTGGTGATCTCGGTTTCCTGACTCTCGGAGCCCTCCACCCCCTGTGGCCCGGAGTCATCCTGACTAGACTGCTGCGATTCACCGGACGCCGGCAGAGTTGTGCGCGGCTCCTCCCCCCTCGGGCTTACCCTGCTTGGGAACCGGCGCCTTAGCTGGTCAATGTGGCGGCGCATTACTCTGCCATCCTCTAACGTCACAAAATATGACACTGGCCCACTGGGTCGGGTGACCACCCCCGGCACCCATGCGGGTCCCCTTGCATAGTTCCGGACCCAAACCAAATCCTCTGTTGTCAGGTATCGGGTTCTGTCACCCTCGGCAGCCGGTGGTTCTCTTGTATCGCGGCCCGGCACCTTGTCAGGGTGGACATAGTCTAGGATTGTGGCTAACCTCCTTCCCATTAATAATTCAGCTGGGGACTTGCCTGTGGATGCACACGGCGTTGTGTGCTGCAGGAACAACATCCTTGCAATGCGAGCAGACCAATCCCCTTCCAAGAGGCGCGCTATTGCACCCTTGGCTGTGCGCACCATCCGTTCGGCTTGTCCGTTCGAGGATGGATGAAAGGGAGCAGAAGTGACCCCTCTAATGAAATTATCGGCCAGGAATGCCCTGAACTCTTGGGACACAAAAGCCGCCCCGTTGTCTGATACTATGGTCTCGGGTAACCCATGCGTTGCAAACAAAATGCGAAGGGCCCTGATTACAGCAGCTGAGGACATGTTTGGAACAATTGAGACCTCCAGCCATTTCGAGTAGGCGTCTACTACAATTAAGAACACCTTTCCCTGAAACGGCCCTGCAAAATCTACATGGAGCCGGCTCCACGGGTTCTTAGCCCGCTCCCACCAATGCACTGGTGCCCTGGGCATTTCTGGGTGCACCTCCTGGCACGCTCGACAGGTGCGCACCCATTGTTCAATGTCCTTGTCCATGCCAGGCCACCACACATAGCACCTGGCTAAAGATTTCATCCGAACCATGCCCGGATGACCCATGTGTAATGTGTCCAACACCTCATTCTGTAGAGACCTTGGAATAACCACCCTATCGCCCCACAATATGCAACCCTTATGGAGGGACAGCTCATTTTGTCTTGCCATGAAAGGTCTAAATTTCTCTTCCTGAGTCCCACTTGGCCATCCCCTCCCCACCCACACAAGGACACGGGCGAGGACGGGGTCCCTTTTAGTTCTTGCGGCGATGTCGACGGCCGTCACGGGTGGTCCGGGAAGTGTCTCCATCATCATGACGTGCTCGGCCGGGGCTGGGTCGTCGTCGGCTGCTCCAGGTAGTGGTAGACGACTCAGCGCGTCCGCATGGCACAACAGCTTACCCTTCACATGACACAGTTCGTATTGAAATCCATTCAAAAAGATGGACCATCGGAGCATGCGTGGGGACAAGATTTGAGGCGTTTGTTTATGTGGGCTGAACAAACCCAGCAAAGGCTTGTGGTCCGTTTGAATTGTGAAAGGGCGGCCGTACACGTAGTCATGGAACTTCTTGATTCCTGTGACTATAGCCAGTGCCTCCTTATCAATCTGGGCATAGTTCCGCTCTGTGGGGCTCAAGGTTCTGGAATAGAATGAGATTGGACGCTCCGACCCATCCGCCTCCCGGTGACTCAAGACAGCCCCCACGCCATATTGTGAGGCATCACACGCCAGCACCAGTGGTTTAGCAGCATCATAGTGGGCAAGTGTACTTTCCTTTGACAGCACGCCCCGCAGCGTTTCAAAAGCTCTCTGTTGCGGTTGCCCCCAACGCCATGCACACTTCTTTTGGAGTAGCCGATGCAGTGGTTCGGCTATCGATGCCTTGTGTGGCACAAAGGCGTGATAGAAATTGACGAGGCCCAAGAAGGACTGCAGCTCAGCCTTGTTACTAGGTGTCGGTGCTGCGGCGATAGCCTTAACCTTGTCTTCCATGGGGTGGATGCCAGCAGCATCAATTCTGTACCCTAAGAAGTTCACAGCTGCTACCCCAAAACTACATTTCTCTTTCTTTAGTTTCAACCCCGCATCCCGGAATTTGCATAGGACTGTCTGGATGCGTCCCAGTAGTTCTTGAGCATCCTTGCCCGCAATTAACACATCATCAAAATACGGCAGGACACCTGGCAGGCCCCGTAACAGGCGCTCCATAAGACTTTGAAATATGCCAGGTGCCACGCAGACTCCAAACTGCAGCCTATTCACCTTAAAGGCGCCCTTGTGCGTCACAATTGTCTGGATTTCAGCGGACGCTGGAGTCACTGGGAGCTGCTGGTATGCCTGTGCCAAGTCAATCTTTGCAAACACCTTGCCCCCAGCCAGCTTCGCTAATAGTTGGGACACTACTGGAATTGGATACGAGTTGCCCCTGATGGCCTTATTAATCGTACATTTGTAATCCGCACAAATTCGTATTTCCCCATTAGCCTTCAGGGGTGTGACAATGGGTGTTTCCCATTTAGCAGAGTCCACTGGTGAAAGCACCCCTTGCTGTATTAGCTTCTCCAATTCAGCCTCTATTTTAGGCTGTAGCGCAAATGGAACCCGCCTGGGTTTGAGGCGCATTGGCGCAACCCCCGGGTCCAGTTCTAAGTCAATTGGAGGCCCCTTATAACATCCTAACTCTCCATTAAATAGCTCCCCAAATTCCGTGTACAGGGTGTTAAATGTCTCCGAAGCTATCTGGACCGTGTTGAGCCCTGAGATTCCCAACCCTAAGGCCGGGAACCAGTCCGTGCCCAGCAGGCTAGTGCGCTTCCCTTTTGCGATCACAAGCTTTAATACGGCCTCCCTCTCGCGGAACTGTACGTTCACTGCGCACATTCCCAAAATGTCTATGCGGCCAGCGGAATAGGATTGCAGAGTAGCCGGGAAGGGCTCCAATCTCGGAAGCTTACCTCTAGGAAATAACGATCTGGCCGTGTCCTCCGATACGATGGAGAATCCGGATCCGGAGTCCACCTCCATGTTACACGGCTTCCCTTCGATTAGGACCCGCACAGCTGGTTTCCCTTGGGCTGGAAATGGCACAGTTCTGCCCTCGATTTGCGTGAGGTAGTTGCAATCGTCGAGTTGGTGCGTCGCTGTGGATGTCCTCTGACCTCTTGATTTCGCGGACCCCGACGTGCCACTCGACTTGCAGACCCTGGCTATGTGCCCCGTTTTCCCACAAGCATGACACGTAGCTTCTCGGAACCGGCACTTCCTTCTCTCATGTGATCCGCCGCAGCCAGGGCAGACTCCCTGCCGACCTTTATTTGCTGTGCTCTCCTGTCGCACCATCTCTATTCCCCGCACAGGGCTTTGGTTGGGGCTGACATCCTGGTCGTCCACGGTGTGGGTTGACGCTCCAGCTCTCTTTTCGGCTCGCTGGTCCGGGTCTTGCTCCTCTCTCTCAGCGCTTTCTGTCGCAATGGCCTCACGGAGCGCTGTCGACAGATCCATATCTTGTTTTGCCGCAATCCGCCTGCGGCCCTTGCTGCTGCGAAGGCCGCACACAAACCGATCCAGCAGGGCCTCCTCCAAGTTGGCGAATTTGCAGTGTCTCGCCAGCTTCCTCAGTTCGGTGAGGAAAACTGCTACCGTCTCTCCAGGTCGTTGTTGCCTCTTGTGGAATTCGATGCGCCATGTCATCTTCGACGCTGTCGGATTAAGGTGATTGGAGAGGTGTTCCGTAATGCTCGCGAACGACGCCTCCCGCAGTGTCGTGGGGGCCAGAATTGCCCGAGCCAACTCAAAGGTCTCTGCCCCGCAGCAACTCAGGAACAACGCCTTTTTCCTTTCCTCGTCAGTGACCCCTTTTGCTGCCACGCTGAATTCAAAGCGCTCGAGGTAAGCATCCCAGGCCTCAGTTGCTCCGGGATGAAATGGTTCCATGAACCGTGACGCAGCCATCTTAGTGGACTGATCTGTCCTGTCAGTCACAGGGAGTCTTGTCGCCAGAATCAGGTCGCTAGGGTCAGCAGCCCTCAGCCGGCCTAATTCAATCCCATCCTCGTCGCCAGTATGTTGTGTCGTGGGTTCTGATAGCAAGAAGTCCAGCAACACTTCTTAGTGAAAACAGCTCTTTATTGTAAGGGATAAGACAAGACTGGGGATAGGGGGTAGGGAAAGCTCTATTTATAGACACATTGGGACTGAGGGAAAAGATACATTTTAGCGGGAACCAATAATATTCAAACTTTCCGGCGGGACCCAATCAGGCTGTGGATTGTGATTGAACACTTCAAATTGACCAATAGCAATACTTTACCCTGCTGCCAGAATATCTTATTTAATACACAACAATAACCCTCTTGGTCCCTTTCCAAGTCTAAAAGGTAAAGGGACCCCTGACCATTAGGTCAAGTCGCAGACAACTCTGGTGTTGTGGCGCTTATCTCACTTTATTGGCTAAGGGAGCCGGCGTACAGCTTCCGGGTCATGTGACCAGCATGACTAAGCCACTTCTGGCGAACCAGAGCAGCGCATGGAAATGCTGTTTACCTTCCCGCCGGAGTGGTACCTATTTATCTACTTGCACTTTGACGTGCTTTTGAACTGCTTGGTTGGCAGGAGCAGGGACCGAGCAACGGGAGCTCACCCTGTTGCAGGGATTCGAACCGCTGACCTTCTGATCAGCAAGTCCTAGTTTCTGTGGTTTAACCCACAGCGCCACCCGTGTCCAACTCTACAATTGCATAATTAGTGCCACAGAAGCAGCCGTATAGTGCTGCAGTTGCCCAAGGCTTCTTCTCACCAGACTCCTGAAAGACTCCGGCTTCTTTTTCTTTCTCTGGACAGATGAAAATGGTCACATTGGTTCTTTCATGCCTCCCTGATATTTCACTCAAATTCTCATGTCTGGTGCAATTGGTGCCAGCAAGCATCTTCAGCTCCTGAGCTATACAAAAGTTCACAGTTAATGTTACTGAATGGTGCTATTATTGTCAATTAAATGTCTAGTCTCCTCCGTCCGTCCCTCATTTCCAAAAATGCAGAACTCTTACTATTTATGAGATGCTGTCAGTGTCACTCCTTTCGCAAGCCTGCAAAACTGCCTGATGGACCCCTGCAGTTAATTGTGACTTATTTTTTCTCAGAACTCTTCCCCATTGAAGTGCTTTTTTTTCTTTCAGCAGAGAGACTTAATGACATTTATGAGCTTCCCCATTTGCAGCCTTTGTAATTGGTTTGTTTATCCATATTGGCAACCTAATATTTTTTTATGTAGTAGGCAGTTTAGTTCAGATGTAGTCTTTGAGATTATGGGGTTTTTATCTAACAAGAGGTTTTAAGTGCCGCTTCTCTAATGAGCACTGTACCTTCCTGTCATTACTTTGCATCTGAAATAAGTGCAATTACTTTTCCATTTCAGATATCCTCTGACCTTTATGCCACCCCATCCCCCCTTAGTTGTGGATTGTCCTATTTTCCCTACTGTAAAATCTTCGAATAAACTGAACACACCACTGTTCTTTGAAATTTGCCCTGCTCTGGATTTGGAATGAAGTTCTCCAGCTGAAAGAAGTGTACAATAATGCACGCCTTAAGGGAAGCTCTGCATAAAATGAATGTTACTTATTTATGGCACTTAGATCCCACCTTCACTCCAAGGAGCTCAAGCTGATGTACGTAGTTCTCCTTCTCCACCTTTCATCTTCACAACAACCCTGTGAGGCAGGTTAGGCCAAGAGACTGTGACTGGCCCAAGGTCACCCAGTGAGCTCCACGGCTGGGTGGAGATTCGAACCCTGGTCTCCCAGGTTCTAGTCCAGCCTTCCAACCACTACACCACACTCACAATTATTAGTGAAAATAACATAATACTTGGGGAAGTTGTCTGCAATTATATTATGGAGAAATAATTTTATTTGTTTATTTTATTTAGCACTAGCTGGCCCGGCCACGCGTTGCTGTGGTGTGTGTGTGTGTGTGTTTTGCTTTTTTAAAATTCTCCTGACCCCGAGAGTATTCTGGAAGCTCCTGTTTTCATTCTTCCCTGTCCCTTTAGAGCAGGGGTCAGCAACCTTTTTCAGCCGTGGGCCGGTCCACTTTCCCTCAGACCATGTGGTGGGCCGGACTATATTTTTTTGGGGGGGGGGTGAACTAATTCCTATGCCCCACAAATAACCCAGAGATGCATTTTACATAAAAGAACACATTCTACTCATGTAAAAACACACCGATTCCCATTACATAAAAGAACACATTCTACTCATGTAAAAACACCAGGCATGCGAAGCTGCGGCGGCCATTTTAGGTGAGGGCAATGGCGACCTTAAAGAGCATTCTCCCCCACCCCAGTCCCAAAATTACCCAGTCCCAAAATCACGCACCCCAGCGAAACAATCCCCTCAGAGCTGGTCTTACTCAGTGCGACCTCTCAGGCATGCCTCCTGCTCCGTGTTTTTTTTTCTCGGAGCATGCGAAGCTGCGGCGGCCATTTTAGGTGAGGGCACAGGCATTGTTGCTCTGGCCAGGTCTGATGATGTCGACAGGCCATCTGCCTTTCTATTGGATGCTGTTGGAGTCTTCATTCCTTTTGCTGGTGAGGTATAATAGGCGTGCCATTTTTTTGCCTTTATTCTATATTTTAGGCATGACGGGTGTGTTTTTTTTTAAAAAAAATTATTATGCCAGATCCTTCCTTGATGGTCATGTTATGCTTTGTACTAATTTGATGCACTTTGGTCTAGCGGTTACGGAGAACATCGGTGTCCGCCGCGCACACAATGGGAATCATTTATATATATATATATATAGATTATCAGTGTACCTCTTCAGCATCAATGTCTCTAAGCAGTTAACAGAAAAACAGAAAACGTATATTAAAAATGCCAATGAAATTGGATGTTACAAACAAGTCAACCTAAAAAATATCAAAATAGAAATAAAACCAGCAGTTTTAAAACTATGAACAATGAAGTGTTATTACTTATTAAAATACAATACAGTTTTACACATAGGTTTGCTAAACAAAAATGGTTTTAGGAGGTTCCAAATGCAACACAACCAAGGCACCTGCTTAATAGGAACGGGAAGGGAATTCCAGAGTTGGGGTGCTGCCACAGTGAAGGATCAATTCCTTAAATGTACGGAAGAAATTTTATGTGGCACCTGGCAAAGCACCAGTTCTGCAGATTGAAGCCGTCAAGTGGGCTTATATGGGGGTAAAATGATCCTTCAAATAACCCAACTGCAAGCTAGTAAGGGCTTTATATACTAATAGTAGCACCTTGAATTTGTTTTCGGGTAGCAAATCGGCAGTCAGTACAGAGCTCTGAGCAGGGGTGTCATATGCAAACAGGGTCTCGCTCCTATCAGCTACAGAAAATCTGTGCTAACTGCAGCTTCCAGACCAAGCACAAGGGAAGCCCTACATAGAGCTCTCTGCAGTAATCAAGTTGTGAAGTGGCCAACACCAGAACTGCTGGTCCAGGAACAGTTGAAGCTGTCAGACCAATTCCTCTTATCTTTAAATTGGTATATCACTAATTTTTGAGGAACCATATTGGTGAATATAAGATGTCAAAGAAAGCACAAATTTGCCTGTATGGTAATGGCTGGGGGGGGGGAGAAGAGGGGGAGACAGAGACAGGACTGCGCTTCTGGGATCTGCAGCTAATGTTACACACCTCACTGAACCTGCCCTGACACCCATGGGTAAAGCAAAGACTGTCAGTGAGAGTCTCTGCATGTTTAGCTGTGTGCTGTATAAACAATGGTCTGAAGCTCAACATCAAAAAAAGTAAGATCATGGCCACTGGTCCCATCACCTCCTGGCAAATAGAAGGGGAAGAAATGGAGGCAGTGAGAGATTTTACTTTCTTGGGTTCCATGATCACTGCAGATGGTGACAGCAGTCACGAAATTAAAAGACGCCTGCTTCTTGGGAGAAAAGCAATGACAAACCTAGACAGCATCTTAAAAAGCAGAGACATCACCTTGCCAACAAAGGTCCGTATAGTTAAAGCTATGGTTTTCCCAGTAGTGATGTATGGAAGTGAGAGCTGGACCATAAAGAAGGCTGATCGCCGAAGAATTGATGCTTTTGAATTATGGTGCTGGAGGAGACTCTTGAGAGTCCCATGGACTGCAAGAAGATCAAACCTATCCATCCTTAAAGGAAATCAGCCCTGAGTGCTCACTGGAAGGACAGATCCTGAAGCTGAGGCTCCAATACTTTGGCCACCTCATGAGAAGAGAAGACTCCCTGGAAAAGACCCTGATGTTGGGAAAGATTGAGGGCACAAGGAGAAGGGGATGACAGAGGATGAGATGGTTGGACAGTGTTCTCGAAGCTACCAACATGAGTTTGACCAAACTGCGGGAGGCAGTGGAAGACAGGAGTGCCTGGCGTGCTCTGGTCCATGGGGTCACGAAGAGTCGGACACGACTAAACTACTAAACAACAAATATAAACTTTGATGTGATTGGGGACACCAGCAGCGCAGGCTTTCCAGTCATCTGGAGGTCTACCCACAAACAGATGAACATGTGGATTTGAGGACATGGCAAGGAAGCACGTTCCTACTGCTTCTCTATGCTTCAGCTTCAATAAATCACCACAAACCAATGTGTGAGGAAAGTATGTGACATATAGCACACACCATGTATGGTAGCAGCCATGTACACATTGGAATAGACCTCCTGGGGAGATCCAGTCTAGACATGCAACATGTGTGCATTTTAAGCTTGGGTGCTGCGGGAATCCATCTGGTGAGCTCAAAACTGAGGCGGAATTTTAACCAAGTCCTGCCAGGTCCAAGTTCAGCACTCTTGCTCTATTCTAGGGAACACTGAGTGCAGCCAAAGACAGCAGACCTGCTTCTCCAGCCCATTATAGGCATTTGGTTCCACGGCAGCGTGTGTGATTTCTGCAGCGTGTTCAGTGGAGAAACAGTATGAAGTAATTCAGCATCAGAGAACTGAATTACTCTAGCCAGCACTCCTGTAAATCAGCTACTTGATGGAGAGGGGGAATTAAACACTCTAGCCTGTCTTCCTGTCTACTAAATTGGGTTAGAGAATCGTGTGAATATGTGATTATTCACCTGGTTGGAGATAAGCATGTGAAAGCTGATTTACATGCAAATGGCTCTGTTGTGGATTGCGGCGTTAGATTTTGTTGTTTCTTGGTCATTTAGTCATGTCCGACTCTTCGTGACCCCATGGACCAGAGCACGCCAGGCACTCCTGTCTTCCACTGCCTCCCACAGTTTGGTCAGACTCATGTTGGTAGCTTTGAGAACACTGTCCAACCATCTCATCCTCTGTCACTATGGTTTTCCCAGTAGTGATGTATGAAAGTGAGAACTGGACCATAAAGAAGGCTGATCGCCAAAGAATTGATGCTTTTGAATTATGGTGCTGGAGGAGACTCTTGAGAGTCCCATGGACTGCAAGAAGATCAAACCTATCCATTCTGAAGGAAATCAGCCCTGAGTGCTCACTGGAAGGACAGATCCTGAAGTTGAGGCTCCAGTACTTTGGCCACCTCATGAGAAGAGAAGACTCCCTGGAAAAGACCCTGATGTTGGGAAAGATTGAGGGCACAAGGAGAAGGGGATGACAGAGGATGAGATGGTTGGACAGTGTTCTCGAAGCTACCAACATGAGTCTGACCAAACTGCGGGAGGCAGTGGAAGACAGGAGTGCCTGGCATGCTCTGGTCCATGGGGTCATGAAGAGTCCGACATGACTAAACGACTAAACAACAGAAGGGAACAATTCCAGTTGAAAACCATAGCCATTTTTACAGCTATGAGTAATTCCAGAGTAGTTCTTTAGGCATAACATTTGCAAGAAGTAATGGAAATGTACCTTGAATTTTAGCAAAATAGTTTTATAAAAAGGTAATCATTTCGATCTATCACTAAGGAATGTACAGAGGTGCAAGAGAGTGTGCTGCAACTATTGCCACTGAGGATGATATCATTTATACACTTGAAAGTTTGGTATGAGTAAAGTATTATAGACATCGAGTTAAGAACTCTTAATAATACATAGTGAACCAGACTGTAAAAGGTCAAGTAAATAGTCATAACCAGCAGTACATAAAAACATTAAAACCAGATGTTTCCCTTGTGCTTAAGGACTGCTACTTTATTATGTGTTGTTGCCTTGTAATATTTTAGAAACAATTTGCTTTGGGTTTTATAGTTAATGCACTGCAGATGTGCTGAAACTGAGCGTGCAGACTAGGGGCTGGACCAGTCAGAGGCATTGATCTGTTTTCACTCTAGCATTTGTCATCTCATATGGCACAGTGGAGTGATTCTAGATATATTAAGCATACATATACATAGTGTGATCCAGAGGGATGCCATTTCAGATCTTGCTCGTGCACAGGAAGAGGCGATGAGCCTGTCAAGTATATCCCACACAAGATTGCATGGCCACCATGACCACAGATAGAACCGGTTGTCTATAGGGCAGGTTGCTTCAGCTCAACCATGCACCACGAGGCAAACTCTACCATCAGTTTGATGTTTTGTTCATGTTGGGAAGGGAATGGCTTGAGAGTAGACAATATCAAGACTTCTCTTGTCATGAACAGATCATTGCCTGGTGAGATCTGCAGAGCCAGCAGTTTGCATGAACTGGCTGAAGGACTCAGCGGCCATATGCCTTTGGGGCTTTTTCAGCTAGATCTGACAGCCCATCTGTGAAACTCTGGTCTCCATGGAATTTTTTTTACTCCGAGACATCCTTCCTTATTGAATAGAGTCTGAATTGATCCATAGTATAACTGGAAAATGTGTTCAAGGATGCAGAACTGGATAAAATGACGGGAAGAATCCGGGAACAGCGGGGCCAGAAATTCATCAAAGATTGGTTAAAGTTTATGAACTATTTGACAAATACTGACTTGCAATTGAACATGTTAATAGGACTTCAAGAAGCTTTGTAGTTAATGTGTAGAAATATCATTGTAATTATGATTGTTAAAGTGATTAAGAGGTATATGATATTATAAGCAATGATAGACTAAAGAAGTATATTATTAAGATAGAAATTTGAACGCCATGTGAAAGGTCTGAGGGAAGTCATGGCTATGATTGCCAAAGTTGATAAATGAATCTGAATTTATATTTTATTTTTTGTAGTAGTTATAGTATAAAACAATAAAAAATTTATATATATATATTATATATATATATATATATATATATATATATATATATATATATATATATATATATATAGTAAAATGTGTTCAAGGAAGCAGGAGGGATGGCACCTAGAGTGAAATTGGAGACAAACTTGTGACAAATCTGATTGAACACAAGGTTGAGCTCATTTTAAAGCCTTTTCTGTGGTGACAGTGGAAAAGCATCCTTACTTTTTCCCCATTGTGTGCACTGCATGTGACGACTGTTCAGTTCTGGGCACATTTGGACCCTTATCAATCCAGTCTCAAGCCCAGTTAGTTATGGGGCATAAATTGCATTGGTCATACTAATGGATGACCTTCACTGGGAGAGAAAAGGGGAGACTATGGCTAAATTAGTGCTTGTGATGAGCAATATCAGTAGAACAATCCTTTCACTGCACACAGAATAGGGGGTCCTGCTTTGCAATGGTTCTGATCCTACCTGACATGGAGTCTGGTGGTGTTGGAAAATAACTGTTCTTCTCTTTGGTAGCTCATCTGCTGGGTTCCTCAGGGATTAATCGTATCTCCCAAATGCTCTTTGACATCTACATGAAGTTACTGGTGGAGATCATTAGAAATTTGGATGTGATGTGAATTCTGCTGTGTCAGCTGTATCCTTTTTCTGAAGAATAAGGATCTGGCTACCATGATATATAACATCATGAGCTCAGTCTGGATTACTGTAATGCATTACTTTTTAAAGCTGTTTGATAACTGGAGCGGGTGCAAGAAGCAGCTTCAAGGCTTCTCCTATGAACTGCTCAAAAGGACCACAGGACATCCGTTTTGAAAGATCCACACTGCCTGCTTGTTTTGGGGTACAATTTAAAGTACTCTAAGAGTCTAAAATGGTCTGGGACTAAGCTATCTAAAGGAATGTCTCCCCTTGTAGCCTTTTGATGACTTCACAACACAGGTAAGTGTTGTGTCTAAGCGTTACAAGGGAGGATTCAGCATAGGAACGCTGTGAACAGACTTGCCAAAGGAATCTCCAAGGCTTTGCAGATAAGAAATTGAATCGATGTTTTCAGAATGCAGTGGCGCTTCAAGAGAAAAGAAAAATATTGTATTGGTTTTGTGCAGGCAGATCATATATTGAAATCTCCAGAGAGGTTTTGTTCCATTGCCCCTTATTTATGTACACACTCGCAGCTTAAATTATGCGTCTTGAGAAAATGATTTATGAGATGAGACTAGAGGAATGAAACTATTTTTTGCTTTAACACAACATAATGTGAAGACGATGCTACTCAGCATATTGAGCCAAGGATGGGAAATATAGACATATTGTGGGGTTGGGGGGGGTCCTACTCAGTAGAACAGAGTTAATATTAAGAGAATAACCATGCGCTCATGGAAAGAGGGCTTCATTTCATAATACACACTGCCTCAAATACATTTACAAAGGAGACACAAGTCGCTGGCTTTATTTGACAAACACAGCCATTATGTCTATTTCATTTTCACATTAAATTCTAGCAAGCAAATACTCTAATCCCAGCTTTATAATTCATTTACTTTGCAGTGTGCCAATGCATCTAACAAAGGGATGGATGCGTTGCTAATATTTAGAGTGCCCAGCAATCAGATCAATGTATACTTCTTCTTTTTTTCATAAAGAATTTATTGGTGTTTCCATACAAATCAAACCAATCAAAGACAATACAAACATACTACAAAATACAAAAACAAACAAGAAAATAAACAAAAATAACAAATACATACCTAACAACCCACAGGAACACAGGATCACACCATTCTATTATTTGGAATCTTACTTTAAATCATTCTTAGGGGGACTTCCCCCGTTCTCCCCTTCTGCGTTCATTTCTAATTTACTTTAGTGACTTTGTAACTAATTTCCCAATCATTCATCATTATTCTTAATCTTCAAATAAACCTCTAATATCCCTTAATATCCCTTAACTTAACAACACAATATTTCCAATCTTAACTTCTTGTATCTTTTTTTCTCTTAACTCAGTAAAGCTATTGCTCTTGTTAATTCTAATTCCTACCTTAAGAAAATAATTTTTATCATCCAAACTTTATCATAAAAAAGAAACCTAGAAGATTCCTTCCTTCTCCAAGTCGCATATCTCCCTCTGAGGTCGGGTGCCATGGTTAGCCATCCTAATAGATCTTATAAATTCTCTTCTTTTCTCCACAGTGCATACAGGGTAGTTGTTTCACAGTCATCGTAAGAGTGCCAGAAACTACAGTCCTTCCGCAATAAGTGTGAGCAGTTTTTGGACAACTAACTCCAGGCTGTGAGACTATTGCCATATGCATGTACTGGTAGGTCACACTCTTTAAATGAAGAATGGTGAACAATTCTCTTGGATTGCTTATACATTACCAGCTTATAATTCAGCAAGTTTGTTCATTTTCACTGCATTTCAAACTGCATTGCCACACTGTTACACACATCAGCACGGTCTGATGTGTATCTAAGTCACCCACTGTATTTCTACACAAGAGGCTCTAGCAAAGGCAGGGATGTCTTTATCCGATGAACAGTCCTCAATTGGGATTGAAGCTGGTTTGGGGGCAAAAACACATCAAAATTCAATGTTTCAGAAGAAACTGCAGGGTAGAGGTGGATGACAGCTAACAATGTGTAGCTTTCAGTGTATCTGGAAAAGTGTGCATGCACACGAAAGCTCATACCAAGAACAAACTTAGTTGGTCCCTAAGGTGCTACTGGAAGGGATTTTTTTATTTTATTTTGTTTTGAATGTGTATCCTATCACTGCTTCCCAAAACAGTTGTGGGAGCATACTGAATGCAGAGTAAACAGGAGTGTGTACACAGCCTTTATTTAGAACAAACTCAAACACACACTGGGCATGAGAAAAGCCCACCAGAAATCTGGGTCCTCGGTTGCCTCAGGACCCTGGTAGCAGCCACAGCTACTGAGCTTTGTGTAAACCTGGACCAGAAGTGCTCCAGACCCTGGCACACTGGAACATGCATAAAACATGAACTGAATCTCTATCCTTGCAGTCACTTGGTTTCCCCTCCCCACCCCCACCTTGGGCTGGCTTTTCCATTCAGATTCATGATCAACAGCAACTGATCAAATGGTACTGGCTATTGCACAGAGTTCAACATCATTATTGGTTGAGCCCATCAAAGGCTGGGCCTGAACCTGTGTGGTGTTTGGTACTTGGTTTATAATTGGTTCGGGGAAAGTAACTCCCAAGTTCATCCTACTGAACTTAATGTGTGACTCGGTGCTCACTTGGTGCATTGTTGTGATGTCAGGTGGTTAACAGATAGGCTGCCTAACCCACAGTTCAAATTTAGCTGGCAATCTAGCCCACTGGGCTGAAAAGGAGCCCCATCCTTGGAGCAGGATGGACCAATGGTCCCACTGAAGGCGATTTCCTCTGCTCCTGTTAACAGCTAAACATACATACCGGTAGCAACATGATGCCCAAAGGTAGCTAAGGGAGAGACTGTTTCAGCACCAAAAAGTAACACAAAGCACAGAAAAACTAAGCATATATAGTAGATACAATATATTAGTGGTGGTATCACAGGAGGTAGTAATAACAGATTTCTTAAATCATTGTAAAGAGGAACAATGAGTATTAAAATATATGATTACAAAGACGAGAAAAGGATTATAATTGCAGAGAGCATGTTTGAAAAGAGAAAAAAAAAGAATTCTGAAGATGATTATAGCAAAAGTAAACATAATTTCCATTATTATTCCACCACATCTCTGTATATAATTTAGGGTAGAACCAGCATGGAGTTACTGTGCGGTAAAAGCATGAGTGTGTTATTACCTTTGGTATTTGAGAATGAGCTTAAAAATAGCGCTGAAAGATTTAACAGGTGTGTGTATTTACTTTAGCAGAAATGGTTCTTGTGTTTAGGAACCCACTCTGTATAGAAATTATTATATAGTATTTTTATGTTAACATGGATTAACTGCAGCTTCTGGACAACTTCAAAGGCAGCCCCACATAAATTGCATTGCAGTAATCAAGCACTGAGATTACTGATGGCCAGATTATCCCTGTCCAGGAATAGCCATAGCTGGCATACCAGCTGAAATGGCAGAAGGCACAACTAAAATCATAGAATCATAGAATCCTAGAGTTGGAAGAGACCACAAGGGCCATCCAGTCCAACCCCCTGCCAAGCAGGAAACACCATCAAAGCATTCCTGACAGATGGCTGTCAAGCCTCTGCTTAAAGACCTCCAAAGAAGGAGACTCCACCACACTCCTTGGCAGCAAATTCCACTGTCCAACAGCTCTCACTGTCAGGAAGTTCTTCCTAATGTTTAGGTGGAATCTTCTTTCTTGTAGTTTGAATCCATTGCCCCGTGTCCGCTTCTCTGGAGCAGCAGAAAACAACCTTTCTCCCTCCTCTATATGACATCCTTTTATATATTTGAACATGGCTATCATATCACCCCTTAACCTTCTCTTCTCCAGGCTAAACATACCCAGCTCCCTAAGCCGTTCCTCATAAGGCATCGTTTCCAGGCCTTGGACCATTTTGGTTGCCCTCCTCTGGACACGTTCCAGCTTGTCAGTATCCTTCTTGAACTGTAGTGCCCAGAACTGGACACAGTATTCCAGGTGAGGTCTATACAATGGCAGAGGTGGTTTTAGAGAAGCTTGACTGCTTTGCCCACACTGGACACCACAGCAATGCTGTAGAATGGAGCGTGAGGATCAGGGCACTGAATTTTAGTGTCGCACAGGGTGATGCTGAAGTTTGAGAGCCCAAAGTCCACCATTGGCAGTGAAGCCACTTGAGTCTCTAGTGACAAAGCTGAATTAGACGATGAACCTGGGCGAGAGTCACCCTGCCCAGAACAGGTAAATGAACACCTTCCCAGATCCATGAGCCCCCCACCCACAAGACCACTTACCAGGATTCTATCCCAGCTTATTGATCCTCATCCATCCCACAGCTATAACCAGACATTGACTTAGATGTTACAGAGAAATAGAGCTGAATGGGGGAGCTTGAGAAGAATGGCAACCTGGATCTTTCTGTTAGCTCCAGCTGACAGAAGATACTGGTAACTATGTGGTGCTTGATAATAGCCAGACAGATAGCCTGGCTATATCAATTGCTCTGGAGATAAGAGTGATCTGGGATTGTCCTCACGAAGCTTGATCAAAGCCATTGTTCTGCTGTCTGCGCCTTGCAGTGAGACAGGAGTTTACAATGGGCTGGCAGGAGGAGGAAAACAGCATTATACCCAAACACCATGTAATCACCTGAAAAACAGGTTAAAAAAAGGGTTGCATGCTCTCTTTCGGTTTTGAATTGGATGGGGGACTATGTATTGAGCTTCCTGCATGACAGAGGGTTAGACTAGATGACCATTGGGATGCCTTCCAACTCTACAGTTCTTTGATTCTATATATAGCTTTAATTCTATTAATGTTTAATTGATTTTTTAATGATTCCAACCCCCGCACCCTCATGTTTTTAGCTGTTCCTATTTTATCTGTGAGGGACCCAGGTGGCGCTGTGGGTTAAACCACAGAGCCTAGGGCTTGCTGATCAGAAGGTCGGCGGTTCGAATCCCCGCGACAGGGTGAGCTCCCGTTGTTCGGTCCCAGCTCCTGCCCACCTAGCAGTTCGAAAGCACGTCAAAGTGCAAGTAGATAAATAGGTACCGCTCTGGCGGGAAGGTAAACGGTGTTTCCATGTGCTGCTCTGGTTCGCCAGAAGCGGCTTAGTCATGCTGGCCACATGACCCGGAAGCTGTCTGTGGACAAACGCCGGCTCCCTTGGCCTATAGAGTGAGATGAGCGCCGCAACCCCAGAGTTGGACACAACTGGACCTGATGGTCAGGGACCCCTTTACCTTTATTTTATCTGTAAGGTGCCTTGAATTCCTGTCAGGGGAAAAGGCGGTGTTTGTGTTTGTGTGTAATAAATGGGACTCCTAGAGCCTGGCACAGGAAGAAAGCAATCAGAAGTATAGAAGACAATTACCGGTATTTCTGAAAACCTTCAGACTAGAGCGGAGCCCTCTACAGCAATTTTAGTTAGTTTAAAATATAAAGAAGCTGTTAGCCGAGGTTCTCCTCTGTTCAGAATGGGAGCATAGGTGCCAACTCTCCAGGGCCCTGAGTGTCCGGGCTCCTACAATTTTTTTTTTCTGTGGGTACTTGGCCTCCACAACTCCCTCCGCTGCTGCCTGCTGCCTCCATGGCCACATCTGTGCAATGCCCCCTCACCTCCGCATGCCACCCATAGCCTGCAGCAGTGGGCTCAGCCAGAGCCCATCAGAGTGACTGGAGGACCTGATGCAGCTCAACGCAGCCGTAGCAGGGAGGAGCCCTGGCGCGCCCTCTGAAAGGGCTGGCAGGGCCTGTTGTGACGGTCTCCGTGGGGCCACCCTTTGCCCTACCTCTGGCACTCAGGCCCGGTCCAGTCGGAGGCGGCAGCCGTGGCAGGTTGCATGCAGTGGAAGCAGGGGCAGAGGCCATGGTGCCGGAACACGCATGTCATGCCACATTGACATCACATTGAGACATCATTATGGCATGGCACATGGCACACGCCGACGTTGGGCACCCACAGTTTGGGGCCAACGTCAGTGCCCTGAATGGGAGGGAAGGGGGTTGTCCTGAAATGTAGACATGTTTAAAGGCGTGTTCAGTGTAGAAGAGCCCAAGCCAGTGCAAACTGGACCTCGGCACGAAAACAAAAACACAGGTGTCTGTGGGGAGATTTTTTGGATGGGTAGGCAAAGTGAAACACTGAAAGTGGGGAGCAGGCTAGTTTCTCACAAAAAATGAGACGACCGTTATGTGTACATTTTGCCTGATAACCAAGGTTGTACAAATGTTAAAAATTCAATCTTTTTTTTAAAAAAAAAATCAAGGTGAGCAGTAGGGATTTCCGATTCAGCTGCAGGGAGAGGCAGTTGCCCACCTCCTTAGCAGGTTGTCATGCTCCTGCTGGTTCTTAATTATGAAGACATTGGGGCAGAAACTACAAGCAGCCTAACCGGTCCCAGTGTACGAATGAATGATGAGCACGGAGAGTTCATTTGTTTCTTCAGTTTAAAATTCATTTTTAGCTCAGATGAAGGCCCTTCTGCTTTCTGCTTAATCTGAAAATCCAAGGGGATGAAGGGGAGAAAAGATCTCATTTGTTACTGCCATGGTATGTCGTGCTCGGCATGAATTTTGCAGAGGACCCTGTAACACTGTGTAGCTGCTTAGCCGAGAGTGCCAAGGTAACTGATCTTACTCTAATTTCTCACAAGTAGCTGTTTCTCAGGACCAAAACAGACCACACACAGTCCTTACGTGTGGGTGTGTATTCAAATTCCCAGTGAAGCAAATAAAAAGCCAGCGAAATAACAGTGACAAACATCATTATCTAGCCAGGTGCCTCAAAGAACTCCCAGAATAAAACGGTTTATGTAGGCTTTAAAACATCAGGAGGGATTGGGCCTGTTTGGTTGTCTACTTTTGACATTAAAAAATTCTTATACTGTGCTGGGGTGGAACTCAAAGTGGGTGTAGAGACACACCCCAATAATTTTGGCAGGCATAGGAGAGATGCTACAAAAATATATATATCAATCAACACCTTTATTAGCATATATAAAACAAAAACAAAAACATACAAACCACCTGTATATATAATAACTCTACAACATACAAGACAAAAAGGAGAGGAGAAGAAAATAAGGAATCCTCAGCAGTCATTGTTAGATAGGCCAGATGTACTGGCTTTAATTTCATAGATCCTATTCAAATAATGAGCCATAACTCTAGTGAGTTCAGGGGAGTCATCCCTCAGCAGAAGCTGGACCGCGAGTTGTTTGTTGGGGAGGGCCCTGAGCCACATAAAGGATATCGATGGGCCAAAATAAAAAATGTTAGAGGGAGGGCAATCCAGTATCATAGAGTCCGACACTTTCTGGCCACAAGGGCAGAGTCTGTTCTAGCAGGGGATTCCTTTGAGCCTTCCAAATCTATACTAATAAAGTGCAAGTGTCTCTGCGTCCAGTCCCTGTGTCCGTGGGATTGCGCTACTGCGCATGTGCCCCACGGACAGCCGTTGGGACTTGGAACGCAGAGACTTCGGGCGGCCGGGCGAAACTGTTGAAGCGGCGGGTGTGCACGGGCACGCGGCGGGTGCGCGCTCGCGTGGACGTACTTCTAAGCGGCAGCGGCCGTTACAAGTGGCGGCGGGCGAGCAGTCTGTTTTTAAAAATGTTTCACCACATGTGTTCTAGCGCCCGTTAATTTAACGGGTTTAAAGCACTAGTATATGTATATTTGCCTAAAGCACTTTCCTGAGTTTTCTGGAACTAGACTGAAAGCAAAAATGGGCTATAGGTTTTGTTGTGTAGACCGGGGGTGGGCAACTCCAAGAGACTGTGATCTACTCACAGAGTTAAAAACTGGCAGTGATCTACCCCCTTTTTGGGGGTTCAGGTCAAAGTTGTTGAGTTTTTTCAGGGAGGAGGTAAAATGTTGAGCTTTTTTAAGGGGAGCCACAGTTGTTCAGCTTCTTTGGGGGAGCCAATGATCTACCAGTGATCTACCACAGACGTCCAGTGATCTACTGGTAGATCACGATCTACCTGTTGGACATGCCTGTGGTAGACAATCCTATTGACCTGTCAGGCCTCCATAGACAATGAAGGGCTCCACTACCAAACAAGTCATGTTCCATCAGCCTATTTTCAGACGTGGCAGGTGCTTGGAACATGAAAATTCCTGAAGATCTCAGATCCTGAGGAGTGCAGAAATTCATAGGGGTCCTTAGGGTTCTTACTTGTAGCAGCGATCCCAGAGCCCTGTGATCTTCAAGACCAGGCCAGCAGAGTTAAGTCATCGCTTGAGTAGCAGACAGGCCTGACATTCCAGCAAGAGAACCCAACAAAGTGTAGAAATAAGACACAATTTTAACATAAATTCTGTTATGTTTAACATAGGTTCTGCCACCACTTTCCATTCTTGGTAACATGGTTGTAGTAGTAGAGTCCTTTAAGTTCCTGGGCTCTATAATTTCTTATAACTTAAATTGGTCAAGCAACATCAATAGTATTATTAAAAAGGTCCACCAGAGGCTGTATTTCCTGCGTCAACTAAGGAAATTTAAATTGTCCCAGGAAGTGTTGATCCAATTCTACAGAGGCATCATTGAAACTGTTCTCTGTAATTCTATAACAGCTTGGTACGGTACAGCCTCCAAGAGAGACAAGAAAAGGCTCCAACGAGCTGTAAGAATTGCAGAAAGGGTAATTGGTGTTAGCTTGCCTTCAATAGAGACAATTTATGCTACCCGAGTTAGGAAGAGAGCAGAGAGAATTGTAGCAGATCCTTTACATCCCGGTCATCATCTGCTTGATTTACTTCCATCTGGACGTCGCTACAGGACTTCATATACAAAATCGGCCAGGCACAAGAATAGTTTTTTCCCTTGTGCCATTAAATTGTTAAATTCGTAGTTGTATAGCTGAAGGGGAGGTAAAATATGGGTGGGGTTTCTTTGCTTCTTTGTATTGTGAGAGGAACAGTGTCTGTATGTTTACATTGCAATGTAGCCGAAACAAATTCCAAGTATGTTGGAAAATGTACTTGGCCAATAATAAATTATTCCTATTCCTATTATTCCTATTCCTATAACAGACACAGCTGTCTACGAAGTCTGCCAGGGAGCCAGATGCCGGAGCTGCAAGACAATTTTGCCCAGCCCCAGGGTGCCAGATTATTTCTCATGGGAGGGAAAAGGGCTGATAAAACACTCTTGTGAAAAGGGAAATCTACTAAATACAGGTCCTTAATTAACAGTGTAACAAGCTAAGCTCCATTTAGGCAACCTGCAGCATATCAACCAGAATGTAAAACAATTAATTATTAGCAGCCAGCTCAGCTACATGTATTTATCCACAGTGCTGCTAATTAAATAGCCAAAGTTCCTTTTGCAGCTCGTTTAGATGTAATTATTGGTCATGACATCTCACATCAATTCAGGCAAAAATGGCCCAGAGATGAAACCACTGTTCTAATGTGCTTGATATTAGCACCAGAACGGTTAAAAATCTCCACCAGAACGGTTAAAAGTTCCCATTTCCATTACTGTTATACCTGGGACCACTCTTAAAAATGACCCAGAAGCTTCAGTTGCTGCAGAATGCAACAGCCAGAATTTTGTTTGGTACAGCCAGGTGTATTAATATTGTTGTTGTTGTTCAGTCGTTCAGTCGTGTCCGACTCTTCGTGACCCCATGGACCAGAGCACGCCAGGCACGCCTATCCTTCACTGCCTCCCGCAGTTTGGCCAAACTCATGCTAGTAGCTTCGAGAACACTGTCCAACCATCTCATCCTCTGTCGTCCCCTTCTCCTTGTGCCCTCCATCTTTCCCAACATCAGGGTCTTTTCCAGGGAGTCTTCTCTTCTCATGAGGTGGCCAAAGTACTGGAGCCTCAACTTCAGGATCTGTCCTTCCAGTGAGCACTCAGGGCTGATTTCCTTGAGAATGGATAGGTTTGATCTTCTTGCAGTCCATGGGACTCTCAAGAGTCTCCTCCAGCACCATAATTCAAAAGCATCAATTCTTCGGCGATCAGCCTTCTTTATGGTCCAGCTCTCACTTCCATACATTACTACTGGGAAAACCATAGCTTTAACTATACGGACCTTTGTCGGCAAGGTGATGTCTCTGCTTTTTAAGATGCTGTCTAGGTTTGTCATTGCTTTCTCCCAAGAAGCAGGCGTCTTCTAATTTCGTGACTGCTGTCACCATCTGCAGTGATCATGGAACCCAAGAAAGTGAAATCTCTCACTGCCTCCATTTCTTCCCCTTCTATTTGCCAGGAGGTGATGGGACCAGTGGCCATGATCTTAGTTTTTTTGATGTTGAGCTTAATTAATATTAAGTATTAATATTACATCAATTTAAAAAAGTTACTTAAGAGTTGTTGTTGTTGTTGTTGTTGTTGTTGTTGTTGTTGTTGTTAATTACATTTGTATACCACCCTTCACCCATAGTTCTCAGGGCGGTTCACATAAAAATACAAGATAAAAGCACAAATTACATCATAAAAAGAAGAACAAGATGAAGCAAACCAATGACCCCCCCCACACACACACACACCTCCCACACCACCACAAACACGTTTAAAAGGACACAGGATGCCAAAGTTCTGGCTTTGCTTCTGGACCCTATTTGATGGGCTGGCATTTACCTTTGAGACCCTAGATGCTTTGGGTCCTGAAAACCTGTGGGGAAACCTCTTCTTCTATCAACCCACCTGCACCTTAATTATTTTGTGTTAAATTTATACCCTGCACCTTCCCCCAAAGGGTCAAGATATTAACCGTTATGCATGAAATTTCATATATATCTATATAATCCCTAGTATAGTAAGATAAGACCTTTGGAGCAGGCATTTTAAAAAAAGTTTTTTATGAACCGCCCTAGTAGGGCAGTAATTGTTCCTTGATAATTTGTCACCCCTTCCATTATGAAACATAGGGCAACACACCGCCTACGCCCCCCCCCTTGCTATGCCCCTGCTTCAGAGGTATATGCATTCTCATTTGGGTAGTAGTAAAGCCATCATTACTAGTAGCCATTGATATCCTCCATGAAATGTTTGTTAGAGATTTCAAAGTGCCTACGTGCAGAAAGTCAGCTTATCACCTCTGTAGCAATTACCAGTTGGCAGAAAGCCAAGATCTGCTCTCTCTCCAGACCCTTAGCAACGACCTGTGATTGGTCAATGAGTTCCTAAAGAATGAGCTCTGTGTGAGAGCTGTGTGTGGTTGGTTGTTAGTGGTGTACTGAAGGTTGAGAGAGAGAGACAGAGAGGAGAGATTTTATGTTTTGTTTCTTTTATTTGTAAAGTCTGTACATAGTAACTTATGGATACTAGTTGCTTCAATAAATACTGTATATAGTTATCCAAGTGAGTTGCTGAGTTCCTGCGTTGTGCTGTCCAGTTAATGCTCAACAGCCAGAAGCTTCCAGAAAACCTGCAGTTAACTCTGCTGTGTCCAGGACTACGTTATTTCCTGACACTAAATCTTAAGAATGTTTTGATCCAAAAACTCCAAGTGCCCCTGATTCCCAGGGATGTCCCTGATTTAGAGAATCTGTCCTGGTTTCTGATTTGATCCTGGAATGGCCCGCTTTTCCTTAGGATATCCCTATTTTCATTGGATAAATGTTGGGGGTATGGAGTTATCCAACCCCTGAACCATCTGAATGTCTTATCATGTTTTTATATGTGTTTTAAGATGCCCAGGGTGGCTGGGGCAACCCAGTAACATGTGTGGGCTATAAACAGTAAAATTATCATTCTGGAATGGGACATTCTTACTTTCATTGGAGAAATGTTGGAGGGTGTGTCAATCCTGAGTGTCCTGGCATTTTGAGGGCAAAAAGGTCTAGAGAGGCCTGGCAGTGATTTCTAGAAAATGAGCTGTCTAATCCCAAATCTGCCTGGCAACAGCCTCTGATCTATAAATCCTTTTACAAATCCCTAGGGTCTAGGGACTCTCAGAAGCTAAGCAATTCTGAGGAAAATTACTCTGTACTGACCAGCCTTATAGCGCAGTCATTCGAGCATGAGACTTAATCTCAGGGTTGTGGGTTTGAGTCCCACACTGGGCAAAAGATTCCTGTATTGTAGTGGGTTGGACTAGATGACCCTTGTGGTCCCTTCCAACTCTACAGTTCTCTGACTCTATGACTCAGGTACATGTTCATTGTTTCTTATTTTGTATTAAGGCTGGGTCCTGATGCTGAGCCCTGGTATAAATTAATCGCTGTAAGGGCATAGTAGCAGGTGTGGAATTAAGGGAGCGCAACCACTAGCCCTGCCAAGAGGGTGTCACAAGGAGCACAACAACAATGAAAAACAGCAGAAGGCAAAAGGAGGGGGGCACCAAATTTTGGCATCACACAGGGTCCCATTGAAATTTTAAAACCCACAGCCTACTACTGATAGTAGCTCTGGAAGAGGCTGACTCCTTTGCAAACATTCATATAGGCCAGGCTTCCTCAACCTCGGCCCTCCAGATGTTTTTGGCCTACAACTCCCATGATCCCTAGCTAGCAGGACCAGTGGTCAGGGATGATGGGAATTGTAGTCTCAAAACATCTGGGGGGCCGAGGTTGAGGAAGCCTGATATAGGCCTTTCATACATATTGAAGCTGTGTATGTGAATGCACAGCTGTGTTTGGCAATATCTACTAGAGATGGTAGATAAAGGTCTACCTTGCAGACAAAGGTCCGTATAGTTAAAGCTATGGTTTTCCCAGTAGTAATGTACGGAAGTGAGAGCTGGACCATAAAGAAGGCTGATCGCCGAAGAATTGATGCTTTTGAATTATGGTGCTGGAGGAGACTCTTGAGAGTCCCATGGACTGCAAGAAGATCAAACCTATCCATTCCTTAAAGAAATCAGCCCTGAGTGCTCACTGGAAGGACAGATCCTGAAGCTGAGGCTCCAATACTTTGGCCACCTCATGAGAAGAGAAGACTCCCTGGAAAAGACCCTGATGTTGGGAAAGATGGAGGGCACAAGGAGAAGGGGACGACAGAGGATGAGATGGTTGGACAGTGTTCTCGAAGCGACTGGCATGAGTTTGGCCAAACTGCGGGAGGCAGTGGAGGATAGGGGTGCCTGGCGTGCTCTGGTCCATGGGGTCACAAAGAGTTGGACACGACTGAACGACTGAACAACAACAACAACTAGAGATGGTTATCTGACAAGTCCCCTTGTGCTGTGTTCCTGTAATTTTGATTCTTGTTTTATTAACTTAAGTCTTCTCCACCATGTCTACAGGTGTTTCTAACACATTCTATGTCCACTTCTCACATCTGATGAGCTGGCAGCTCATTATTAATGTTTGAGCCACAAAATATCCAAGTGTTCTGTTACATTTGACGTTTGCTTTAGTCGCCTAAAGCAGTGTTTTTCAACCTTTTTTGGGCAAAGGCACACTTGTTTCATGAAAAAAATCACGAGGCACACCACCATTAGAAAATGTTAAAAAATTTAACTCTGTGCCTATATTGACTATATATAAAGTAATTCTCTTGAATAGGAATCAAATAAACACAAAGAAAGTATTTTATAATTACTTTATTATGAAATAGTAAGTAAACAGAAATATGAAAAATTATAAAATACTTTATTCAGTGTGCAACCTGGGTCTGTTTGGCTGTTTTTTTTAAATCTTTCGAATTTTTCAATTTTTCCCACGGCACACCAGGCAACATCTTCGCGGCACACTAGTGTGCCACGGAACAGTGGTTGAAAAACACTGGCCTAAAGTGACTAAATCCACCCAAATGAATGAAGTATGGCATGATATTCACATTATAACAGAAATATCTATGTGTTCTGGATATTCAAAAATGCCTGTCCATAGACCATTAGTTCAGAAATGTACTCTTGGGTATTATTCTCCCTGGGAGGGTGTTTCAATTTGTCCAGCGACAAAAGTAGTCATCCATCTTTATGACATGAATAAGCAACTTCAGAATTTGTTATCGGAGTTCCAGAACAATGTTCCAGATGTCCTTATTTCTTGACCCGTATACTGATATTTAATTTACTACTGCATTCAGCAAAATTTTAATGACATTCAAGGATAGAGATTAATGCGCTCCCCCCTCGATGCATAACCATCTAAACGTTGCACACATGCTCACTAATATTCAATTTTTCTGCAGCAGTACCATATGAGTTCCATTTGTTTGACTATAGAAAGCCTATTTAAAAAGAAATTGCCATATTCTATTTTAAAATAGCATCTATTGGTACATTTGGGAGTTTTTTCCCCCCGTGGTGGAAGCATAACCAATCAGACCAGAAAACTGCAAGGATTTAAACCTCATCCAGAAACCTTCACCAGCATTAAGTTGCCATACATCTGGGATATAGCCGGCAAATGGCCATCAGTGTCTGGGCAGAAATTGCTGAAATGTCTGAGAAAATCTGGATGTATGGCAACCCATGTCGGCAGTGTGGATTCCCCTTAAAAACAGCTCAAAGAAAAGCTCAACATTTCTGTCCAGATTTTCACTTTTGGCTCGCTGGAACAATATCACACCAATCCTCAAGGTATTGCGCTGGCCATCAATAAGTTTCCACTCCAAATTCAAGGTATTGTCAATGACTTTTAAGCCCCAAATGAGGGGAGAGAGGGAGAGAATAGGAGGAGTAAACAAGAGGAGAATGGCCTGCTTCCAGCCATATCAATTTACAGGATTTTGGTTGGGGATTAGAATTGGGTGAATGGAGTGAAAAACCTCCCCCATGCTATAAGGGAGGAAGAAAGGATACTCAATAGTTATTGTCAGGGATTGCCCGGCTCCTCACGAGGAGAGGGAGAGGGGAGGTCCTACTCGGGAGGAGAGCTGGGGCGAGGGTGTTCCTTGGGAGGAGCAAGGGGAGAGAGGTCCTCCTCTCGAGGAGGAGAGGGACAGGAGGACTACTGGAGGGGAAGGGCTGGTTGGAGGTCCTGCTCACGAGGAGGACAGGGAAAGAGGTCCTCCTCGGGAGGAGGACTGGGAGAGCAGCTCTTCGGGAGAGGAGGGCTCTCTAAATTACAGGGAACCCCAGCCACTTCTGTCCACGGACTCCTTCTCCTCTAGCATTTCCCCTGAGCTCTCTCCAAGGGAGGAGGAGGTGCAGGGGCTTGGAGACTCTGGGCAAAGACCCAGCACCGCCAGCCAGAGAGGATCTGAGGAAGAACTGCCGCTTCCGGCGCCAGCACAGCATCGGGGGGTCAGGAGGCACCGCAGACGTCGTTTTAGGGTGCCGAGACTTTGGTGTTGGGCGGGAAACCGGAGAGGGGCACTTCCGGATTCTGCAAGTGACTGAGCGGTCATGTTTTGAACTAGCTCTACACTGTAAATAGTAATGCACAATAAATAGTCTTAGCTACTGAAGGCTCTGTCGTTACTCATGAGCAACACTTGGGAAGAATCTGACAGTTATGTACTACCTCTGTATCCCACTTCCCTTCCTCTAAGGATGTTCAGGCTGGTATACATAGTTCTCCCCCTTCCCATTTTATCCTCACAACAACCCTGTGAGGTAGGTTGGCCAAGGGGGCTGTTACTGGCCCAAGGTCGCCCAATGAGCTTCATGGCTAAGTGGCAATTTGAACCCTGGTCTACCGGATCTTAGCCCAGCCTTTTAACCACTGCCCAATGCTGGCTCTCTTTTCCTCAAGCTTTTATTTATAGGGCAATAAAGCACATAAGCTTGAGCCTGGGCATCATAACTGTTGATAGCACCACAGAGGATGGTTTCAAGAAAATGTTTCTGTCTGCCTCTTTAATGCCCCCAATAAAGCTACGGTGCTCCTACTGGTTTAGGAGTAATCCCTTCATCTTGATCTCCTTGCCCACAATTAGTGCTGTATTTGCCAGCTCAGCTCTTACTGCCCCTTTAAATCACTTTCTTGGAGATTCTGCGAGCTATTGAATGAAGATGGGGACATTTATTCAGCCATGCCTGTCATGTAGCTATTTAATAATCTGCTATCTTTATACCAAAGTGATAACAGTTCTGTTTTCCTGCTTTCTCTCCACGCTCCCTCCCTGCATGGGTGCCACCATTCTCCAGCAGACACTATGCCAGCCCTCAGACCCCTCATCAAGCCTCAAGAAGAGGACCAAGAAGGGCAAAAGACTTTGGACATAATATCATGCTAGATGACTGGGAAAAACTTTGGAAGGAAGGAATGAAATTTACGGCATGCACGTCAATAAAAGAAAATATGTTAAAAATGATGTATAGATGGCATATTACCCCAGTTAAACTAGCAAAGATGTATAAGTCTGATAATAAGTGTTGGAAATGTAAGGAAAATGTCGGTACCTTTTATCATATGTGGTGGGAGTGTAAGAAGGTGAGGGCATATTGGGATATGATATATCATGAGTTGAGAAAAATGTTGAAATATAATTTTGTTAAAAAACCTGAAGCCTTTTTACTAGGTATTATAGGTACAGACATTAAAAAACAGGATGTTAAACTTTTCCAATACGCAGTGACTGCAGCTAGGATTTTGCTAGCACAAAGGTGGAAACAAGAAGAAATACCGACAAAAGAAGACTGGACAGTGAAATTAATGGAATATGCAGAACTGGACAAAATGACGGGAAGAATCCGGGAACAGCGGGACCAGAAATTCATCAAAGACTGGTTAAAGTTTATAAACTATTTGAAAGACAATTTGCAGTTGAATACGCTAACAGGACTGCAAGAAGCTTTGTAGTTAATGTGTAGAAATATTATTGTAAGTATGGTAGATAGGGAGTAAGAAAAGTATGATAATGTAAGCAATGGTAGATTTAAGAAGTATATTGTTAAGATATAACTTTGAATGCCATGTGGAAGGTCTGAGGGAGGTCACGGCTATAATAGCCAAAACTGGAGATTGATTGTGAATGTATATTTTATTTTCTGTAGTAATTTAGTATAAAATAATAAAAAATTATTTAAAAAGAAGAAGAAGAAGAAGAAGAAGAAGAAGAAGAAGAAGAAGAAGAAGAAGAAGTTCATCTGCCATCAATCTGATCACTATGTCAAAATTAAGCGTAACTGGCACGGAAGCCCAGAGGTATTGACAACAGAGTCCGCAGAAGGCTCAAGGGCCAAATCTTGATGCCCAACATTGGGTATGGTAGCAGTAAGAAGACAATGCACATGTTGCCTTCAGGATTCAGAAAGTTCCTTGCCCACAACGTCAAAGAGCTGGAGGTGCTGATGATGAGCAACAAGTCCTATTGTGCAGAGATTGCTCACAATGTTTCATCCAAGAATCGGAAGGTAATTGTGGAAAGAGCAGCTCAGCTTGCTATCAAAGTCACCAATCCAAATGCCAGACTGCGCCAGTGAGGAAAATGAATAAATAGTTGTTCTTGTACAACTGTATTTAATAAAAAGTTTTAAAAAGTGTTGGGGGGAGGCGGAACAGCTCTGTTTTCCCTTCCACTGTGAACGAGTGTACGTGTTCCTCTTTACATATTATGCTAAACAGGTCATTTATATCTGGATTCAGTAACTGTAATCATTTGTTCATGTTTTCTTTTAATAGTTCAGTGAATGAATGTGGCATATTAGGAGGGGATGTTTCTAGGCAGCACTGAGGAAAGTTCAATTCAGTAATGGATAGAAATACCGTAAGCGTGTAACATCCCACACACAACATTATAATGGAATTTTACCTTGGTGTGTTTCTAAATTATTTCAGCAAAGATCTCAGGTGATTCAACCAGTCTAGGCATGTCTGATCTTACCAACTCCAATGTTTTATATGCATACGGATGTCTATAGTATTACTATTTATATTTGAAAATTGCCACAAGAAACCCCAAATATCTGCTCTCTTTTTTTTTGCTCTTTTTTATTGTATTTCGATTTTTTACATCCGCCATTATCTCAAACATATTATACATACTTTTCATTTGTACTTGTTTTACAAATTAAATTCCACTGTATAAATTAATAAAATGTATGTACGAGAGTAATTTCATATGTAATTTCTCTTTCGTTGGCTCGTTTATCTTGCTTCCTCATGCACACAATAATGACAAAAATACTACTAATAATGAAAAGCATGAAAATGTAAAACTACACATATTATATTCTTTTATATCTTTTTAACAATACAATACTAAAGAAAAAAGGAAAAAAAGAAAGAAAGAAGGAAAGGAAAAAAAACAAGAAGAAAGGGGGAGGGGGGAGAGAGGGGAAGGAAAGAGGGGAGGAGACAAAAAAGGGGGGAAGGGGGAGAGGGAAAAAAAGCAAGAAGAAGTAGTCAGAATAATAAAATAATAAAATAAAATAAAAGGAGAAGAAAAGAAGAAGAAAATAAAAGAAAAAGAGAAAAAAAGCACACAAATATTAATCTCTTTTGTTAGACTTCCCATCTTTTCCCTATGAACATTCATTTTCTCATTATGAATGTGCTCAACACTGCTATATTATCTTTTGTCTCCATTCAAAAACATTTCAAATTCTACATTTAGCCAAATATCTGCTAGGCTGCCTCCTTCCCCATCACTCTGCCCATCCACTGAGATTGGCTAATATTCCACACTGGCTTTCAGGTGATATTTTGAATATACTTTTGGGGCTAGAGACCCCAGAGGGCCCTCCATCTGATTCTCATGAGAGACGATGACTCATTTACTGCTAAATATATATATTTTTAGAGTGCTTCCTCCTTATAAGAACAGACATGCATTTCCAGTACAGTTCAATGAAATCCACTTAACATTTCCTAAGAAAGATAACTCTTTCTCCCTTACTTAACTTTCATCACTTCCTGCCTGGCTTGAGTGTGAATCAGAAGGAATGCATGGGAAATTTATTGCTGCATGAATCTCAGCTGGTGAGCATATTTGCTCCTTAAATTATGTGAGCCACTGACAATGCTTGTGAACAATTGATGAGAAGGAAGCCAGGGAAGCTGTTACCTTCTCTGGTAACAAGAGATAGATAACTCACAGCCCCGATTCGTTCTTAGCAAGTGAACGGGTGTAATAACATTAACTATCAGCGTAAGAAAGAGCATATCATTAAATATTATACAGGATACTTGAGCATGTTTTACTAGTAACTGGCAATTTTTGGTATTTTCCATTTCATCATTTATAAATCTGAGCCTATAAAGGGATGTATCCAACTGAGACCTACTCAGAGCAGACTGACTGAAATTAATGCACTCTCCCCTCCTGCGATCTCCAGTAACTGGTACTCAGAAGCATAGCTGTCTCTGACCGTGGAAGCAAAGCAGAGCCATTGTGGCTAGGAGCCATTGATAGCCCTCTCCTCCTCCATGAATTTGTCTAGTCCTCTTTTAAAACCATCCAAGCTGGCCATCATCACTGCCTCCTGTGGGTGTGAGTGCCATAGTTTAATCATGCACTGCATGGAAAAGTAATTTGTTTTATCTGTCCTGGATCTTCCAGCATTCAGCTTTGTTGCATGTACGTGAGTGCTTATGAGAGGGGAAGAAAAACCTTTCTCCATGTCATGCGAGGCAATCCGTTTTGAGCCTGCCGTGCGTTGGAGGGAGAAGGGTTGGAAAGTTTGTACTGGGCTCTCAGCCTGGATCAGGCCTCTGTCATCCTCTACCTGCCTCCTGCCATGCTTAAGAGAGGACTTAAGAAGTGACTAACGCTCATTTGGCCCCACGGTGATGATGATCTCAGTGGAAGACCTGGTCTCAATCCCAACTTTCTTCTGTACTTGGACAAAGTTCATTGCTTCTTGACCTCAATTTCCCACCTGCAAAACGGAGTGCACCCCGAACTGTTTCAAAACGTTTTATTGCAGTGATAAAGCGTGTTCTCCTCCATGGAGAGCACGTGTTGCGGTGGGGGCTAGCAAGTCACCCCTCTGCTGCTGGGCGGGTTTGTTTGGATGGCCACTACTGTGATTGGGCTCTGGCTGTCGTTGGGGAGATTCATATGTTGCAACTTGTTGATGGACAGTCCAGAGCCTATAAATGACCCTGCACTCAGCGTTGGAGCCCTCCTGGCTTCGTGCATCGGATCGCCCGCCCTCCCGCCCTGTTATTAGGCCTCTGCATTGACCTTGCTATGCCTGTCATGGGGTCGTCTGCGTTGTAGCAGGGGCCTGGTAGGAATTTTTTCCACTTGGCTGATTGGCTGGTGCCATTTGGTTTTCGCCTACTGCGTAGCAATTAGTCACAACTTGTAAGGTTGGCGGTTAGGCATTGGTTATAAATTGGTTGAGGAGGGGCAGAGTTGGCTGTGGTTGCCCCTCCTATGCTGCGAAGGGGCAGGTTGGCTGTGGTTGCCCCTTCAATGCTGCTGCTGCAAGGGGAATTCCGTTAAAGGAATCCAGGGGCTCACCATGCTTGTCCGTATCCCCCGGTCGGGGGCCAGGGCCCACGCAAGAGCCCCTGGGAGCATTAGGGGAGAACGGGCGCACACTCTCTCCCCAAAGTGTTTTCCCCTATACTGACTCCACAGGCGGGTGGATGTCAGTTCTGTCCCCAGCGGGACAGATAGTCTTAACCAATGCCTAAGCAACCACTCACTTATTTTGTATTCAATAAAGTTGTGGCCAAATTAATGCCAAAAACCTTAAACTTATATATGGTGTGAAGTGTGTTTTACTTGAGGGGTGTTTGGGGACCTCGACACGCAAATAAGATACAGACTGATTAGCACATTTAAATGTGAAGCGAAGTGAAGGCAGAATTTGATGTTACAAGATACATGGAGCCTCTGTTTTCCAGATCTCCTATTAATGTCTCACGTAATATGACATGTGACATGAAGTCATCATGACAGCCACCTTCAAATATCTCGAGGGATTTCACATGGAAGATGGAGCGAGCTTGTTTTCTCCTGCGCCAGAGAGTAGGACCAGAACCAATGGATCCAAGTTACAAGAAAGGATATTCCGACTCAACCTTAGGAAGAACTTGCTGATTGTGAGAGCTGGTTGACAGTGGAATAGACTCCCTTGGGAGGTGGTGGACTCTCCTTCCTTGGAGGTTTTTAAGCAGGGGTTGGATGGCCATCTGTCATGGCTGCTTTAGCAGGGGGTTGGGCTAGATGACCGTCAGGATCCCTTCCAACTCTATGATTCTATGATTCCATGCTGTTGCTGCAGATATTAATATTGAAGTGACTGGATGCATAAAAACTGACTCCTTTTGAAATGAAGCGTTGTCCAGACCAGTTAGATGGTTCAAAGCTTTACTCGCAGAACTTCCTTCAAAACAGAACAGAAACATCAAAGATTCCATATAAGATATTGTGCTGTCCAGCACAGGCTCAGCAACTTAGAAATAAAAGATAATTCCAAATGGACCTAGAAACAGAGGTCTCTCTCTCTCCTTAGAGCCTCCATTTTGCCTGGAACTGTTGTCCCCTTTCGGAAGACTCTCATAAATGTCTTCACGTCAACAGAGCCTGAGAAGGAAGACTCAGCCACCTCCCTTCCAAGATGGCAAATTTGCAATTCAATACCTCCCATGTGTTCCAAGGTTAAAACACCACATCAGAACTACTGGAAAACAATAACAATAGTTAATTATCAACCCACCTTGGCAGCTCAGAGAGCTCTTCTTGACACACTCCTGTGGAGTTTTCCAGTGTTAAACCTTTCAGCAATACACACAGGCATTTTTCCATTCCAGTGTCAATTAAACAATTATACTTAACAGCTGTGTGTTGCCCTCTCCCAGTGACAGAATGAATGATACGAAAGCAGGGCAATGCACAGTGTCATGCCATGCCATGTGTTGTGTTAACAAACCAGCAAAAAAGAGGCAGAGGAGAACTTCCTGTCTCTCATAATTCTGGCTCTGTTGGAGTGGATCACTGTTGAGCAGAGCCAGATTTAGGTTTGATGAGGCCCTAAGCTACTGAAGGTAATGGGGCCCTTTATATGTCCAGCTGTCCTTTGTCAACAACAAATTGTCACTGTTTTTTGTGTTGAATATATGCTATATGGTAATTTATGGACCTAATAGGTATCTAAAGCCATTTTATTTGTTTTTTTATCTTATATTTTGGAAATGTACATCCATTTTTTAAAAAATTTAAATTTGGGGGGGCCACCAAGAGAGTGGGGCCCTAAGATACAGCTTGTTTAGCTTATAAGTAAATCCGGCACTGTTGTTGAGATTTGGCAATGGGGACCTGATTTGGTCCGCCGCCTACCCTAGAAACCTTTCTCTGCTTTTCATTGGAAACAGGAAACATTAGGGCAATGATTTCTCAAGACAAACCTGATTTCAAATATTAAGTTTTTCAACTGATGCAATCCACCTCTGGACCCGTGGCTGAAGAAACCATGTGCAATCCCTACAGGAACACGAAACATAAGAATGGTATTCAACTAAATTTTACTCAGAGTAAACCCATTGAAATTAATGGATTTCCATAGGGAAATGAAACTGCAGCATGAGGAATGGCCAGACTGCCCAGCTGAGCTGTTTAATGGAGGGGGTGGGGCTTGGGGTGAGTTGTGGGGGATGGGGGATGGGAGAGGAGGTGGGTCAGATGTAAAAAGGGGGGTTGGTCTAGTGTAGGGGGAGGGTGAAGGGAGACATGGGGTTGGCGAGCAGGCTAGCTATTTTATATTATTAACTATATTAACAACTGTATTAATTGTGACTCGAGGACCCATCTCCCGTATTCAGAAATAAAACACAATGACACATAAATTTTGGTTAATGGAAGGAAAAAGGCCACAACTTTATTGGTTACAGCATGTGAGTGGTATTGGCATAGGCATTGGGTTGAACAAACTACAGTAGACTCCCCCGCAGAGCGTGGAGTCTCTCAAGGGTTAACCGCCCAGGAGGTGGAGCCTGTTGATGCGAAATACAACTGAAGCTCCACCCCTGAAGTCACCGGGGGTCGTGCCATGGCCCTAGCCACCAACAGGGCGTCGGACAGGATCCACGACCGCCGGATACCTTTACGGAATACCCAGCAGTTGGAGGGTTAGGCGATGGCCCGAACCTTACCCCTCCGATACCACACTTAACCCAATGCCTAACCGCCAATCTAACAGAGTTGTGACAATTTGCTACGAGGTAGGCGAAAAACCAAGAGGCTGAGCCAATTTGCCACTTGGACAAAAACTCCTACCAGGCCCCTTGCCCAAACAAGGCGACCAACCGAAGTCCATAGCAATGTCCTACCCTAAAATCAACCTAAGGGAGGGTGGGCGGGTGATCCGACGAGCGAGCGACGCGAAATGGCGGAAAGAGCCGCCGCGGCTGCCTTAGGAGCAGCAAAACCCCACCCCTGCGCCAGCCCTATTGGCTGCCAGCTAGGGGCGCGGCGGCGGCAGGAAAGGTAAGGCTGGGGGCAACGCCCCCCGCCTATGCCGGAGCCGGCTCCCGCTCACAACCCCTCCCCTCCTGGAGGAGGAGAGGCTTTATTTTTTATTATATTATATTATATTATATTATATTATATTATATTATATTATATTATATTATATTATATTATATTATATTATATTATCAACCCTTCAACTCAAAGGGTGTTATATGACTATTGGCAACAAAATAAAACTTGTCAAACAACATTATTAAAGCCATATAAACAACCATTGGCAAACAAACAAAAAAACCCAGGAAATATTTAGATCAATGAAACTGCTTGGGCATGGGAATCACCAGAGTTGTAATAAGGGAGGTGAATTCTTCCACCTAGACAAGTAGCCTACAGTGGAACCTCTAGTTACGAACTTAATTCGTTCCGGAGGTCCGTTCTTAACCTGAAACTGTTCTTAACTAGAGGCGTGCTTTCGCTAATGGGGCCTCTTGCTGCCTCTGCGCCGCCGGCACACGATTTCCGTTCTCATCCTGGGGCAAAGTTCTCAACTCAAGGTACTATTTCTGGGTTAGCGGAGTCTGTAACCTGAAGCATCTGTAACCCGAAGCGTCTGTAACCCAAGGTAGCACTGTAGCTCATCCCAACTCAGGGGAGAATTCATTTATTTCCTTCACAAATCTAACATGCAGGATAAAACTTGCCCTTCGCATCAAAAATTGCTTTTCCTGTTCTGTGCAGCCCCCCTCCTCCCCGGAGGGCTCTTTTTTCTGATGCCACCACTCCAGGGGAAGTGTTTAGTGCATTCTCAGGGGTTCCCCTCCCCTTCTGCTTTGGACTGAAAAATCAACCAACCAACCGTTGCTGATCCGCTCACAGATGCTATACCCCTCAAAAATTGCTGAACACCAATAGCATAAAAACAAAAACAAAAGAGGGTTTAACACAAAAAAAACCCCTGCTCCAACAACATCTAGCAGTAACAGCAGCAAGAAAAAAAGAAATCGTATTTTGAAATTCAGCTACATTTGCAAAGTGCCTGTGGCAAGCCTGGTAGAAAATATATCTTCGTGTCATCTTGGTGTGCCTTATTGCATAAACAGGGTTGTGCAGAAGTATACAGATTTGGTCCTGAATAACTCAAAGGGAATAGGTTTGCCAAAGTTTTTTTTCTTTCCAATCGTGAGTTCTGTAAATGTCTCATGTGAGCATCTTTCGCTAAGTTTTCGTGACTTGATGCATCGTTCAGTGGCAGAATCACACAGCAGGTCCCAAGTACAGCCTTGGTCTCTCCTCTGTCTGGGGGACAAACTGTATGATCCAGCAACCAATGCGATACCACACACACCCCTACACACACACACACACACACACACACACACACACACACACCAATCTTATTGGGATGATAACGATAACTAACTCTGCTGAAAATGACTCCAAGTAGCTTGCAAATGCCGTAGAAATACTAAAACCAATTGCAACAAGCCCAATCCATTAAAAACCTAACAAATGAATCTATACATAAAAAAGACGGGTCAAGCAGTTCTTGCTCCGTCAAAAGATAACTTAAAACTCTTCAAGTACAGCTTTCCCAGCCCAAGACACTGGGGAGAAATGCCAGGTCCTGATCTGAATACACCCCCCCTCTCCACAACCCTTCCAGCTGCTTTTTGCCAAGAAAGAAATGCCCAGTCAAAACTATGAACATAGGATGTAGTTTTGCCCTGAGATTTTAGAGCGGAGCTAGGTAGTGATGATGGAAAAATTCAGTGCAGTTTGTCCGTGGAGGCCAACCTACCTACACAAATTTAAACACACACTCCTTAAAAGTGTGCCTTAAAATGCTTTTGTTCGTGAAAATAACATATAAAAATGCAATGTAGCTGGGAGAATTTTCTTTGCAAAAGTTTTTAAATGCTCTGGGTAGCTCCCAACCAAATATTAAAAACCACGCCCACCAACGTTAAATAACCACGCCCACCAGTTTATCAGTTGCCGTTGTGTGGCATCCACTGTGCTTTCCACACCATTCGGTTTGTGCTCGCCGTGGCTGTGCAGCTGCCGTTTCTGCAATCCTCCTTCAACTTAATTCAAGCAAAAGATCTTGAGAGCCTTAGAATTACGGCTTGGAAAGCAATTGCCAGTCAGGGTGTATAATTCCACACTAGATGAGTCAGTAGAATGCAAGACATGTGGAAGAATGCAAGACAACAGAAACTGACACAGGGACAAACGGAAGAAGACACCTTCACCCCACGGTATGGTCCCCCTTCATCACACACACAGCCCAACAAGATAATGACAAAAATCTACCAACAGCATACAAATCAATATGGCTAACCTGACCAAAAACACCCACCCACCCCACTCACACAGGAGACCAAAGAACACCACAGCCAACCGCAAAAGAACAATCACGCCCCACGCCAACCCCGACCTCTCTCACCACCAAAGGAGCACAAGCGAACAACAGAGAACCTGCACAGACAACGCTGACACCAAACCCTACACATATTAAGTGAAACAGAAACATCATCACCCTACCCCACCCATCTCACCCACCTCTCTCCCCGTTCTCTCCCTAATGTCTCAACAACAACAACAACCGATTTGTAAAAATGTTATATGGAAAAATATGAGAGAGACATTGCATTACCTCTGTAAATCAAGAAAATCTTTAATAAAAATATTTTAAAAAAACTAAAATTTCAGAGAATGACATTTGGAATTAATAGATAGGAGAGATACCTCATAGCAGAGAATACCTCACCAAAATGAGGATGGACCATTCCCTGCTCCCCAAGAAATTAGAATTGCAGCAGCAGAAAGATCCGTCAAAAACTAACCAGTAGTGCTATACAGGGGAAGTAGCCAATGAAAAGTCACTCATCCTCAACCAGGGACTATTATGATGGGCTGATCCAGGGACTGCATACAATGTGCAGCTTCGATTCCTCCATGCTCGTTCAAAAGACTGTGTGTGTGAAATACACACGCACACCACCTGCCAGGACCATCGCTGCAGCTTACCTGGATGGGCCTGAGAATTACATGGAATTCTGGGTTGCAAATAAAGGTTATCAAACCCAAAAAATAAAAAATAAAAACAAGCAGCTGTTCCTGCTTCCAATCACTGCCCAGGGATACAGACGACCCATGGTTGCAGGACTGCCATTTCTGCCATCCCTGACCCATGGGCATGATGTCTGGGGCTAATGGGAGTCAGACCAACCACATCTGGAGGGCCACAGGTTCCCCATTCCACTGTACACATCCATAGAATGAACAGTGCCAACGTGTGCACATCATTGCTGTCCTTCCAGATGAATGCATGGATGTTATTCACTTATTCCCCAAATGCACGGAAATTGGATTAGTAAAAAAGGTAAAGGACCCCTAACAGTTAAGTCCAGTCACGAACGACCCTAGGGTTGTGGCACTCATCTCGCTTTACTGGCCAAGGGAGCCGCGTTTGTCTGCAGACAGTTTTTCCAGGTCATGTGGCCAGCATGACTAAGCTGCTTCTGGCGAAACCAGAGCAGTGCACGGAAATGCCGTTTACCTTCCCACCAGAGTGGTACCTATTTATCTACTTGCACTAGACGTGCTTTCAGAGTGCTAGGTGGGCAGGAGCAGGGACCGAACAACGGGAGCTCACCCCGGTAGGGATTCAAACCGCCGACCTTCCGATCGGCAAGCCCAAGAGGCTCAGTGGTTTAGACCACAGCACTGCCCGCTATTCGTATAAGGCAGCTCCAAATGTTCACAGTTGATTGGCAACAGTGGCATGGTGTGTATTTCTATTGTGCGGGTGGGGGTGAAAGAGATCTAGTAAATTTAGAATCGGGCTGTGGTCTTGTAAATTTTAGGCAACACTGGTCAGCGTTCCCTCAACCCTCATCTCTGCTTTACCTCTTTTATTCTGTTTACTAGATTTTAGTCCCTCGTTATGGTTGCTTAATTAGTGTGCCATTACTGTACATGGCATTTTGCAAAGGAAGCATAGGAAGAAGTCCTTGCCTTGAGAAGTTTACAATCTAACTTTGAAGCTGAGGTGGTGAGAACACCTCTCTCTCTTTTGTCCACAGACATGGTCATGTTTTTGCTTTCTCTCTTTGTACAGAGTTCCTTTCCCTCTTCATGTTGATTTTAAAACTCTGCTTATTACTTCTAAATCCATGGACTTTATTTCCTACTCTTTTTAAATTACTCCTCCCAGAGCTCTGTGTTCTTCTGATACCAATCTGTTAGTTAGACCAAAGATCACATCAGTTGCCTCACACAACCATCTCTTTCCTTTGGCAGCACCTTATCTTTGGAACTCATTGCCTCTAGATATTTGCACGATTCAGTCTCTCCCACTCTTTAAGAAGTGCCTGTGATGATATCTGTGTTCTCCAAGTGCCTAAGATTTTAACCAGTTGTTGCTCTTCTTTCATTGTTTGGTCTTCTCTGGCACAAGCTAAGTGTCAAGAGCCATTTTATGGTTTCATGTCCTAAATGCCTTGGAAAGATGCCCTGTCAGAACCTGGCCTGGCCTGGAGCTCAGCTGCAGAGTTTCACTCCTCTAGCAGCGCTGCCATCATTCCTGCAGGGCTGTTGTGACTGGCCGCTGTGAGACGTGAGACAGTTTCTGGGATGGAGAGGCAAAGTGCTTCTCCTCAGGCAAGCAAAACAATATCTTAAGTACATCTGAAACACACGGCTCAAATTCCTCGCTCATACTTCTATGGGTCTGGTAAAGGGCAAGAGACAGTGAGTCACCACCAGAAGTCTGGTGGAATCTCAGTCCAAAGAATTAAATAGTTTGAATGTCTTTTGAAAGACCTTCTGGATCAATTGCAGCCCTGAGATGTTGTTGCAATTTCTTCTCCTTTTTTCAGCTGTTAAAAGCTAGTTCAAGCAAGATAATGGTTACCAGCTTGCTGCAGGCTTACGTTCTTATAAGCAATGCCAGCCGAGCATTTCCTGAGATCCAAGCCTTCCCTTAATGCTTCTTAAAATGTTTGCACAAGTTTTTACAGAGTAACTGCAGAGGTGTGGTATTCCATGCTTACATACCTAGCAGACAAAGTCTAGGGCTCAGCAAGATTTGTGCTATTCTCGTTCCACATCTGACGGTGTCTGTTCCCCCTTGCTGGTTCCTGCTAATGGCATAGGAAATGGGTAGCGTGGAAAGAAAATTCATTACAGTGATACCCCGGGTTACGCACGCGATCCGTTCCAGGTCACAGTACGTAACGCGGGCGTGCTTATAACAAACGCACGGGGGGAAACAAAAAAAAACCGGAAGTAGCGCAATTTGAGCACTTCTGCGCATGCGTGAAGTGCGCAGAACACTTCTGCGCATCCGGGGGTCGCACGCAGGTTGCGCACACTCCAGAAACACTTCTGGGTTGCGGGCATTCACAACTCAAACGTCCACAACACGGGGTGTGCATAACCCAGGGTACCACTGTATTCCAAAGAGCCAGTGTGGTGTAGTGGTTAAGAGTGGTGAACTCGTAATCTGGGGAACCGGGTTCGCGTCTCCGCTCCTCCACATGCAGCTGCTGGGTGACCTTGGGCTAGTCACACTTCTCTGAAGTCTCTCAGCCCCACTCACCTCACAGAGTGTTTGTTGTGGGGGAGGAAGGGAAAGGAGAATGTTGAGCCACTTTGAGACTCCTTCGAGTAGTGAAAAGCGGGATATCAAATCCAAACTCTTCTTCTTTTTCTTCTTCTTCTTCTTCTGATAAGTTGATAATCAGTGGCAAACAAACTCAGTTTCGCTGCCCATGTAGTACATGAAGTGAAAGGTAGATAAATCTGCAATGGCCCATTTTTCAAACTGTTCCTCTTCCTGTGCCTATACATCAGATATTTAACAGGTGAAACCTTTTCTGGCACAGCAGTAAAATGATGGAGAAAGTTCCATGAGATCTATACATCTGACTGCTCTACAAGGAAGGGGATCAAACCAGTTGAAAAAGTTGGCCACTGAAAAATGGTCATTCTACACTTCCCCCAAAATAGACACATCCACCCGGTATGCTAATTTGTGTTGATATAGTGATATGCACATAACTACAGCTTGCCTGATCAGTCATAGTTTTACCAACAATGTGGTGAACCTTTGATTTAGAAAAAATAGTGTTGGTGGAGCAAGAAAGAAGACAGGTCAGGGGGATTCGAGTCTTGTTGGGAGCCAAGACTGGAAGAGCCTGGTGACTCATGGGCAGAGCTTGGTGTATGTTTGCTAGGTCTCCTGGGACTTGGACATGAGATGCAGCAAAAGGATCTTGGGAGATAAGTCAAAACAAAATAAAAAATAAAAAATTCCTTCCAGTAGCACCTTAGAGACCAACTAAGTTTGTTCTTGGTATGAGCTTTCGTGTGCATGCACACTTCTTCAGATACACTGAAACAGAAGTCACCAGACCCTTATATATAGTGAGAGAGTGGGAGGGGTATTACTCAGAAGGGTGGTGGGAATGGGTGATTGGCTGATAGGTGTGGAAAACCTGTTGACGACTGTTAACGACTGCAATTGGTCTTACAGGAAAAAGCAAGGGGTGAGATGGCTAAAGATAGCTTTGTCATGTATAATGAGATAAGAATCCAATGTCTTTGTTCAGACCAGGTCTCTCCATGGTTTTAAGTTTGGTAATTAGTTGCAATTCAGCAACTTCTCTTTCCAGTCTATTTCTGAAATTCCTTTGTATTAAGACAGCTACTTTGAGATCTTGTATAGAATGTCCTGGGAGATTGAAGTGTTCTCCTACTGGTTTCTCTGTCTTGTGATTCCTGATATCAGATTTATGTCCATTTATCCTTTGGCGTAGGGTTTGGCCTGTTTGTCCAATATAGAGAGCTGAAGGGCACTGTTGGCATTTGATTGCATACACAATGTTAGAAGATGAGCAATTAAATAGTCCTGAGATGGTATGTTTGATGTTGTTGGGGCCAGTAATGGTCTGGTGACTTCTGTTTCAGTGTATCTGAAGAAGTGTGCATGCACACGAAAGCTCATACCAAGAACAAACTTAGTTGGTCTCTAAGGTGCTACTGGAAGGAATTTTTTATTTTTTATTTTGTTTTGACTATGGCAGACCAACACGGCTACCTACCTGTAATTGGGAGATAAGTTATGGCATTTGGCTGATTATTAAGTGGGGCCAGAATGAGGGCCGGAAAGAATGGCATGTCATTGCAAGCGAAACAAGAATTAGCCTACCTCGGTGAATCTAGCCCAGGCATAGGTAAACTTGGCCCTCCAGCTGTTTGGGGACTACAACACCCATCATCCCTAGCTAACATCACCAGTGATCAGGGATGATGGGAGTTGTAATCCCAAAAGAACTGGAGGGCTGAGTTTGCCTATGCCTGATCAAGCCTCTTAATTTGAGATTTTTCTTCATTCTCTGGAGAACCTGTAAAGGAAGCTAAAACTCCCAGACTCAGAATTCCTGTTCAAATAGGTCAAGCAGAGTTGGTTATGGCAGGCTTCAAGGCAGTTGGGATGGAATCTGGCCAGAATGCTGAGTGGAGTCTGTCAGAAGAAGGGATGGAGAAGAAATCAATTTTGATTGTATTTTAATGAGAAACTACCTAATTCGCTCTTTTCAAACCAAATTGAAACACAGTTACCCTTAGGTAGGTAGGTAGGTAGGTAGGTAGGTTTATTTCGGCCATGTGGCCCATATCACATCGCAAAACACATTCATCATAATACACACAGAGTAAAACAATTTAACAAATTTAAACAATACAGTACGAAACCAATTTTAAAACAACCCATTTACACCCTTCCATCTAAGTCACACTGAGATCTGAGTAGTCCAACTGAACTAGTTTTTTTTTAATTAAAATAAAAATCTGTTAAAATTAATTTATCACCTATTTTATCGCCCCAATAATAGGTCTTAATTATTTTCTGCATTGTCATAAATGGGAAGAGAACCATTCCTCTTCTTTGTAAATAGCACATTAGTCAAAAACCTAGCGACCATATGGGTTCTATTCGGTTCCTCGTCATTTAATAAGTAAATTAATTTAGCATCCTGAGTTCCATCTTGGGTTTTCTTCAAAAGTGGAACCAAAAATTTGGACCGAGCTGCCGAATGAATTGGACAGCAAAAAAATATATGCTGTAAGGATTCTATGGAACCACTATTACAGTCGCAAAGGAGGGAGATTTGACCATTGGAAAGTCTATTGCCCAAAACATTTGATGGGAAAACATTAAATCTGGCTTTTATGAAGGCATACCTATACCTCACAACAGAGAGATTGGTTAAGTAGTGTGGTAGTTTCTTTGGTGGTAATAGGCCTAAGTTAGATGGTGAGCAAGTTCCGTGACTTGTCAGAGAGGTAAGCTGAAAATCAGTCTCCTCTAACTTTTGAGAAAAAGCTCTTTTGGCTGAGACTAAGTCCAGTTCCAGGAGATCGGATGGGGATAACCCAATGTCCACAAGTTTATTATGTATAGCTTTCAACCAAGGACTAGAGAAGCCATCTCTCCAAAGACATTGGATCAGGTGGAGATTAGGAAGTCTATGCCACAATGACAGCCAGTAGCTTAAGATACGTTTCCATAAAATGGTTCCTAGTGATGGTACATTTAATTCTAGTCGTATAGCCGAATTGCTTACGCATCTGGGTAATTTTAACAACCTTCTCAAAAACTGATTTTGGATTGTCTCCAGAAGGGTTAGAGTTACCCTTAGAAATTTGTATTTGTCCAAATTTTGTGATGCAGTTCTCCAACCAAAAAATTGTGTACAAAAATTGGTATATTGGGGCAAACTGTGCTTAAAAATGCAGATGTCAGTGCAAACGGATTATGAAATTGCATTGCATTAGGGAAATTGCACATTTTTGCATGTGTTTCAGTTTGGTTTGAAAAAATGAAAAACCGAAATAAACAGGTGTGTTCTTCCCTTGTCAGAATACAGAGTTTACTGGAATATCAAGCTTTGATACCTGCTACTTGACAGTTTTTAGTGGTCAGATCAGTCAAGCAACGGCCAACCTATTTGCAATCAGTTTACTGTACTTTCTTATGAGCCATGCAAAATTGCCTGCACTCTATCTGACCAGCAAGCATAGCCGTTTTACCGTCACTGGAATGTTTCCACAAATTCCTGAAATCCTTAGCAAGCTTTTTATAGTTGATACTGAATACCGCTTTGCTGTGACAACCTGTATTTGTTTTGAGTGGTGCGCGCGCGCGCGTGTGTGTGTGTGTGTGTAAACCACCAGTTGTGTAGAATGCAACAGATGAAGCAGGAATTGTAGTACAATATATGTCAAAGGAGGAAAAAAGGAAAAATAATTCCATGGCATTTTATTCTATGGTGTTTTAGTAGCAGACAAAGCAATTGCATGCTAATGAACTTATATTCCAAACACAACAGGAACACCAGCTGCTTAAATGTCAGACTTTTTATCCACTGGGTGTTTTCTTATGGATTTAGCCAGTCAATGGAAAAAACCAACCAAACAAACCTTGGTTAATGAACTGTGTGTGGACCCCTCAAGGAGCTGTATTCCTGCTTCAGAGACAGCCTTTTCACAAGGTCGGGTTGCTTCTCTCTAAAGAGAGCATGTCACAGATTGAAGGTGTTCCTCTGCTAACATATGTGCATTTCCCCTAATGTCTTGCACTTTTATACATTATTTCCACTAAAATATTTGTGTCTACTGTTGCCCAATCATTAGGATCTAATATAGGTTTCTCAGTATGCATATATCGATTGGAGAACAATATCACAAGATTCAGAGAAGTGCACATTTTGAATAACAGCCCTGCTTCAGTTCATGCATTGGTTCAGGAATCGTGGATAAGATAATCTGCATTTAAATGCAAAGTGAACAAGCATCACCTGCAGCCCTATGTTAAGCAAAATTATATGTTAGAGAGCTATATACTTTCTTATTTTAAAAAAGCAAATGATGTTCTGCCCTTGCGCCAAGGAGAGTTCTGTCTGTTACGGCACATCCGCCTGTGCCCCATGTTAAAGTGTTGGGCATGCATCATGTATAAAGCCATTGGTCTCTTATATCCTGATATGAGTCAATAGTGTGATGCAGCAGCTAAAAAAGCCAATGCAATTCTGGGCTGCATCAATAGGAGTATAGCATCTAGATCAAGGGAAGTAATAGTACCACTGTATTCTGCTCTGGTCAGACCTCACCTGGAATACTGTGTCCAGTTCTGGGCACCACAGTTCAAGAAGGATACTGACAAGCTGGAACGTGTCCAGAGGAGGGCAACCAAAATGGTCAAAGGCCTGGAAACGATGCCTTATGAGGAACGGCTTAGGGAGCTGGGTATGTTTAGCCTGGAGAAGAGAAGGTTAAGGGGTGATATGATAGCCATGTTCAAATATATCAAAGGATGTCATATAGAGGAGGGTGAAAGGTTGTTTTCTGCTGCTCCAGAGAAGCGGACACGGAGCAATGGATTCAAACTACAAGAAAGAAGATTCCACCTAAACATTAGGAAGAACTTCCTGACAGTAAGAGCTGTTGGCAGTGGAATTTGCTGCCAAGGAGTGTGGTGGAGTCTCCTTCTTTGGAGGTCTTTAAGCGGAGGCTTGACAGCCATCTGTCAGGAATGCTTTGATGGTGTTTCCTGCTTGGCAGGGGGTTGGACTGGATGGCCCTTGTGGTCTCTTTCAACTCTATGATTCTATGATTCTACCGTATGACTGGCAGAAGTTCTACAAGGCTTCAGGCAGAGATCTTTCTCCTACCTGCATTCTTACAAAACAAAAACCCTCAACTTAAGTTGCTGAGGATTAATCCTGAGACCTTCTGCCATGCAAAGTATGCGCTTTACCAGTGATCTACGGCCCTTCCTCTGCAAACAGTTACTGAAAACCTCAACCACCCCTTTCCCTTCTGTTTTAATCATCCACAGTGCGAAAGGGTAGATATGGGGCACTTAAAGGAACAGTCACACTTCCAGACGGTCTTATTTGCATCTTTACCACTTGGCTAGAGTGTAACCAATACCTATTTCTCACTGAGATGGTAGACCTGTGCCTGGGCTATATACAACATAAGGGAGGCACATGACAGAATGGTCTAAATTTAAAGTAGAAAAATCCTAGAGAAATTGTCTAGATGCTTCTCCCTATATTTTTTTCCCTATGTAGTTTTGAGGGGGCTGTTACTTATTTTTGCAATAGAGTTTTCTTTGGTCAGGTGTCATTTGTAGTTGAAGGGGCACAACTCAGACACAGGTTCACTACCTCAGGAAAACTAGGCCAAGGAAAGAGTTTTAAATATGAGTCACGTTGTAATTTCATGAGGCATTAATAGTCTGCAGCATCAAACTGGCACTGTGGCAATGAATTTTCATGGCACTGCTGTTGTTGGTATCTTTGTGAAGAGGGAGAGGGAGGAGGAGGAGGAGGAGGGAGGAGGAGGAAAAAGAAGAAGGAAAATAATTTTTTTAAAAAAATCACTGGAGAAAAAGTCACTATTGAGGTAAATTTTCATCTTCTTTTTTTACATCCCACATTTGAAGGGAAACTAGTAAATATCCAAGATGCAAAAAGAGATAAAACTTCTATGCATTATAGACGATATCAAACATTGATTTTCCAAGGGTTCTGCTGGCAAAACACAGAGGATAAAGTCATGTCTTTATTAGGCCAAATCAATAACAAGACATATAAAGAGATAAGAAAGGGGTTAAATTATTATTTTACCATCATTTGACTTTTTATAGCAGAAAAGGCAGTTTGCAATATACTAAAAACCAAGCCAAGGCATAACGCCATGCAGGGGCATACCCAGGATCAAAACGGGGGGGGGGGAGCCATGTCGTTCAGGTTCAAAAACAAAAACAGCTTCAAAAAACAGAACCCCCCCCCCAAAAAAAAACAGAAAGCCCCAAATGGCTGAAAAACTCAGTTTCCCAGGATCCTCAGTCCTCGCAAAGGAACTACTCACCATGCAAGGGAACTCAGTTTCCCAAGCTCCCTTGCAACGATGAATCCCGGCAAATTCAGAAACTGTTCCTCTCTTGCCAGCACGATGTAGCGTGGATACAAAAAGCAGGCAGACGAGGAAGGATGAGAACCCAGGCTAAGACCATGGTCAGCCCTCGGATTCGCCCCCTGACACTGCCCAAGTCTCAGCCTGCATCCCCATTTGACCAAGCAGGGTGCAGGCTAGGATCCGGTCTCTGATAGGCACGCCAGCTCTTTGTCGGCATGAGGGAGGGGGAAACAGCTGGCAACACACACACACACACACACACAGTGGCCAACTGTGCCTCGGCAAGAGCTCAATTGTTATTGAGATTTTGGGAGGGGGAGAAAGACCAGTCGTTGAGCTTTTTTTCAGGAGGAGAGCTTTTTTTTCCTTTTAGGCTGCCAATAACCATTTAAATTTTTTTGCTTCTGGAGGGGCAGCTGTCCCCCCTGCCCCCCCCCCGGGTACGCCCATGACGCCATGAATGTTGATTCCCCCAGTTAATGGTGCACATTAGAAGTAGAAAATCCCCCCTCTCTCTCTCTCACACACACACACACTGCAAAGAGTTCCTTGAGGTGTGAGGCCTGCCCATCATTCTCTTGTGTTTGAATTGTTTGGGGCCTGTGGGTACAACACTGCACTCCAAGTTTAAATGTTCACATTCTAGAAACTAGGAGCCAAACTAGTTTGGCCACAGGGGAAACCCCTGAAGGAGGACAACTCTGCCCCACCACCCAAGTCCCTACTGTCTCTGCCCTAGAGCAGCATGGGAGCAATCGCAAGATGGCACAGCCCACATTCCTCCAGGTAACATACGAACTGGCTTCATTTCTAGCTCTGTGGGGAAATTGTTGGGATAGTTGAATCTAATCCCAAACTGAGCGATGGGGAGTTCTGGCAAAGCGGTGGAAATGGCGGGGCTTGGCGGATGTTTAGTTATGCCCTATAGTTAATCTGATTTAATGTGAAGATAGATGAAAGAATTTGAGAAGGGAGCCATATGCCTCAAGGGCTAGAAGTTTTTATCTGATTCATCTGAAAGGCAGGAAAGCTACTATACAAAGCACTTGAGTCTTCCCAGACCCCCTTGGAACACCATAGGCAGGAAGATCAGGGGTTTTAGTTCATAAAACGCTTTGCAGTCTTTCGAGCTGAAAAGTTCTAAAATGGGTGGAAGAACAGCATTAATAATGCAATATTTAATTTTTCTATTATTGATTTTGTCACAAAATTATGCTTTCAATATTTCATGACAATGTGAAGTACAAGACACCAACTTCTGTGCAGAAGGAGGTTTGTTATAGACACTCTTTGAAAATAAATGGAAAGTGCAGTTATTCTGTTCATTTATATCTCACCTTTCCTCCCAGGTGGTGTGCATTGGTCTCCGTCTCCCCTTTGTATCTTCACAACGTCCCTGTGGGTTAGGTTAGACAGTGACTGGGCAGAGGACTGAGCTGGATTTGAACCAGATGACATTTCCGAAAAGTCTTTAGAAGCCGCTCCACTGAAGCTGTGTGGCAGCTGTAATGGGATGAAAGGTTGGTCTGTGTGATCTCTCAAGGATTCTCAAACCTGGATGTAAAAACAGAGACTGCTAAAGAGAGTCAAACTGGGTGGACAAGTTTAGCCTGGTCACTGTCCTTTGGTCAGGTTTATTGGCTCTAGTGGGGCCCAATGGCCAATCTCCCCATAACTAAGAAAATGGCCAAAGTTTCTTTCTGAAAGGAGCATGTCTCGCTTCCACCAGCTTCTGTGGGGAATGATGCCATGCAGCTGTTTGCGAAAAAGCCGTGTGCGTGTTTAGGGTGAGTTTAGTCTTGGACTGGAAGAGACACACAGACTTGCTCTTTGCAAGAAACATACATACATTGTTGTTGTTCAGCCGTGTCCGACTCTTCGTGACCCAATGGACCAAAGCACGCCAGGCATGCCTATCTTTCACTGCCTCCCGCAGTTTGGCCATACGTACATACATTATTTTATTTGACCATCAGTCAGAAAAAATATATTTGTACAGAATTTAAAAACCTCTGAAGGAACTTTGAAGAAAAAAAGGAAAACATAACCCTCAATGGAATGGAGCTAAACAGATAGCCCCATATCAATACAATCAATTAAAATCTTACGGCGCTTAGAAGCTAAAAAGAAAAAAGAAATTTAGCCACCTGGGAGGCTGTATTTCTAGTGACATTGTTCAGTAAGGATAAAACCTGTCTTTCTCTGGATAGAAAGCTAAATTGACGTAAAAGTGGAGCTATAAGGTTTTGCCTGAGTTCTACATAGAGAGGACAAGTCAGAAGAATATGTTCGGTAGACTCAACCACGCCCATAGTACAATGGCAGGTTCTCTGGGTGTATGGGTGTACCTTCCCCACAATACCGCGGAATCAAGGGCGTTTAGTCTAGCCGCTGTAAGGAGTCTGTGGTATTCCACGTAGTGGATTTCCGCGAGATAAGGGGCTGGTGTCATTTGATATATCTGGTCCCCTAGGAACATCCCTGGTTTCACTTGGGCTATGTCCTCTTGTCTGGCAATATCGCTCAATCTCCGGGAGATTGCAGTTCTAGCTTGATTGTACGTCATAGACTCCAGGTAGAGGTGTGACAATCCACAGGACTGAACCTCTTTTATGCAAGAAACCTATTGTCCTGCTGGATGCCTAGAAATCTGATGGGGAGCAGTGAATGGAAGACTAAATTTAAAATCTTTACTTATTCTCAACGCAATGTATATGTGTAAATACAACCAAAGAGCACAATAACACCAGCAAACCTCCAGTGACCTCATTCCACAGAAACAGCCTCAATGCACATGGAAAGCCTGGGATTCTAACTAGTGATGGACACTTTTCATTCCTCTCTGCTTTCTCCCCCACCAAATCTTCAATGAGAGCCAGTGTGGTGTAGTGGTTAAGAGCGGTAGACTCGTGGGGGGACTGCGCATGCGTCGGCGTGGGTAGACGCTCACCCGTATCGCTCCTGGAACTCACTGAATTAAAAGCCTGAAAAACAAATAATTTATGGCAAACTGATAGCAGAGACAACTCACCGAGAACTGTGTCTACGTCTAAGTCCTGGACTGGGGTGAGTCAGAGTTTAAAACGGTTGTAAATTCATCTATTTGGCAAAGACTTGAGAAGGCCTTAACAAGATGGCCAAGTCTATTAAGGAGCTGGGGGAGATGATCCAGCGTTCGGAGATAAATGTACGTGCTGATATGCAAGAACTGAAAGCAGAAATGAGAAGAATGACTGCTACATTAGAAAAAGTTACGAAAATAGCAGAGCATGCAAAAGAGGTAGCAGAAGGAAATGCAAATAAAATAGAAACCTTGACAAAAAGAATTTCGCAAATGAATGATAGACAGCGTAGAAGGAATTTGAAGTTCTCTGGCATTTCTGAGGACATTGGAAATAAGGACCTGGAAAAGGGGATGTTTGAATGGCTCAAAGAACAAGGAATTGTAATTGAGCAATATGAAATCGAGAGAGTGCATCGTTTGTCTACACCACGAGGAGGCTCCGGATTTCCCAGGGATGTAATAATGGCATTTACAAGGGAGAAGTTAAGAGATCAGATTTATAAATCTCTTCGACAGAAAGCAGACCTGCAGTTCAAACAGCGAAAGGTCATAGTGAGACAAGACTTCTCTCCAGAAACGCTGCAAGAAAGGAAACAAATGCAGCAGTATGCACAAGCTCTATACAAACATAAAATCCTCTTTTCCTGGGCCTACCCTGCTACATTGGTGGTCTATAAAGATGGCAGGAAATACTCGGCTAAGAACCCTGACGAAGCAAAAAAAATGCTAACTGACCTAGAAGTTGGAATACAAGGACGGACAGAGCAAGAACTCTCAAGTTCGGAAGAACTACAGGAAGACCAACAGGGAGAACTGAGTGAACAATCTCCAGTGCAGAGACAAGAGAGTAAAAGAAGACGGCAGTCGGGAGATGAAGGAAACAGCAAGAAATAATAAAGGCTAGAGACATTTAAAATGGGCTTTTGTAAATACATTTAAGGACATAAACTTTCCAGGAGTGAAGGGAGAGGAGTGCAGTCCTCTAAGAAACCATGAGACAGGGATCATGGAGATCCCTATCTGAGTCTCAGGGGGGAAGGGAGAGGGGGATTGAATGGGACAGAATTGGAAATACAAAATATGTACACAGAAGGGTTCAAAAAATAAATGGTAGTCGGGACAATGGATAGATCTTTAAAGGTTTTATCGCTTAATGTTAACGGGTTGGCCTCAAATATTAAAAGATATAGGGTACTGACATTGGCAAAGAAGATGAAAGCGGATATATTATGCCTTCAGGAGACACATAGAGCTAAAGCAAATAATAGACCTTTGTTATGCTCTCAGCAATGGGGCTTAATAGAAGAATCAAAAGCGACGAACAAGGCTAGAGGGGTCGCTATACTATGTAATGCAAATCTCAGGCCAGAGGTTCTGAGCCGGAAAAAAGATAATGATGGTAGATTTATATTCTTAAAAATTAAAGTGTCACAAAAAATCTTTACAATAGCTAATATATATAGTCCAAACACAAGACAGAAAAAATTTATAAAGAAAATCTTGAATAAACTGCAGCTGTACGCTGAAGGGGAAGTTATCGTTACAGCAGATTTTAACTGGAATATAAAAAACGATAACACATTTAGATTATCTAAATGGGGATTAAAGGATGTGTTTGAGATGGGTAATCCTTGCACTAAACCTACTTTTTTTTCCAACAGACACAAGAGTTTTTCTTATATCGATTACGTGTTAATTAAAGATGGGAATGAAATTAGTGTTAAAACAGCAAATACTATGGGAATATGGATATCAGACCATGCTCCACTATTTGTGGAGCTAGGGCTGGAAGAAGATGGGAAAAGTAGGAGATGGCGGTATAATAATCTAATAATGGCAAAAGAGATTGATAGGGAATATATCAGAAATCAAATTGACTGGTACTTTAAAGAGAATAATGGCTCAGCCGAGATCCCGGTAGTGTGGGACGCTTTCAAAGCTGTTATAAGAGGACATTGTATATTAAAAGAGAATGCTATTAAGAAGGAGTGGTACTCGGGGAGACAAGAAAAAATTAAAGAGATTGAATCTTTGCAACAACAGCAACAGGTTAAATATCTAAGGAGTAGGAAGGAGCAGTTAAGAAAGTTAAAACAGGAATTGGATGAGTTGGATATAGTTGCGGTGTGGAAGAGAGATAATATGATCAAAAATGATTTTCAGAGAACCTCAATAGGATCATATAAGAGACTTGCAAACTATTTAAAGAAAAGAAGGGACAAACAGAGGGTGAAGGCCATTAAGACCAGAAGGAAAACACTCACACAAAGCTCTAAAGAAATAAGGAAAGAATTTGCAGAATTCTATCAATCTTTATATACAGAAGAAAATAGAAATATCAGTAGGGAAAGCTTAGGGTTTAAAATTGAAGAAAGTGATAGATTGAGACTGAAGGAGGAAATCTCTCTGGAAGAAATAGAGAATGTAGTTAAATCATTTAAGAGTAAGAAATCGCCAGGATTAGATGGATTTACTGCAGACTTTTATAAAGAAACAATTCATATCCTGGGCGCAGAACTAAAAAAAGTATTTAATAATATCCTAGAAGGGGGGAAAGCCCCAGATACTTGGAAACTAGCGGAAATAGTAGTGATTGAAAAACCACAAAAGGACCCTACAGAGGTGGGGTCATACAGACCAATCAGTCTATTAAATCAAGACTATAAGATATTTACAAAGATCCTGGCAAGACGATTGGAAAAGGTACTACCTAAAATAATTAAGGAAGATCAATATGGATTTGTTAAGGGAAGATACATAGGCCATCCTATAAGAAACGTATTAAACGTACTAACAAGCAGGGTAAAAGGTAAACTGGTGGTTCTAAAATTGGATGTGTATAAGGCCTTTGACACGATTAGACATAAGTTCTTATGGAACATCATGCGGGAGGTAGGATTAGGAGAAAACTTTGTGGAAGCAATCCGAGAAGTGTATAGAGAAGGGAAGGCTGTGGTCAGAGTGAACGAGGGGGTTTCAGATCAATTCAATATACAAAGAGGAGTTAAACAAGGATGCTCACTCTCACCGCTACTATTTGTGTTGGGTATGGAGTATTTGGCAGACAGGATACGAAATTCAGTAAGGATAAAAGGATATAAGAAAGGAAAGGAGGAAATCAAGTTGAACATGTATGCAGATGATATCCTATTATTATTTACAAACCCCCTGGAGGGCGTAAGAGAACTTATGATAATTCTGAAGGACTTTAAAGAGGAGTCAGGATTGGGAGTAAATTTGGAAAAGTCAGAAATTTTGTTTTGGGACGTAAATAAAGAGGAGAAGAAGGAAATTGCAAAAATGACAAGGATGGATATTAATAAGAAAAAAATTAAATATTTGGGGGTAAATATCATAAAAAATATTGCTAGGATTCCAGATGTAAATTACAAAGAAGCATGGAGGAAGATCAAGAAGGATATAAAATCATGGAAAAATAAGAATTTATCTATTCTAGGTAGGATCAGAGCAGTTAAAATGTTTCTGGTACCGAAATTATTATATTTATTTCAAGTAATTTCACTACCCATTAGGAAAATATGGTTTAAAACATGGAATAAGGTATTTAAAAATTGGATTTTTGGAAGCAAAAGAGTTAGAACCCCAGACATAGTAAATTACTCACCGCAAGAAGAGATGGGATGGGGAATACCGAACTTAGAATTTTATTATGAAACGTTCCAACTGAAAAATTTAATAGATATTGGATATAAGGATAGGACTAAATGGATTAGGCTGGAAAATGAAATAAATGAAGGAATAGGAAGAGAGGGGATATTTATTAGAGATATTAACATGGCTTGTAAGAAGACAATAGGACCAAGGAAAACTGCGCTAGGAATCTGGAAGAAATGGAATACGAAATGGATGCCAACTCTATCAAGATGGATGCCATTAAAATATATGCAGGAGAGTCAGGGGGAATCTGGCTGGTGGAGGAGATTGGAGGATCGGGGATTTGTTAGATTGGGGAATATGTATGATGAAGAAGGGAGTTTAATTAAAAAAAATGTTTTTTTGGAAAAAATAGGAAAACAATATTGGTTGAAAGTGGAAGGACTTTATGATTTGATAAAAACAAAAAAAGCAGAGGAGATGATGGGGACAAAAATGAAAATAGATATGGTGCTGAACAAAAGACAAATAATGGAGAAAGGGACAGCAGGGATGATATATAAACTGATGATAAGCGATAAAGAAAGAATGATAAGAATAATTCAAATTAAATGGGAGCAGGAAGGGACGATCCACCAAAACACAGTCCAAGAATTGATGAAAAATATAAACAATATTAAAATAGAAAAGTTTAAAGAACTAAGTAGAAAATTTTTATTAAAATGGTATAGAACTCCGGCACAAATGGCGTATATAGTGAAAGGGTTTAGTCCCAAATGTTGGCATTGTGGTCAGGAAAAAGGATTTTATTCCCACATGTGGTGGGAATGCAGTCTGGTTAAGGAATATTGGCAAAAGATTACAAAGGTAATTTCTGGATTATTTCAAATAAATATAGAAGTGAATAGGGATTTACTATTTTCGGGAATACTGGGAAATAACAAAGTAAAAAGTAATATGCAAGAGCTGTATAAGATTATGATTCTAGCCGGAATGGCAGTTATTGCACTGGGATGGAAAGAAAAGGCTAAATGGGAAATGGGAAAATGGAATGATTATGTTTTTGAATACGTACAATCTGAAATATTTGCACAGATAGCGGCAGAGGATAGTTGGGAAAATAAATGCCAAAGAATTACAAATAAATGGGCAATTTACAGGAATTGGATAGAAAGGGGTGAAGCCAACCCAAACATACAAGCTCGAATGAACAGACTGTGTACATGGTTAAAGATCTGAAGAACGAAGTTCTGTCCAGAGGGGAGGGTGGGAGGGGAGGGGGAGGGGGGGGAAAAAAAAGAAAAAGAAAGAAAGAAAGAAAAATCTCCTAAAAGCTTGGTTGTTTACTCAGGTATATTGGAGAGGTTTGAGAGCGCTACTTTGTTCAGTGGCTGTTTTAAATGACGCATTCGAAATGTATTAACTGTATTCCGAGCTTTGTACATATCTTACTGTATTTTGATTTTTTTTTTTTCTGTAAATCAGCTGCAGATTTTTGTTAAGCGGTATATCCATTTTCTGAATAAACAGTTTAAAAAAAAAAACAAAAAAAAACACACACATATAATAACAGAATAAAACATGTCTTTGAGGTTCCATTGGAAAAAAAAAAAAAAAAAAAGAGCGGTAGACTCGTAATCTGGGGAACCGGGTTCGCGTCTCCGCTCCTCCACATGCAGCTGCTGGGTGACCTTGGGCTAGTCACACTTCTTTGAAGTCTCTCAGCCCCACTCACCTCACAGAGTGTTTGTTGTGGGGGAGGAAGGGAAAGGAGAATGTTAGCCGCTTTGAGACTCCTTCGGGTAGTGATAAAGCGGGATATCAAATCCAAACTCTTCTTCTTCTTCTTCTTCTTCTTCTTCTTCTTCTTCTTCTTCTTCTTCTTCTTCTTCAATGTGCTCCATTTCTGCAATCTTTTAAATTAAAAAGTCCTCATGAAATTTTATAAGGATTTTAATGCACATTTTGCCTAGTATACACATTTTTGTAAGCAATTTTCTCTGATAGAATGCATCTTTGTACACACACCCAAAAAGTATACACTTTTTTTTTTGCTAGGAAAACTGCACCACTGAATTCAGAAAAGTGTGAATTCCCAAGGAGAGCTGTGTTTCAGTTTGCATATTGTTTCAAGAAGCACAAATTAGGTAGATCAACATTAAAATGCAAACGGAACTGACTTCCTCCCACGTACCTATGTGTAGCATAGTAATTTAATACATGTTCCCACTTCATAAACAGGGATCTGCTTTTAACTTGGGATGAGGAGCAGCTCCAGTATTCAGTCATGGGATAGCTCAATTGGTAGAGTATGAGAGTCTCAATATCAGGGTCACGGGTTCAAGCTCCAGCATTGCAGGGGGTTGGACTAGATGACCCTCATGGCCCCTTCGAACTCTACAATTCTATGATTTTATGAATGCTAGCCAACAGTCACCCGCAACAGCTTCTGCTCAAGGCAGCACAGCCTTCTGAAAAGAGGTATTGTATTTCCCTAGTTCAGTTTTAAGTGTGTGCAAAGCCTGCAAAAGCAGCTTAATGGAAGGGAACAGGTACAATAGATGCAGATATACATACAGTGCTCCTTCCACCTTTGCAATTCTGGCAGCATAGCATGGCATGTATTTTCATCTGCAGTCATCCTTTCCCCCCAGATTCATGGGGCTTTGGGATTCCCCTTGCACCCTGCTCCTTTGTCTGCAGCAGCTGAGGTCACAGGGCACTGCCCTGCAAATCTGCCAGCAAGCAAGCCGCTTGAGGGGAGAAAAGGTGAAAGAACTGAAGTTCTCCTGGAGGTGAAACATTCATCAAAGGGTATTTCAGTGCAAATCAAGACAGCCTGCTCCTTGCAGGAAGGAGTTTTTAGGGTGAGAACTGTGAATAGGAAGCTCGAACAATAGATGATTCCCAGTGGTTCAAGTGTTCTAATTGGGCAGGTTTGGATTTAATTTTCACTCCGTGTGATCGGGCTCATATCACTGAACCTGCATCTTCTCCCTGAAAGGATAAACAAACATGACCGCCTCTCAGAAGACTTCGGGCGCAGTGACAAAGTTGCTTTTGAGCCACCTAGAATAGTAGGGAATGATATTTAATTACACACAGCCTAGTCTGATTAGCAGGAGTGAACAGAGCTCCTACTGAGGTTTGATTAAATTTCAGGAGATTGTAAGCCACTAAGCAACAGGGAAATATAAGTCGGGAATGGGCAGAATGGTGGAACGTGTAATTTTAAAAAACCCACAAGTTCTTTTTGCTGTTTTGCCCTCCAAATTCAACTTTTTTTTTAATTAAAGATTTTATTGGTTTACAAAGTGTGTGTAATGTCTCTCGTATTTTTCCATAAAACATTTTTACAGATCAATTTTAGTTGTTGAGACATTAGGGAGAGGGGGGAAGTGGGTGGGATGGGTGGGAGGGTGGGGTGGGGAGATGATGTTTCTATTTTCCTTAATATATGTAGGATTTGGTATCAGCGTCGCTTGTGTTGGTTCTCTGTTGTTTGCTTGTGTTTCTTTGGCGGTGAGAGGTCGCGATTGGCGTAGGGTTTGATTGTTCATTTGTGGTTGGCTGTGGTGGTCTTTGGTTTCCTGTGTGAGTGGGGTGGGTGGGTGTTTTGGATCAGGTTAGCCATATTGATTTGTATGCTGTCGGTAGATTTTTGTCATTGTCTTGTTGGGCTGTGTGTGTGATGAAGGGGAACCATACGGGGTGAAGGTGTCTTCTTCTGTTTGTCCCCGTGCTAGTTTTAGGTTGCTGGTTAATTTTTCTAGTAGGGCTGTTTCCCATACTACTTGGTACCATTGGTCCATGTTGACTCCTGACAGGTCTTTCCAGTGTCTGGTTATGATGTTTCTGGTTGCTGCCAAATTCAACTTTTTGAATTTGTTGTTGTTGTCATTAGACGGTTTTCTACAGCAATTGGAGATGTGAAAAGTCCTCCTGTGGCACTTTCCTGATTTTGATGGGATCTCTTTTACAGTCTCAGGCTTCATGATAGGCAACATCAGCAAAACATTTCAATTCTGTTGTTCCTCTCCTCTTGTTGAATCTGCGAATCTTGATGGTCACTCGCTCCGTTCACAGAGGGAGACACCACAGGACAAGTGCCATTTGCCTTGTGCCTCAGGCTCATGCCTCAGGCAGACATGGAACTTCTGTTACCTGAGGGAGGCAAGACATACACCTCCTTCAGGAACAGCTCCTTTTGCTTCCCTGAACATCTCTGTGCTGGCTGTGCCTAAGCAGGACTCTACAATTTTGCCTTACACTTCACTTGATGTGGAATCAGGTTGGTGCTATAGCCTGAGAACTTCTCTGGGTGAGGGTCTCTTCTGATATTACTTCCACTTCTGAGAAGAGACACTGCAGCACAGCAAGTGAGCCATAAGTAGTGTCCTCCATGTCAGCTTCACCTAACTATGCAGAAAATCTGGTGCCCTTTCATAGATCCACCCAATGAGGTTGGGTGGGCATCTGTCCTGGATCATAGAATCATAGAATCATAGAGTTGGAAGAGACCACAAGGGCCATCCAGTCCAACCCCCTGCCAAGCAGGAAACACCATCAAAGCATTCCTGACAGATGGCTGTCAAGCCTCCGCTTAAAGACCTCCAAAGAAGGAGACTCCACCACACTCCTTGGCAGCAAATTCCACTGTCGAACAGCTCTTACTGTCAGGAAGTTCTTCCTAATGTTTAGGTGGAATCTTCTTTCTTGTAGTTTGAATCCATTGCTCCGTGTCCGCTTCTCTGGAGCAGCAGAAAACAACCTTTCACCCTCCTCTATATGACATCTGTCACGGAGACAAGCCTGGATCGGGAAGGGAGTGTGGGAGGAGGAACAGGGAGGGAAACGGCCTATCGAGAACCGATCCCATTAATCTCAACAGATACGTCCGATGATGACAGCCCTGTCTTAGAGTTATCGCCAGAAGATAAGGGGAGTGCTGACGTCAGTAATAAGCAGGGGGGGGAAGCAAAAGAGGGCGGAAGAAGTTTTCTCGTCACTTCCGAAACACCTAGGAGGTTATTGTGCTGGAAAAGGCGGGAACCGGAAAGCAGTTGAGATGTTTGTACCCAAGGAATGCAGACAGGCTTTTCAGCTCTGTAAATCATTAGGGCAATAAAATGCTTTGAAAACCGAGAAACGTCCCGGCTGCTGCCTCATAGCAACTCCAAAGGCAAGGTTGCCGTGACAACACATCTCAACTCTTCTGCGTTGCTCTGAGGCGTTTGAAGGGGAGAGAGATGGAAGCAGTCCAACAGCAATTGCAAGCGGCGAGAGCCAGCTGGGAGATTGAAGCCAAGAAGGCGATTGAGAAGGTTCGGGAGGAACAGGGAGCCAGAATTGCTGATTTGCAAGAGATAAACAAGCGTAATGAGCTTAGATCTGCCAAACTGGAGGAAGATTTACGAGATCTTAATATTCGGCTGGACGAAGCGCGCAAAACAGGTGGAGGAGGGGCCACAGCAGTCGTGACTCAGAGGCAACAGCTTGCATCCGTGAGTAAGTTTGATGGGGACCCCAGGGGATATTTGGGGTTCAGGACTGAGGTGGATTATGCCCTGAGGATGCGAGGGAAGGACTTTGAGACTGATGAGGAGAAGGTGGCCTTTATTATTTCGCACTTGACGGGGTCGGCGAGAGAATGGGTACGCCCACTTTTGGCAAGTAACAACCCAGCGCTAGGGAATCTTCAGGATTTCTTGGATGCCATGGCGGCTCATTACACAAGTGACATTGATCAAGAGATAACTAAGCAGGAACTTATGAGCCTCAGACAAGGGAAAGGGACTGTGAGAGATTATGTGGCGAAATTCACCCTTCTCTGCCATAAACTGGGATGGGAGATTTTAGCCCCTCAAACTGAAGCGATTTTCCAGCAGGGGCTGAACCCGGAAATTCTGGATGAAATAAGCAGGGGGCCGAGGCCTAAAGACACGGATGCCTATATTAAACTGGCTCTGCAAGTGGGGGTGCGGCAGGAACTAAGGACATGGGAAGAGCGGAGTGTGCCCGGCAGGAAGACATTCAATGCTTACAGGCAGCCTTCCCATGGTGTTCAGCCGGTTCAGGGCAACAAGCAGCACCTACCCCCCGAAGAGCCAATGGAAATCGGTCGTTTGGACACGAGGGAAGGCCCCAAAGAAAAGCCTCGCAGGGAGCTGCTGAGCAGGGGGGAGAAGGAGACGCGCAAATGCTTTGTGTGTGACAGGCCGGGGCACTTAGCCCGGAATTGTACGCAAAAGCGAGTGTGGCAAGGCATGGCAGCGGCTGCGGGGCAAGAGGCAAGAGGGGGAGCACAGGAGCAGGGAAACGCCAAAGCCTGGTTGGACACCAGAGAGGGGAAGGCCAACCAGGCGGAAAGCAAGTAAACCCCCCACAACGGCAGAGTGCAGTGACTCCGAGGGAGCCCAGGCCGGGAATTGTGCTGATGGTAAGGCTGGAATTGCCCAATGGGTACCCCCTAGAGGTAGAGGCCTTACTAGATTCGGGCAGCTCGGCCTCTTTCATGTCCGAAAGTTTCGCCAAAGCCCATCAGATCCATTTGTTGCCTTTGGACTTTCCTCTGGTGGTGACCACAATTGATGGGAGAGAACTGCTGGGGGGTCAAGTGAAGCATCAGACACCGCCCATGAGAATGAGCGTCTCGAGGCATCAGGAGGTGATTGCTTTCAATGTCACACACCTGTCGGGGGCGCCGATCATACTGGGCATGAGTTGGTTAGATCTTCACGATCCGGTCGTGGCCTGGCACCAGAGGTCCCTCACCTTCGGATCTTCGCATTGCACGGAGAATTGCCTGATGGAGGTGGAATCGTCGGAGACGGAGGGAAGGATCGCCACGGTACGGTTGGAAGAGTCCAGGGGAATTCCACCGCAATATGAAGATTTCAAGGAAGTGTTCAGTGAAAAGGAGGCGGACAAACTGCCCCCCCATAGGCCGTATGATTGTCAAATTGAGTTGCTGCCGGGGGCAAAGTTGCCTGCAGGAAAGTTGTATTCCATGTCGGAGCAAGAGTTGCAGGAGCTGAAGGAATTCCTCACACTGAACCTGAAAAGGGGATTCATACGAGAATCCCGAGCGGTAGGAGGAAGCCCAATCTTCTTCGTGGACAAGAAAGACACAACACAAAAACGCCTTGTGTGTGACTACAGGATCTTGAATTCGAGAACGAAACCAACTGCCTTTCCGATGCCCAGGATCGACGACTTGTTGGCGGCAGTGCGAAAAGGGAAAATCTTTACGAAATTGGACCTACGAGGAGCTTACAACCTCATAAGGATCAGAGAAGGGGATGAGTGGAAAACAGCGATGTTTACACCCTTTGGCACCTACGAATACACAGTGATGCCTTTTGGCCTCCAAGCGGGCTCACACACTTTTCAAGCCTTTATGCACCATGTGCTGGGTCCCTTGTTGTACAGGAGCTGTGTCTGTTTTTTGGACGATATCTTGATTTATTCTAACAATGAGAAGCAGCATGAGCAGCATGTCAGACAGGTGTTGCAGAAATTGAAACAGCATCACCTGTATGCTAAACTGGAGAAATGCCAATTTCATGTCCAGCAAGTGGACTTTCTGGGGTACAGGGTGTCGGACAAGGGACTGGCAATGGACGGGGAGAAGGTAAAGGCAGTTTTGGATTGGAAAACACCCAAGACCAGGAAAGATGTACAACGCTTCATTGGGTTCAGCAATTTCTACCGCAAATTCATCAGGAACTTTGCGCAGCTCACTAGCCCGATAACCGACACGTTGAGTACTAAGAAGAAGTTTCAGTGGACGCCAGAGGCGCAGGAGGCGTTTGAGCAGTTACGCAAGGTATTCGCGTCGGAAGAGCAGCTGCTGCACCTTGACGCTGAGCGGCCCATACGCATGGAGACTGATGCGTCGGACAGGGCGGTAGGAGCGGTACTGCTGCAGCAGGATGCAGAAGGCGACTGGCGACCCTGTGCGTTCTTCTCGAGAAAACTCAGTAAATCGGAACGCAATTACACCATCTGGGACAAGGAGCTGTTGGCCATTGTAGCGGCGCTCAAGAAATGGAGGCATTTCCTTATCGGAGCCCGTCACCAGATCCAGATCTACACGGATCACAAGAATCTGGAGTACTGGAGAACCGCCAGAGTGCTCAACCAGAGACAGCTAAGATGGGCGGAATTTTTTGCCGACTTTGATTTCAGGATACATTATGTCCCGGGGGACAAGAATGCGAGGGCGGACGCCTTGTCTCGCAAGCCGCAGTACCTAGAGGACGAGGGGGTGCCGGAGGAGAAACATGTGATGCCACCCAGCCGATGGCAGTGCGCTGGAGCCAGGGATCAAGAGTCTCTCATACGACGTCTAACTAGGGAAGATACGTTTGCGCAGCAGAAATTCACAGAAATTCAACAAGGTACAGGGGTGGAAGACGGCTTCTTAGCCAAGGATGAACTGTTGTTCTACAAGGGAGCATTATATGTCCCAGGGGATCATTTGAGGGCGAAGGTTCTCAAGCAACTACACGATAGTCCTTCGGCAGGGCACCCGGGACAGCGAAAGACCTTGCAGTTGGTCACCAGGGATTTCTGGTGGCCAGGAGTGCAGGAGGACGTCCAAGGCTACGTGCAAGCTTGTGAATTGTGTCAACGGGTCAAAAGTGACAATAGACCTCCTGCAGGGCTGCTGCATCCCATGCCCACCCCGGGGAGGCCATGGGAGATGGTGTCTATTGACTTCCTCACAGATCTGCCAGCGTCTAAAGGCAAGACGGCAGTGCTGATCGTAGTGGACATGCTCACCAAGATGTGCCATTTTGTGGCTTGTCCCAGGGCGGTGTCGGCAGAGGAGACCGCCAGGTTGTTTGTAGACCACGTCTTCAAGCTGCATGGAGTACCATCGAGGGTCGTGAGCGACAGAGGCCGCCAATTTACGTCGCGGTTCTGGCGCAAGCTCATGGAGCTCCTGGGCGTGGAACTCAACTTGTCGACGGCCAGGCACCCGCAAACGAATGGACAGGCAGAGAGGGCCAACGCTATTCTGCAGCAGTACCTACGTTGCTACGTTAGCCAACGACAGACGGACTGGCCAAAGTTCCTAGCCTTAGCGGAATTTGCCTATAATAACTCAGTTAATGTTTCCACAGGGATGACACCCTTTCTTGCGAACTATGGAGGACATCCGAAGTCGTTCCCGAGGGGAGAGGATCAGGGCCCGAGCGTGCCAGCGGCAGAAAATTTTGCGGAGGAGATGCTCCACCTGCACGAGCAACTCAAGAACACGCTGGACAGGGCCAAAGAAGCCTATAAGAGGGCTTCGGATCAGCATCGGAGGGAGGGGGAGGTCATCAGGGTGGGGGACAGGGTGTGGTTGTCATCCAGGGGGCTGCCCACCAGAAGCAGGTGCAGGAAGTTAGAGCACAGACGTTTGGGACCCTTCGAGGTAGTGGGCCAGGTCAATCCCGTAGCCTTCAAGCTGAGGTTGCCCGAAGACATGAGAATTCACCCCGTGTTTCACAGAGCGCTGTTAACACCATACAGGGAAGGGCACCCGTATCAGGGGGAAAGGGGGGTGACAATAGGGCATTCAGTGGAGGAGGTGGGGACAGGCAATGAGGCCACTGAGATCCTCGATTCCAGGTGGAGGGAAGGGCAGGTGGAGTACTTGGTGGCTTGGGAAGGGGAGGACCCCGAGAGCAACACATGGATGCGCCATGATAATATTCAGGAGGAATATCTCAAGGCTGAATTCCATGCGTTATACCCACAAAAGCCGGCCCCACCGGGGTATGAATGTTGGCAGGGTCATCAGGAGGAGGGGATGGGGGACCAAGGGTACAGAAGAGGGAAGGAGACAGAGGAACCCCATTCGGAATGGTCGGAGGAGGAGGTTGATGAGGTAGTGTCATTCGCACCTTTTACGACGGAACAGTGGAAGACGGTTTTTGAGTCGGATGACAATGAGGATACAGACTTCCTGGGGTTTGTCACTCCACCGCGCACGCAACAGTGGCAGCATGGGAGCGGGGAGGTGGAGACTGTTAGCACGAATATACACCCTCCGCTAGAGTCCAGGGAATCCGGGGAGGAAGGGGGCCTGGAGGAGGGAGTGGATGTCACGGAGACAAGCCTGGATCGGGAAGGGAGTGTGGGAGGAGGAACAGGGAGGGAAACGGCCTATCGAGAACCGATCCCATTAATCTCAACAGATACGTCCGATGATGACAGCCCTGTCTTAGAGTTATCGCCAGAAGATAAGGGGAGTGCTGACGTCAGTAATAAGCAGGGGGGGGAAGCAAAAGAGGGCGGAAGAAGTTTTCTCGTCACTTCCGAAACACTAGGAGGTTATTGTGCTGGAAAAGGCGGGAACCGGAAAGCAGTTGAGATGTTTGTACCCAAGGAATGCAGACAGGCTTTTCAGCTCTGTAAATCATTAGGGCAATAAAATGCTTTGAAAACCGAGAAACGTCCCGGCTGCTGCCTCATAGCAACTCCAAAGGCAAGGTTGCCGTGACAACATCCTTTGATATATTTGAACATGGCTATCATATCACCCCTTAACCTTCTCTTCTCCAGGCTAAACATACCCAGCTCCCTGGATGCTTTAACTAAGATTCCTACATTACAGGAAGTTGGACTAGATGACTTTTGGGGTCCACTCCAACTCTACAATTCTATTATTCTATAATGACCGCTCCCCGCATCAAACGGGGTGCGCATTTTGCGTGGTCGCAAGTAGCCTCCTGTGATCACGGTGCAGCTCCTGGCAGTTGGGTCTGGCATCACCTTCCCAGGTTGGATACCTGTGATCTCCACCCACTCAAGCAGCCACCCAATACTGGCTGGGGAGGTGTTGCCGGGGGGATTGGCCAGGTAGAAGGAGGGATTAGTCAGTACACACAATAGGAGTTGAGTCATACCTGGGAAGCGGCCGTTGGATTCTATTATTCTACTAGCTGGCCCGGCCACGCGTTGCTGTGGTTTGTTTGTTTGTTTGTTTGTTTGTTTTTGCTTTTTAAAATTCTCCTGACCCCGAGAGTATTCTGGAAGCTCCTGTTTTCATTCTTCCCTGTCCCTTTAGAGCAGGGGTCAGCAACCTTTTTCAGCCGTGGGCCGGTCCACTTTCCCTCAGACCATGTGGTAGGCCGGACTATATTTTTTGGGGGGGGGGAATGAACTAATTCCTATGCCCCACAAATAACCCAGAGATGCATTTTACATGCGAAGCTGCGGCGGCCATTTTAGGTGAGGGCACTGGCGACCTTAAAGAGCATTCTCCCCCACCCCAGTCCCAAAATTACCCAGTCCCAAAATCACGCACCCCAGCGACACAATCCCCTCAGAGCTGGTCTTACTCAGTGCAACCTCTCAGGCATGCCTCCTGCTCCGTGTTTTTTTTTTCCTCGGCGCATGCGAAGCTGCGGCGGCCATTTTAGGTGAGGGCACAGGCATTGTTGCTCTGGCCAGGTCTGATGATGTCGACGGGTGATCCGCCTTTCTATTGGATGCTGTTGGAGTCTTCATTCCTTTTGCTGGTGAGGTATAATAGGCGCGCCACTTCCCCCCCCTTTATCCTTTATTTTAGGCATTACAGGTGTGGTTTGTTTTAATTTTTATTACACCAGATCCTTCCTTGATGGTCAAGTTACGCTTTGTCCTAATTTGATGAGATTTGGTCCAGTGGTTACGGAGCAAGGTGGTGTCACGCGCGCACGCAATGGGGAACATTTTTATATATATAGATAATGACACTGCTGTCAAGTTTTTACACCCAACACCACTTGGGTAGGGTGTTACTACACAGTTGTGTGTGTCGGGAGTGGTGCAACAACTGGAAAGCAGGCACTCAAGTGAAAAAGCAACTTCGGTGCAGCTGCTGTAATGTCTGCAACACAGACTCAACTTGAAGCTAAAGCCAGGGAAAATCTGACTCAAACAGAGAAACTCCAAAACTCCGATACCAAAAACACATTTATGGAATGGCCCTGCATTCACTGTTTGTGAACAGGAACTGAAACAGATGCAAGCAAAGTCATCAGATGTAGTGATCTACAAGCTGTTACTTTGAAGGAAATTCACAATATGTGAAGTGAGGATCTGCTGCAGTATCATGGCTAGCAGACAAAGGTGTATATTAGCAAGTTCTCCACTGGAATCTCCCTTTCGCCATGACCTTGCCATAAGTAATGGGGAATAATATGGGGAATAATAAACGTCGTCTGCATTAAAAGGCTGCTGAAAGGACCACAGCATTCAGAGATACAGACGTTCGCAAATGTCTTTAGAAATGCTACATATTAAGCAGTCCAATTGTTCCAAATGAAATTCTGTCTGGACCGGTCTTGTGACACAAAGCAGCGACTTAACAAAAACAAAAAAAATGCACCAAGGCACACATAATAATCTACATGAAAGAAACCCTTCTATGCAGGAAATAAAACCCACAAAGATTTATCAAGACCATTCTAGAATGTAAATATTGTTTGGAAACTGAAACTCTTTCCCTCCGCTCTTTCGTTCATCTGCACTAGAAAGAAATATGTATTCTGAGTGCATAATATAGAGAGCGATGCTGTCTAAGAGATTCCCACATCGTCCACCCACTCATTTTCTCACCAAGGGGCAGCGAAAGATGGAAATAACTCTCACTCCCACGTACACAATATACGTGTGCTCCTGGGCAGTTCATTTATGATTAATAATATTCTTATATGTAAAAAAAAAAAAAAAAAACTTGCAGGAAATGGAACAGGCAGACCCAGTCCGCACCCAGGTAAACTGAAGCCCACGTGGTTTATAGACCAGTAATTCTACTGGAGCCCAGTAAAAGTGAATACACAAAAAGACACTTCAAATTAATGGAGCTATGGAAAGATACAGGTACATTTGGGGAAGAAATGTGAGATCAGAATCTGAAAACCAGGTTTCTGAGTTAGAGAGAGATTCTGTGTCCAGGCAAGCCAAATTCTGTCCCAGGAAAAGCAGGATTTTGTTACCTGTATAAAAGGATGAACACCTGAGCAAATTTGCATAGTTTCCCCCAGCAATTTCTGTTCTGCTGCTGCTCATAGGTGGGATATTAAGGAACCCACAGCTTTGTTTTAACCAATTAAAAGTCTTACTTGGTCACCTCTTCGGCTTCAGCGACTGCTGCCCCAAGCCTACGGTAGCATCAGCACACAGCTTGGTAGGATACAAAGGGTACCACCTACCTTAGCTGATGACAGCCTCCCTTCAAAAAACAAATGTTTACATGTCTTTTTTTTATAGACTGAGACTGTGAAAAGAAGTGCTGAGCCAGGCAGCTGTAGCTGCCACAGTTTCCATGACCTGTGGGCCCTACCCCAAATGTGTGCTTCATTGTGGATAATGAAGATGGTGGCAGCTGCCTCACCTGGTACTTCCTCAGTCCAGGTGGTAAAGAGAAGTGCCAGGTCGTTGGAGCTGCACTGGTTTCTGTGTTTGCTCCTGCCAGTTTGGTGTAGTGGTTAGGAGTGGCAGACTCGTAATCTGGGGAACCGGGTTCGCGTCTCCACTCCTCCACATGCAGCTGCTGGGTGACCTTGGGCTAGTCACACTTCTCTGAAGTCTCTCAGCCCCACTCACCTCACAGAGTGTTTGTTGTGGGGGAGGAAGGGAAAGGAGAATGTGAGCCGCTTTGAGACTCCTTCGGGTAGTGATAAAGCAGGATATCAAATCCAAACTCTTCTTCTTCTTTCCCTCTACTGCCCATTGCTGCCCATCCCCCCTGCCCTCAGGGCTAACCAGGGGAGCAATGGGGGGGGGGGTCCAATGACAGATTGCTGAGGGCCTACTCATATCTGGTACCGGTAGGGTGGTCACTCACGCATCACCCAAAAAGCCAAAATGCAACACCAAAAAGAAGATAAGGCAGGTTTGCATAACGTTTGCAAATGCTGGTTTATGTGTATATGTGCAAATGGTAGGTGGGATTAAGCACACAGAGAATTAGGTGCACAACTGGACTTTTCCCTCCTTTCTGCTCCCCTAAACCTGTTCTGGGGGTTACTCCAACCTTACAAAGCAAGTTCAGAGCATGCAGGGGGAGGAGAGGGAAGCCCTGTCACACAAGTGGACCCTGCTCCAGGCTTGCAACACCTCAGTTGAATCCTGCCCTTAGAAATAATTAAAAAGGTAAAGGTAAAGGGACCCCTGACCGTTAAGTCCAGTCGCGGACGACTCTGGAGTTATGGCGCTCATCTCACTTTACTGGCCGAGGGAGCAGACGTTTGTCCGCAGACAGTTTTTCTGTGTCATGTGGCCAGCATGACTAAGCCGCTTCTGGCGAACCAGAGCAGCGCACGGAAACGCCGTTTACCTTCCTCCAGAGCGGTACCTATTTATCTACTTGCACTGGTGTGCTTTCGAACTGCTAGGTTGGCAGGAGCAGGGACCGAGCAACGGGAGCTCACCCCGTCGCGGGGATTCGAACCGCTGACCTTCTAATCAGCAAGCCCAAGAGGCTCAGTGGTTTAGACCACAGCGCCCCCCACGTCCCACTAGAAATCATTACAATAATTTTAATAGAAATACAATACTGTGAACTTGGTGACCTGTGTGCTCAGGTCTGATCTCCAGGTGGTAACTGTTGGTGGACAGCTTCAGGTATGGTTTGCATATGTCCGGGGAAAACTGGACATGTTCTCTTTTGGGGGGGGCCAACATGCCCATCCAGGCGGATTTTTACATTTTAAAGGAAATGCCTGGGTTTATCGGGCTTGGGCTTGGGCTGCTCTGCACGCTGTGACTGCTGCTAGTCCAAGCAGGGGAAAGAAGCTCGTACGCCAGCTTCACCATTTCCTTCATTTGGTGCAGGTATTTGATATCCAGTATAAACAGGATATCATTTTTTGTACACACACAGAGAGAGAGAGAGACCGCAAAGGCTCCTGTTTCTGAAAAGGACAGGGGGCACCTGATCTCTCCAGTACTTTTAATTGTTCTCCAAACGTGAAGGAGAGGAAAAAGGGGAAATAGGACATTCCGGAATCAGAAAGTGGGATGGCATTAACACCACCTATGGCTTCTTCCATAGCCACAGCATTTAACTGGACTTAAGGCGACTCCAACCATTGATCTCAGACTTTGCTCTCTGAGTTTCTCTCCACCCTGCTGTTTGCTATCTCCATTGCATAATGCTTACCATACTTTTCTGTGTATAAGACTATGTTTTTTTCTTCAGAAATCATGCTAAGAAGCCTTATACCTGGGTAGTGCATAGGGTAGATATTTGATTGGTTGCTGCCGAGGCTGTCAGCGGCTATTGCGCGTGTTATTGGTTGCTGCGTCAATGGGTGGTGTTGATTGGCTGGCGCTCTGGCAGTTGGGCAGGGCGATTGGCAGCTTCTGCCGGCGAGGGGACAGACAGGAGGGGCGGATTTAGCAACGCTTGCGGGGAGCGATTTTTGGCAATCCCCCCTACAAAAAATGCTCAACGACTCTTTGCTATCTCCCCATTTTCTTAAATTTGAGTCCCCCAAAATAGGAGTCATCTTATACATGCAGGCGTCTTATAGACGTAAAAGTATGGTAACTTCAATCCTAAATTACCCTAAAATACTGGCATTGTTTTTTAAACTAACTGTCAGCAGATGGAGGGAGACCACTCATTTGCAAATGAAGATTTCCCTTGATCCATTATGTTGTCTTAATGGTTCATCCCCAGGCCAGCACCTCAAAAGGAAATTAACTTTTAACACTTCTTGATTACCTGGGATTAAAGGGGTGTCTGACACACAGCCTAATATACACGGATCTTGATTACCGTATTTTTCACTCCATAGGGCGCACTGGACCATAGGGCGCACCTCATTTTTAGAGGAGGAAACAAGGAAAAAATATTTTTCTGGTTTTCCTCCTCTAAAAGCCCTGTTTTTTTGAGGATCAGCTAAAAGTTTTGCAGCTTTTTTTGCAAAGGGGGAAAAGCAAAGCTCCTTTTGCAAAGGGGGAAAAGCAAAGAGGAAAAGCCCCATTTTTATGGGGTTCAACTCACATTTCTGCAGCTTCTAAAGGAAAGGGAGCCTTTTCTACAGTTTCCAGACAGATAATCTAATCAGCCAGTCACATGTCGCTGGGGAAACAAACAACCTCCCTCTGCAGCACATTCAACAAAGGAGGGCGGGGCTGAAAGAGAGCCGGGACTCTTATCTCTCTCCCAGTCTCTTGCTGCTGAGTGGGGGCTCCTTTCAACATCCCCTTTTCCCTTTGTAAAATAAAAAGCACAATCTACTTTTGGCGCCTGGGCAATTTAGCTCCAGGGACCACTATTCGCTCCATAAGACGCACAGGTATTTCCTCTTACTTTTTAGGAGGAAAAAAGTGCGTCTTATGGAGTGAAAATACGGTAGATTCTAACACATGGGAATCTGACATTAAATTCTAACACTAGCCTGATCCAGAATTTAAGGTGTCTTGTACCCGCCAACCCATAACAATACAGTGAAGGTGCCTGCTTGGTTTCATTGGGCAGGGAAATGTACTTTTTAATCTTTCTAGACAAAAGCTGAACATCTGAGAAAGGGACCTAGCATTTGAGGCTGAGTCAGAGCCTTGCTCCATCCATCTTGCCCAGTCTTGTGCATTCTGATTAGCAATGCCTCAAATACCTGAAATCTTTTAATGAGAAGAAGCACAAAGGATCCGTGATGAAGGGCCCTTCTGTGGCTGTAGCCCCACAAAACCTGGCTGACCGGCACCATATTTGTGGCCTTCATTGGGTGTTCAAAAATCAGAATGGGTTACGCTGAAAAGTTACTGTATATTCTGGTGTATAAGACTACTTTTTAATCCAGGAAAATCTTCTCAAAAGTCGGGGGTCGTCTTATATGCTGGGTGGAGAATCTGCGGTCGAGTATATCTCAAACTCTATATTTTAACTGGAAAAGTTGGGGGTCGTCTTATACGCCCAGTCGTCTTATAAGCCGGAAAATGCGGTAATCTGAAATGTAAAGAATGAATCAAGGTTCTTTCTATGGCTTGTGAGAGCAAGCAAGTGTGCGATTTAAGGTTTATTACCATTTTAATCTTGCAAGCCTTTGAAATAGTAAAGGACATTAGCATCTCTGCATCCAAGTTCTCCCATCGTGCTATATTACGCAAAGATTTAGGGCTCTTGCTTGCTTTTATGGTTGCTGTGTGGCAAAATGCTGTGAATAAAATGAGCACAGAAGCATTTTCTCCCCCTTCTTGTTAAAAACAAACAACCCTGCAGTCTTATCAAAAGGGAGAGAAACTTCATGAATAATTCAGCTGCTCATGTTTACGCAAAACTTTAAGAAATGCGAATCAGAACTCAGAATGGAGCCAAACGTTTCCAAGATTGCTTCCACCTACACATTCTGCGCAGAAAGAAGCCTGTAGGTCAAAAACTGCAGGCAACCCATAGGGAGACGAGAAATGCAAACCTACGTTTTTCTTATCTGACTGTTAGCCTGGAAATTTAGAATGTTAACTTAGAATGAGACTGGAATCAAATGTGGAATTCTGATTAAAGGTTTTCAACAGGGCTAGCATTTGACCTATCAAAGAAGTGGGGTGGGAATCCATAATGCAAAACCCATGCTTGGTGGGTTGTCCAGTGAATAATAGCTTGGTGTTTAAAGCTTAACCAGATTAATATAGTAACCAAGAAAACAGAATTATGTGCAGCTTGTGAACCTGTTTTGGCTTCAGAAAAGAGACCCAGAATGTACTTCCCCTTGCAAATTAATTTGGCTCCTTCTCAAGCTGCACCATAATTCAAACAAGATTTGGAACTGTCAAAGGCAGGCCATTTAAATGTAATCAAGCTTGACCTAAAGGATAGCGTTATTCGTATCTCCATAAATCCTACCAGGTGGTTGGCAGAATAAATTTACTTTTCGGCAATGCATAAGAACTTACAGGGTTGGGTACAGTTACAGGTGGGTAGCCGTGTTGGTCTGCCATAGTCAAAACAAAATAAAATAAAAATTTCTTCCAGTAGCACCTTAGAGACCAACTAAGTTTGTTCTTGGTATGAGCTTTCGTGTGCATGCACACTTCTTCAGATACACTGAAACGGAAGTCACCAGACCCTTAAATATAGTGAGGGAGTGGGGAGGGGTATTACTCAGAAGGGTGGTGGGAATGGGTGATCAGCTGATAGGTGTGGAAAACCTGTTGACGACTCTTAATGGCTGCAATTAGTCTTGCAGGGAAAGGCAAGGGGTGAGATGGCTAAAGATAGCTTTGTTATGTATAATGAGATAAGAATCCAATGTCTTTGTTCAGACCAGGTTTCTCCATGGTTTTAAGTTTGGTGATTAGTTGCAATTCAGCCACTTCTCTTTCCAGTCTATTTCTGAAATTCCTTTGTATTAAGACAGCTACTTTGAGATCTTTGTATAGAATGTCCTGGGAGACTGAAGTGTTCTCCTACTGGTTTCTCTGTCTTGTGATTCCTGATATCAGATTTATGTCCATTTATCCTTTGGCGTAGGGTTTGGCCTGTTTGTCCAATATAGAGAGCTGAAGGGCACTGTTGTGTCGTGGGTTCTGATAGCAAGAAGTCCAGCAACACTTCTTAGTGAAAACAGCTCTTTATTGTAAGGGATAAGACAAGACTGGGGATAGGGGGTAGGGAAAGCTCTATTTATAGACACATTGGGACTGAGGGAAAAGATACATTTTAGCGGGAACCAATAATATTCAAACTTTCCGGCGGGACCCAATCAGGCTGTGGATTGTGATTGAACACTTCAAATTGACCAATAGCAATACTTTACCCTGCTGCCAGAATATCTTATTTAATACACAACACTCCCCCGCACCTAGTTGAGACTATACACGTAATCTTTCAAGTATTGCGGAGGTCTTCGAGTCCTACCGGATCGCCTAACCCCCGGTGTGTCACTCCTTGGACTATCCGTGGTCAGACTTCTCTCTCCAATAACCTCGGGTACCTCAGCTGGAGCTGTGTCACTAGCTGACTCTCTAGGCTGACTAGTTGTTTCCGGGTTAGGTTCATCAGTGGTGATCTCGGTTTCCTGACTCTCGGAGCCCTCCACCCCCTGTGGCCCGGAGTCATCCTGACTAGACTGCTGCGATTCACCGGACGCCGGCAGAGTTGTGCGCGGCTCCTCCCCCCTCGGGCTTACCCTGCTTGGGAACCGGCGCCTTAGCTGGTCAATGTGGCGGCGCATTACTCTGCCATCCTCTAACGTCACAAAATATGACACTGGCCCACTGGGTCGGGTGACCACCCCCGGCACCCATGCGGGTCCCCTTGCATAGTTCCGGACCCAAACCAAATCCTCTGTTGACAGGTATCGGGTTCTGTCACCCTCGGCAGCCGGTGGTTCTCTTGTATCGCGGCCCGGCACCTTGTCAGGGTGGACATAGTCTAGGATTGTGGCTAACCTCCTTCCCATTAATAATTCAGCTGGGGACTTGCCTGTGGATGCACACGGCGTTGTGTGCTGCAGGAACAACATCCTTGCAATGCGAGCAGACCAATCCCCTTCCAAGAGGCGCGCTATTGCACCCTTGGCTGTGCGCACCATCCGTTCGGCTTGTCCGTTCGAGGATGGATGAAAGGGAGCAGAAGTGACCCCTCTAATGAAATTATCGGCCAGGAATGCCCTGAACTCTTGGGACACAAAAGCCGCCCCGTTGTCTGATACTATGGTCTCGGGTAACCCATGCGTTGCAAACAAAATGCGAAGGGCCCTGATTACAGCAGCTGAGGACATGTTTGGAACAATTGAGACCTCCAGCCATTTCGAGTAGGCGTCTACTACAATTAAGAACACCTTTCCCTGAAACGGCCCTGCAAAATCTACATGGAGCCGGCTCCACGGGTTCTTAGCCCGCTCCCACCAATGCACTGGTGCCCTGGGCATTTCTGGGTGCACCTCCTGGCACGCTCGACAGGTGCGCACCCATTGTTCAATGTCCTTGTCCATGCCAGGCCACCACACATAGCACCTGGCTAAAGATTTCATCCGAACCATGCCTGGATGGCCCATGTGTAATGTGTCCAACACCTCATTCTGTAGAGACCTTGGAATAACCACCCTATCGCCCCACAATATGCAACCCTTATGGAGGGACAGCTCATTTTGTCTTGCCATGAAAGGTCTAAATTTCTCTTCCTGAGTCCCACTTGGCCATCCCCTCCCCACCCACACAAGGACACGGGCGAGGACGGGGTCCCTTTTAGTTCTTGCGGCGATGTCGACGGCCGTCACGGGTGGTCCGGGAAGTGTCTCCATCATCATGACGTGCTCGGCCGGGGCTGGGTCGTCGTCGGCTGCTCCAGGTAGTGGTAGACGACTCAGCGCATCCGCATGGCACAACAGCTTACCCTTCACATGACACAGTTCGTATTGAAATCCATTCAAAAAGATGGACCATCGGAGCATGCGTGGGGACAAGATTTGAGGCGTTTGTTTATGTGGGCTGAACAAACCCAGCAAAGGCTTGTGGTCCGTTTGAATTGTGAAAGGGCGGCCGTACACGTAGTCATGGAACTTCTTGATTCCTGTGACTATAGCCAGTGCCTCCTTATCAATCTGGGCATAGTTCCGCTCTGTGGGGCTCAAGGTTCTGGAATAGAATGAGATTGGACGCTCCGACCCATCCGCCTCCCGGTGACTCAAGACAGCCCCCACGCCATATTGTGAGGCATCACACGCCAGCACCAGTGGTTTAGCAGCATCATAGTGGGCAAGCGTACTTTCCTTTGACAGCACGCCCCGCAGCGTTTCAAAAGCTCTCTGTTGCGGTTGCCCCCAACGCCATGCACACTTCTTTTGGAGTAGCCGATGCAGTGGTTCGGCTATCGATGCCTTGTGTGGCACAAAGGCGTGATAGAAATTGACGAGGCCCAAGAAGGACTGCAGCTCAGCCTTGTTACTAGGTGTCGGTGCTGCGGCGATAGCCTTAACCTTGTCTTCCATGGGGTGGATGCCAGCAGCATCAATTCTGTACCCTAAGAAGTTCACAGCTGCTACCCCAAAACTACATTTCTCTTTCTTTAGTTTCAACCCCGCATCCCGGAATTTGCATAGGACTGTCTGGATGCGTCCCAGTAGTTCTTGAGCATCCTTGCCCGCAATTAACACATCATCAAAATACGGCAGGACACCTGGCAGGCCCCGTAACAGGCGCTCCATAAGACTTTGAAATATGCCAGGTGCCACGCAGACTCCAAACTGCAGCCTATTCACCTTAAAGGCGCCCTTGTGCGTCACAATTGTCTGGATTTCAGCGGACGCTGGAGTCACTGGGAGCTGCTGGTATGCCTGTGCCAAGTCAATCTTTGCAAACACCTTGCCCCCAGCCAGCTTCGCTAATAGTTGGGACACTACTGGAATTGGATACGAGTTGCCCCTGATGGCCTTATTAATCGTACATTTGTAATCCGCACAAATTCGTATTTCCCCATTAGCCTTCAGGGGTGTGACAATGGGTGTTTCCCATTTAGCAGAGTCCACTGGTGAAAGCACCCCTTGCTGTATTAGCTTCTCCAATTCAGCCTCTATTTTAGGCTGTAGCGCAAATGGAACCCGCCTGGGTTTGAGGCGCATTGGCGCAACCCCCGGGTCCAGTTCTAAGTCAATTGGAGGCCCCTTATAACATCCTAACTCTCCATTAAATAGCTCCCCAAATTCCGTGTACAGGGTGTTAAATGTCTCCGAAGCTATCTGGACCGTGTTGAGCCCTGAGATTCCCAACCCTAAGGCCGGGAACCAGTCCGTGCCCAGCAGGCTAGTGCGCTTCCCTTTTGCGATCACAAGCTTTAATACGGCCTCCCTCTCGCGGAACTGTACGTTCACTGCGCACATTCCCAAAATGTCTATGCGGCCAGCGGAATAGGATTGCAGAGTAGCCGGGAAGGGCTCCAATCTCGGAAGCTTACCTCTAGGAAATAACGATCTGGCCGTGTCCTCCGATACGATGGAGAATCCGGATCCGGAGTCCACCTCCATGTTACACGGCTTCCCTTCGATTAGGACCCGCACAGCTGGTTTCCCTTGGGCTGGAAATGGCACAGTTCTGCCCTCGATTTGCGTGAGGTAGTTGCAATCGTCGAGTTGGTGCGTCGCTGTGGATGTCCTCTGACCCCTTGATTTCGCGGACCCCGACGTGCCACTCGACTTGCAGACCCTGGCTATGTGCCCCGTTTTCCCACAAGCATGACACGTAGCTTCTCGGAACCGGCACTTCCTTCTCTCATGTGATCCGCCGCAGCCAGGGCAGACTCCCTGCCGACCTTTATTTGCTGTGCTCTCCTGTCGCACCATCTCTATTCCCCGCACAGGGCTTTGGTTGGGGCTGACATCCTGGTCGTCCACGGTGTGGGTTGACGCTCCAGCTCTCTTTTCGGCTCGCTGGTCCGGGTCTTGCTCCTCTCTCTCAGCGCTTTCTGTCGCAATGGCCTCACGGAGCGCTGTCGACAGATCCATATCTTGTTTTGCCGCAATCCGCCTGCGGCCCTTGCTGCTGCGAAGGCCGCACACAAACCGATCCAGCAGGGCCTCCTCCAAGTTGGCGAATTTGCAGTGTCTCGCCAGCTTCCTCAGTTCGGTGAGGAAAACTGCTACCGTCTCTCCAGGTCGTTGTTGCCTCTTGTGGAATTCGATGCGCCATGTCATCTTCGACGCTGTCGGATTAAGGTGATTGGAGAGGTGTTCCGTAATGCTCGCGAACGACGCCTCCCGCAGTGTCGTGGGGGCCAGAATTGCCCGAGCCAACTCAAAGGTCTCTGCCCCGCAGCAACTCAGGAACAACGCCTTTTTCCTTTCCTCGTCAGTGACCCCTTTTGCTGCCACGCTGAATTCAAAGCGCTCGAGGTAAGCATCCCAGGCCTCAGTTGCTCCGGGATGAAATGGTTCCATGAACCGTGACGCAGCCATCTTAGTGGACTGATCTGTCCTGTCAGTCACAGGGAGTCTTGTCGCCAGAATCAGGTCGCTAGGGTCAGCAGCCCTCAGCCGGCCTAATTCAATCCCACCTTCGTCGCCAGTATGTTGTGTCGTGGGTTCTGATAGCAAGAAGTCCAGCAACACTTCTTAGTGAAAACAGCTCTTTATTGTAAGGGATAAGACAAGACTGGGGATAGGGGGTAGGGAAAGCTCTATTTATAGACACATTGGGACTGAGGGAAAAGATACATTTTAGCGGGAACCAATAATATTCAAACTTTCCGGCGGGACCCAATCAGGCTGTGGATTGTGATTGAACACTTCAAATTGACCAATAGCAATACTTTACCCTGCTGCCAGAATATCTTATTTAATACACAACAGGCACTGTTGGCATTTGATGGCATACACAATGTTAGAAGATGAGCAATTAAATAGTCCTGAGATGGTATGTTTGATGTTGTTGGGGCCAGTAATGGTGTTGTCCGGGTTTATGTGGCAGCAAAGTTGGCATCTGGGTTTATTGCAGGCTCTGGTACCAGTGTCCATGTTGAGTCCTGTTGGGCAGAGGTTTGGGTAGAGTTTGGATTGAAATGCTTGCCAATTGTCAGCTATTATCAACTGAACACCTTTTGTTGGAACACCATCCAATATGGACAAATGCACCATATATTCCAGAGTTTCCATGTATCTAGAGTGGCCTGCCTTGTTCCTCAGACCTGCTAGAGTCAAGGTTACTGATGTGCTCATCACCTGCTTTGCAACTCATGTTCTGCCCTTTCCAAGTGCTGTAACAACAGGCATTTCTCAACAGGAACAAGGATATCAGGTTCAGGAGGAAGCAGTACAGGCACTAGCAGTTCTAGTAGCACAAGTCAATGGAGTCCCACCAAGCCCATTAAATGTGCAACAGGGAGGAAGGGGCCTCTCAAGTGATCTGGCACAGGGCTGTGGAAAAGTTTTGGAAGGAACTGAAGTCTATCGCCAAAACTGAAGTTCCAACCCTTCAACCAGCTACCATAGCTATGCAATGGGTTTTTGTTTTTTTTAAAGTGTGCATTTACTTGCTCAGAGTAGATAATAAGATTATAGAAAACTAAAACGAAACACAGTCCCATTCAGTTGGATTATAGCACAATTTTAACCACCTTAAACCAAATGCATGATATCCAAAAATTAGGACGATTAAATAACATTTTATTATTATTAAATATTTTCTTGGTTTACAATGTGTGTATAATGTCTCTTGTATTTTTCCATAAAACATTTTTACAGATCAATTTTAGTTGTTGAGACATTAGGGAGAGAGGGGGGGAAGGAAGTGGGTGGGAGGGTGGGGTGGGGAGATGATGTTTCTATTTTCCTTAATATATGTAGGATTTGGTATCAGCGTCGCTTGTGTTGGTTCTCTGTTGTTTGCTTGTGTTTCTTTGGCAGTGAGAGGTCGCGATCGGCGTAGGGTTTGATTGTTCATTTGTGGTTGGCTGTGGTGATCTTTGGTTTAAATAACATTGTTGACAAGTAATTGACTGATCGACCAATTAATCAATAGTATAGGTCTTTTGAGTGTTCAAAGGGTTTGTACATACTGTATATAACACTTAATCCTTGCAACAACCCTGTAAGGTAGGTTATTAATATTACCCCGTAGGTAGGGTCAGACCAACCTTCAAGCAAGGTGAGGCAACTGCGTCTAGTGGCAGGATCCGCAAGGGCAGCAGATCTGGTCTCCAAATAATGCCTTGCTGCCACCATGTGTTGCTTGGAGGCCAGTTCTGCAGCCTACTCACCCCCTGGCATCTCTACAGCGGACTCTTGGCAAATAGGAGGCACTGCTGGCATGGGCGTAGGCAGGGGGCAGCTGCCCTCCCCACAAATCAAGCAAATAAACCAAAATACTTAACTAAAAGTAGAAATTGTTGACCGATTTTGAGCCCCTGGGGGTCAGAAGACAGTAATTAAAAACAACGGTTTTCGAGACATTTCATTCTGAATCTGTGAGCCAGTTCCAGATAGAGGATTATGACAGGTGGGTGTCCCGCCCCCTCCCAACATAAATCCTGGCTCTGGCCATGACTGCCGGTCTCTCCCTATTCCGAGGAGCGAAATGTCGGGAGCTGCCCTCTGGGGTCTCAGCATGATTCAGATTGAGGGCCCCACCACCTTTGATTCCCCACTTCAGATGTTGGGTAATACTGATTTGATTCCACTTCCGAGGAGCGAAATGTCGGGAGATCTGCCCTCTCCCTTCTTCCATGATTGATTGAGGGCCCCACCACCTTTGATTCCCCACTTCAGATGTTGGGTAATACTGATTTGATTCCACTCCTTGTTTCCGATGTAGATCTTCATGGCTCCCTTCTTCCTTGGTGGGGCGGAGCACCATTTTGTAGTTTATAAAGACTTAAACAGTTACGTTTATGGTCACTGTCCTTACCAAAAGCGACGCCAAAGCACTACAAGCTAGCTAAGGCTTAGTATGCCATTCTATTTTATTGTATTTTATTGTTACTGTGGTGTTTTAGCGACTGTTGTTCTCACTTGCACAAGTTGTTATCTATGTGTTTTACTTGTATGGGCCTATGGCCGTAAATAAAATTCTATTCTATTCTATTCTAGTTACGTTTAAATAAAGATGGAGAGTACCAAAACCTCGACTGCAGGTGCTTTCTTGAGAGAGTGAGAACTCTTAATGTATTTTACAATTTAATTAAAAGTCAGCATTCATTGTTTGATGGAAAGGCTATATTTAATATAACCAGAACCAAAATAGACTAAAAACAAAGACAAAAGACAAAGACCAAAATGGTCTTAATTCGGGTGTGGGTGTGTCAATGGTTAAAGTTTCCGCTCACTGATTAAAATTGGTCCACACTGATGAATTGCTTAAAGCTTTAATCTGCCGATTAAAGTTTGCAAATCCATTACTGTTTCTTTGTCTTGCTTGAGGGAGTATGTTAAATTCTATGAGGACTATGGAAGGGTTAATACTAAAAAATCAGCTCCCAGACGTTGCTAAGCAACCGTGAACTGCCCTCTGGATCACTTACCAGCCAATGGCGATTTGTTCCGCTGATGTCATTTTGCTACCTTAATATCTATGCAGAGGAACTGTGTGGGTGGAGTTCTGCGAAAATCTACCTGGACTGCTTTTAATTAGTATCATCTAATAAAATTAATTCCTTTCCCTCCCCCAATTTAGTTCCAGAGCTTAATAACTTAGATGGAAGACTTAACAAAGCAAACTGTTGATAGTCGTTCAAAATTATTTGTCCCTTCACAATATTTGGATCCTGCACTGAGATTGAACAGTGTGTGTGTGTGTCCAGTTCTATATATATATATGTTTAGGGGTTACTCTCATTTTCCTACTCATATTGAAATATTGTCCCTCAGTGAGACCAAACATAGATTCACCACACAAACACACACACACACACACACACACACAGGAACAAGAATCCTTTGGGAATAAATACCCATTTCAGCCTGGAAACATTATATAATGGCTGACAGCCTTATTCCCATGAAACCCTCACAGGGTTAAGGATCTTTACCTTGTAAAGTTGATTCTAGTGAAACAGCATTAACTTGGAGCATAACGTCATTTATCTGAGAGCCTCGGGGGAAGGCATAATGTTTTTGATAAAGCTTCCTTTTCACACAGGGATACACGGAGCAGCTTGAATTACAGCGTGAAGGACTGAATCTAATTTTTGTAGGGTTCGGGTTTTTCTGCAAACATTTCAGATGTTTTCCCTCTCATGAAGGGGGGAAATCCCCCATTTTTTCATACCCTTTCCGGTTCCTCTGCAGTTGTTCCCGTCTGTAAATATTCCTTTGCCACACACCCCACACACACCAGTTGTTGTTTAATTGAATGGATCTCTTCTCTCTCTTTTTTTTACTCTCTTTATTGCTTTTATTTATTACATCAACGAATCCACATAGAAATGAAAAATTCCAAAACTTGTTAAAAACCATTGTACATCCATACATATTCCTTATACATCCCTATACTCTGCCGAGTATTGTGACTTCCCTCCCTTCCACCACTGGTTTTCAAACTTCTCATCATTCTCTCGCTTTAATTATTGTCCAATTACCTTTAATATGTTAATTCTTATTTTGTTCTTGTTTAAATCTATTATCTAGTATTCTCACATTGCAAGTATTTTGTCAAATCCTGTTGGTGTTGCCATTCTGTTACAGTGCTTTTTTAAATACTCAATAAATTTACTCCAATCTGTTATAACCTTTTGATCTCTCTGGTTTCTTATTCTTCCTGTCAGTCTAGCCAATTCCAAATATTCTAATAATTTAGTCCGCCAATCTTCAATTGTTGGTAAATCCGGAGTTTTCCATTTTTGAGCCAACAATATCCTGGCCGCCGTAGTAGCATAAAGGAATACCTTCTGGTCATTTTTTATAATTTCATTTCCCATTAATCCTAATAGGAAGGCTTCAGGTGTTTTGTGGAAGGTATATTGCAACATCTTTTTTAACTCATTGTATATTGCTTCCCAATATTGCTTCACTTTCTCGCACCCCCACCACATATGGAAAAAATCCCCATCTTGAGTCTTACATTTCCAGCATTTCTTATTTCCTGTTCTATACATTTGAATGGACCTCTTCTCAGCCAGTCAGGGGTCACAAAGTGAAGATGGTGGTATCATGGAGCTATATAGTCAATCAAACCCACCTAGTTTATTCATTTATTTGGCTCTTATACAGCTCTAACCACAAGATTTCAAAGGAGTGCTCAACACTGGCGCACACAAAAACAACCTGGAACCAATGGTTGCTCTATCCATGCAAAAATTAAACATTAAACACACACACGCATACCGGTGCGTATAAATGTCTATCATTTTAGAATGTAATAATTAATACATCAAAAGAATCAGAGGCTAGAAATGTTCTAAAGGTGTGTGTTCTCACTTTAATATTCTCTTTCTTAGCTTTTCGGGTGTAAAAGGAAACGAAGAATGGCAACTCTGCACCTGTCCTTTGACCTGATGCCAATTATTGCTTAGATTTTCAGCAGACAATGGGACAATACAACAATCTTGAACATGGCTTGATGATGCACATAAGAGACAGGTATTTACCCTCTGCATAATATACCATTTCATTTGCATATACTGCTTTTTTTTAACATAGATAGATAGATGCAATGTAGTGTGGTATGTAGTGTCTGGGAAACAACAGGTATCAATGTTGTCCTTCTGCAAACCCCTGCCTAAGAAACCAAAGAATCACAGAATTGTGGAGTTGGAAGGCACACCAAAGGTCATCTAGTTCAACCCCCTGCAGTGCAGGAATCTCAACTGTAGCATCCGTAACAGATGCCCATCCAACCTCTGCTTAAAAACCTCCAAGGAAGGAGAGGCCACCACCTCTAGTGGGAGTCTGTTCCACAGTCTAACACCTCTTAGCACCTAAAAGTTCTTCCTGATGTTTAGTTGGAATCTCTTTTATTGTAGCTTGAATCCATTGCTTTGGGTCTTATGCTCAGGAGCAGGACAAAACAAGCTTGCTGCATGGGACAGCCCTTGAGATATTTGAAAATAGCTATCACGTCTTCTCTTTTCCTGGTTAAATATACCCAACTCCCTCAACCGTTCCTCATAAGGCCTGGTTTACAGACGCTTGATCATCTTTGTTGCCCTCCTTTGCGTACGTTCCAGCTTATCAACATCCTTCTTAAACTCTGGCGCTCAGAATTGGACACAGTATTCCAGATGTGGTCTGACCAAGGCAGAATAGAGCCGGACTAGGACGTCCCTTCAGCTGGACACTGTAAGCCCTCTCTCTCATAGAGAGGAGCAAAGGGCACTTGTATGACTGGTGCCTTTTTTCTAAAAAAATAAATAAATGTTTAGGGGTACTCTCATTTTCCTTCTCACATTGAAATACTGCCCCTCAATGAGGCCAAACTTAGATTCACAAAATGTTTAGGGGTGTGCGTATCCCTGCGTCCCCCCAGGAAAAAAGCAATGTGTATGACACTGCTAAATTATAGTGGGGAACCGATTATTATTATTATTATTATTATTATTATTATTATTATTATTATTACCCTGCTTATCTGGCTGGGTTTCCCAAGCCACTCCGGGCGGCTTCCAATATATCTAAAAACATAATAAAATGTCAGACATTAAAAACTACCCGATACAGGGCTGCCTTCAGATGTCTTCTAAAAGTTGTGTGGTTCTTAATCTCCTTGACATCTGATGGGAGGGCATTTCAAAGGGTGGGTGCCACTACCGGGAAGGCCCTCTGCCTGGTTCCACGTAACCACACTTCTCGCAGTGAGGGAACCGACAGAAGGCCCTTGGAGGAGGACCTCAGTGTCCTCAGATGTTTAAGAAATGGTTATGGATTTATTTTTTGACTGAATTTTAAAGAAATGTTTGAGTCTTAACAGCCTTACCTTGTGTCTCATGCAAAGACACACTGTTCTGCAATCCCTATTTTGGAAAGCATTAAAAGATTGAGAAAAAATAATAATAATCTATTATTATTCTGTATTATGTAATTATTGTCTCAAGCGTATCATTAGATGACTAATGGAAGGTTTTGATCACTTGTTTTATACTGTACCAATAGAAACACCGTATATACTCGAGTATAAGTCGACCCAAATATAAGCCGAGGCACCTAATTTCCATACAAAAATGTGGGAAAGCTTATTGACTCAAGTATAAGCCGGTTCACCTTTGCCACTGTGGTAGAGGAGGAACGAGCAGCCCAAAGCAGCCCTTTGGGCTGCTCCTTCCTCTTCCTCCTTTGCTGCTGTGGAGCTCACCCCGTCGCAGGGTTTCGAACCGCCATTCTTCTGATCAGCAAGCCCTAGGGCTCTGTGGTTTAACCCACAGCGCAATGTTCCCTTGTGTTATACAGAGAAGGCTGGGATCCTGTCCTGTTTAAGCAGGAGCCAGGGAAAGTGAGCACCTGTGGGGTTTTAATACTTCCTTAACTGATAGGCTTTCTGCCTTCTGGGGTCTAAAGTTTGCATTTATGTGAGCAGTTCAGGAATGGAACAAGCTGCCTGGGGAGAGTAAAGAACCACCGTTCTTGTACACTTCTTAAGGAATGGTTGACTTGAGTATAAGCCGAGGGCAGCTTTTAAAGCACAAAAAGTGTGCTGAAAAACTAGGCTTATACTCAAGTATATACGGTAGTTAAAATTGCTATTCCTCCTCAAAATATTGTAAAACTGGTTGTCAATCCGAGGGTGTGATAGTCCACAAACATTATACCGTTTCCCAGATGCTGGGTTCTCCATTCTCTAAGATTTGACTACATGAATGGAACTTTGTTCTTTCCCAGTTTACACATCCTTGTTGTAGCTCATCCAAATAAATAATCACAGTCTTGCCGGGAGCTTTCTGGTCCAAGAAAAGCCCTCCATACAGACACAGGATTCTCCTTGGCTCCATTAGACCAGAATCTGTGGATGTCTCCTGAGCCAGATGGCTAAGTATAGACTCGTTGGTTTCCTGTTTTCTCTAAGGTCACTTCACTTTGAGCTGATGGTTTGTGCTGAGACTCAAAGGAACAACCCCTTGCTCTTTACAGGAGTTATTTTACGGCCCTCTCTTTTAAAACCAATGACCTATTACTGGAAGAGTTGGGGCTCTTAGCCATGAGAAGCTCACTGTTGTTGTTCAGTCATGTCCGACTCTTCGTGACCCCATGGACCAGAGCACGCCAGGCACGCCTATCTTTCACTGCCTCCGCAGTTTGGCCAAACTCATGCTAGTCGCTTCGAGAACACTGTCCAACCATCTCATCCTCTGTCGTCCCCTTCTCCTTGTGCCCTCCATCTTTCCCAACATCAGGGTCTTTTCCAGGGAGTCTTCTCTTCTCATGAGGTGGCCAAAGTACTGGAGCCTCAACTTCAGGATCTGTCCTTCCAGTGAGCACTCAGGGCTGATTTCTTTAAGGATGGATAAGTTTGATCTTTTTGCAGTCCATGGGACTCTCAAGAGTCTCCTCCAGCACCATAATTCAAAAGCATCAATTCTTCGGCGATCAGCCTTCTTTATGGTCCAGCTCTCACTTCCATACATCACTACTGGGAAAACCATAGCTTTAACTATACAGACCTTTGTCGGCAAGGTGATGTCTCTGCTTTTTAAGATGCTGTCTAGGTTTGTCATTGCTTTCCTCCCAAGAAGCAGGCGTCTTTTAATTTCGTGACTGCTGTCACCATCTGCAGTGATCATGGACCCAAGAAAGTGAAATCTCTCACTGCCTCCATTTCTTCCCCTTCTATTTGCCAGGAGGTGATGGGACCAGTGGCCATGATCTTAGTTTTTTTTTTTTTAAAATATATTTTTATTAAAGATTTTCAAAGGTAGTACAATGTCTCTCTCAATTTTTCCATATAACATTTTTATAAGTCAGTGTTGGTGAGACATTAGAAAAGAAAGGGGGGAAGAAGTGGGTGGGACGGGGAGGTAGGTGGGGTGGGGTGACTGTGTTTCTTTTTTACTTGATATGAGTAGGGTTTGGTGTCAGCATTGTTTATGTAGGTTCTCTGTTGTTTGCTTGTGCTCGTTTGGCGGTGAGAGAGGTCGGAGTTGGCTTGGGATGTGGTTGTTCGTTTGTGGTTGGCTGTGGTGATCTTTGGTTTCCTGTGTGAGTGGGGTTGGTGGGTATTTTGGGTCAGGTTAGCCATATTGATTTGTATGCTGTCGGTAGATTTTTGTCATTGTCTTGTTGGGCTGTGTGTGTGATGAAGGGGAACCATACCGGGGTGAAGGTGTCTTCTTCTGTTTGTCCCCGTGTCAGTTTCAGGTTACTGGTTAGTTTTTCTAGTAGGGCTGTTTCCCATACTACTTGGTACCATTGGTCCATGTTTACTCCTGACAGGTCTTTCCAGTGTCTGGTTATGATGTTTCTGGATGCTGAGAGTAGATGGATTATGAGTTCTTTGTGTTGTAAGTGGGCATTATTGTCTTGGAAGATGTTTAGTAAGACCAATTCTGGGGTGATTTCTAACACTTGCTTGGTTATTTTACATATTTCTCGTGTGGTTGTTGTCCAGAATGTTTGGATTTTGGGGCACTCCCACCACATGTGGAAGTATGTGCCTGTGGAGGTGCACCCTCTCCAGCATTTTGGTGAGGTTCCTGGGCGTATTAGCGCTAATTTTCTAGGCGTTAGATACCATCTGTAGGTTAGTTTTAGGGTGAGTTCTCTTCTTTTTGTTGATATGGATTTAAAGGGGGGTTTAGACCACATTCTGGTCCATTGGGTGGGGTTGATTTCGTATCCTATGTCATCCTCCCATTGTTTTTTGATTGTGTCTAGGGAGCTCGTGGGATTTTTGAGTAGTATTTTGTATATTGCGGATACCAGCCCTCTGCCGCGTCCCTTTGTCATTAGGATGAGGTTTTCGAAGGTTGTCAGGGGTCTGGTTGCTGCTGATTTTACTGTTGGATTGTTTAATATGGCATGTAATTGGTGTTGTGTTAACCAGGGCATTGATCTTAGTTTTTTTGATGTTGAGCTTCAGACAATATTTTGCGCTCTCCTCTTTCACCCTCATTAAAGCTCACTATGACCTCCATATTCAGAGGAAGAATGTGCCTGAGTTCCAAATGCTGGAATTAAACCACAGATGATGACCACCCTGAACTTGTTCTGTTTGTAACTTTCCCAGGACCATCCAGTTGGATACCAGGAGCTGGGCAATATATCAGTATATCGTCCAAAACTGGTTTGACGTCCATCATGGTCTTGATTTCATAATGTTTGACCTGGCAATATAGCACAAAATATGATGTGTGTTAGGCCTGAGTGATGCCTGGCTTTTAACACTGTGATATATCACCAGCTAAACACCATGATATACTGATATATCACGATGTCTGAAATAAGGATGTAACTATGTAGAGGCGAACAGGACAATGTCCTAGTGCAACTTAGGGGATAAATTTTTACTTACCTTAACATATTGCTACAACTGTTATTTTATAGTTCAGCACAACGGAGCAGAAGGAATCCTGAGAGAAACAATAACTGGCTTCACGGTTTTTGAGTTTTACATAGAACACACACACACCATGATTCACAATATATTGCGGGAAATATAGCATTTGGGGGAGAGGGGTGTGCTGCATCCTTCCCTCTGAGATGCTAGTTTTCCATCCACATGGTGTGCGTTTTGATTTCAGTAGAATAATTCAAACGTCTAAGACAGGAGAAGCTGTACCACTTCATTCTACTGCTTATAGTTGGCGTTTTTTAGTTGTAAGAAAAGTGTCAGGGGTTTTTACAGAACCTTCAGTGCTGTTCTGTTGTTTTAGTGCTTTCAGAGCAACAGCTATTACATGATCCCTTCTACACTCTGCTGAGTCATTGTTTTAATACATGTTCTGATATGAAAGCTCAGTCACCTATTGAATCACAAACACCAGTTTTTGCAACAGTTATATGTTTGCTTGCAGTTTTCCATTCAGGAGCAACTTCAGCTGACTTTTGTTCAGCTGCAAGCAAATTTCTGTGTTGCTTTTTTGCTCTTGCTTCATGCCTAGTTTTTAAAGAATTTATTAAAAAGGGAAAGGAAGAAAAATGGATTAGACCAGAGGTAGCCAAACTTTTTTGCAATATTGTCTCAAGTGACTCATTCCAGGGTGTGGAACGATGCCACTATATTGTATACAGTGATACCCTGGGCCACGTAAGCAATCCGTTCCGGGTCACGGTACGTAACGCGGGTGTGCGTATCACGAACGCACAAAAAAATCCCAGAAGAAGCGCGATTTGAGCACTTCTGTGCATGCGCGAAGTGTGCAGAATGCTTCTGTGCATCCGGGGGTCGTGCGCATGTCGTGCACACTCCAGAAACACTTCCAGATTGTGGGCATTCACAACTCGAACGTCCACAACATGGGAGGTTCGTAACCCGGGGTTCCACTGTACTATGTGGGTATGAGGGACACGGGTGGCACTGTGGTCTAAACCACTGAGCCTCTAGGGCTTGCCGATCAGAAGGTCGGTGGTTCGAATCCCCACAATGGGGTGAGCTCCCGTTGCTCGGTCCCAGCTCCTGCCAACCTAGCAGTTCGAAAGCACGTCAAAGTGCAAGTAGATAAATAGGTACTGCTCCAGGGGAAGGTAAATGGCGTTTCCGTGCGCTGCTCTGGTTTCAGAAGTGGCTTAGTCATGCTGGCCACATGACCCGGAAAAACTGTCTGCGGACAAACACCGGCTCCCTTGGCCAGCAAACCGAGATGAGCGCCGCAAACCCCAGAGTCTGTGACTGGACTTAACTGTCAGGGGTCCTTTACCTTTACCTTTTTGTGGATATGATGATGAAGAAGTTATTGTACGGTGAGGAGAGATTCAAATATTCTACTGTAAACGCTGGGGAGGGGCAGAACTGTCAACTTTTCCCTTTTCTTGCGAGGAATCCTATTTGGAATAAGGGAATTTCCCTTAAAAAAGGGGGAAGTTGACAGCTATGGGGGGGAGTTGGTAAAGGATTTATTGTGTGAAGAGATAAACCATCAGTTCACATTGACAAGCTGGAGGGTGTGCAGTGGAGGGTACCCAAGATGATCAAGGACCTGGAAACCAAGCCTTATGAGGAATGGTTGAAGGAGCTGGGTATGTTTAACCTGGAACAGAGGAGACAGAGAGGAGATAAGATGTTGTTGTTCAGTCGTTCAGTCGTGTCCGACTCTTTGTGACCCCATGGACCAGAGCACACCAGGCACGCCTATCCTTCACTGCCTCTCGCAGTTTGGCCAAACTCATGTTAGTAGCTTCGAGAACACTGTCCAACCATCTCATCCTCTGTCGTCCCCTTCTCCTTGTGCCCTCCATCTTTCCCAACATCAGGGTCTTTTCTAGGGAGTCTTCTCTTCTCATGAGGTGGCCAAAGTACTGGAGCCTCAACTTCAGGATCTGTCCTTCCAGTGAGCACTCAGGGCTGATTTCTTTAAGGATGGATAGGTTTGATCTTCTTGCAGTCCATGGGACTCTCAAGAGTCTCCTCCAGCACCATAATTCAAAAGCATCAATTCTTCGGCGATCAGCCTTCTTGATGGTCCAGCTCTCCACCTTCAAATATCTGAAGGGCTAGATAAATAATCAACTGAAGCATGTTTCATGACTAGATATTCTGCTTGACAGGCAGATATCCGAGAATCAAGGGGAAGTGGTGTCAGTATTCAAGTCAAAGTCTCTACTACAATTCCAAAGCAAATTAAGCGATCCCTACCTGTTAATGAAAATATCCATCGTTGTTCTGAATGCCACAAAGCACCTGTTCCAATCTGCAAGTGCAGCGGGAGAACAGTATACCTGCTGTTGGAAGACCACCTGTCACGGATGCTTTAGTTGAGAGTCCTGAATTGCAGCGTGGTTGGACTAAATGACCCTTGGGGTCCCTTCCAACTCTACAGTTCTATGAATCCTATGATTCTGTGCTGAGAAGACAATACTTAGCAGGAGATGGAAGGCGGTTGGTGTCTCCTATGCTCTGTGCTCTATCATGCCACATTGCTTAAATATTTCAAGGCCAAATTAATTATAATTTGTTGCGTAGTTTCCTAACATGGTTTGAATCTAGTTACAAGTAGGTAGCCGTATTGGTCTGCCATAGTCAAAACAAAATAAAAAATAAAAAAAATTCCTTCCAGTAGCACCTTAGAGACCAACTAAGTTTGTTCTTGGTATGAGCTTTCGTGTGCATGCACACTTCTTCAGATACTGTATCTGAAGAAGTGTGCATGCACATGAAAGCTCATACCAAGAACAAACTTAGTTGGTCTCTAAGGTGCTACTGGAAAGGATTTTTTGATTTTATGGTTTAAATCTGTCACAAGCAATCATTTCATGATGTTAGCTGCCCTGAGCCCAGCTCCAGCCGGGGAGGGCAGGTACAAATAAAATTATTATTATTATTATTATTATTATTATTATTATTATTATTAATTTCATCAGTAGCCCTTACTTTTTCTCCTTGCTCATTGCCGTGAATTTTGTCCAAGATTTTCTAAGTTCAGTCCCTGTTTAGCACTGTGTCTTAAACCGCAGTAGCGTGCTCATTAATTAACGAAACACTGAAACAATATGTAAAAGTACCGCAGCCTTTCAGCTGCGCTCAGACATGAACTAAGCCAACAGCAAAATTAACAAATAACAGGGATGCACGAAGCCTGTCCCTTTATTTTTATACTGTTTTCTGCTCTTCTGACTCATTGTCTTGGATAGCATCGCTTTCAGAAACCACACAGCTGTACTTCAGCATGTGCATTTAATGTGCGTGCTGCCAATTGCTTTCATTATGAGACATATTCCTATGCACATTTCCACTTTACAGACTGTCTTCAAATTTTTATTTTTGGTTTTGGTGGGCATAAATTGGGTGCCTACAAGAATACACAGAAGGCAGGAATTACCTGTGGATATAGATAACTTTACAGTAAGGCTGGATCTAGACGCATCAAAGAAGCATTTCAGTTTAAAGCGTTGTAAATGTAAACAGAGAAAACGAGTAGAGAAAAATGGGACTCCACATCTCTATCTGGTGGCACAATGTTATATTGCACATACAACGCATATAAATCGCTTTTTCTCAGAGGTGTAGGAAGGTCAGGTGGTACCCGGTGTGGAAAATTTCTTCTCACCCCCCATTGATCCCCCCCCCTGCAAAATGGTTTTACGTTATTTCATATTTTCTTACAAAGGAATAATAACAACAACAATAATAATAATAATAATAATAAACTTTCATTTATATTCCGCCCTCCCCGGCCGAAGTCGGGCTCAGGGTGGCTAACATCAGATACATAACATTGGTATAAAATCAAACAATAATTAAATTACCTCCTAAAAACATCTCAAAATCAAATTAAAGTCTAATTAGATGGCTTTCCACAGGGTTAGGGTTGGGAACAGTAAGTGCTCCACTGAACTGAAATTTCAGCCTTCATGACATAGGAAAACAGCCAAGTAAACAGCTATTTTGGTGGAGGAGGGTCAAGATATTAACCGATATGCATGAAATTTCATATATAGCTATATAATCCCTAGTATAGTAAGATAAGACCTTTGGAGCAGGCATTAAAAAAAAGTTTTTTATGAACCGCCCTAGTAGGGCAGTAATTGTTCCTTGATAATTTGTCACCCCCTCCGTTATGGAACATGGGGCGGACCGCCCCTGCTTTTTCTTCACCAGTCTAGTTGAGTCCCATGTCTGCAACGTACACAGGGGTTACATTCCAGGGGTTGTGCCTAATATCCAAACTGCATATATTCATAACACACTGAGTGCAATGTTGGGTGGCATTGCCCAAGTCTTTCCCTCTGGATGCCCACCTCCCATATACAGTATTAGGATTGAGGCACCAAGTTAGGGAACTGGATAACGGCACATGAAACCCTAGATAGCACAAAAATTGTTGGCATACCATCAGACAAATGTCACTGGCGTAATCCCACAAATGAGCATTTGAAGCTAAAAGTGCCAACCAGTGCTGTCCTAATTTGACATCCTGCTGAAGAAGAAGAAGAAGAAGAGGAGGAGGAGGAGGAGGAGGAGTTTGGATTTGATATCCTGCTTTATCACTACCCGAAGGAGTCTCAAAGCATTTCCCTTCCTCCCCCACAACAAACACTCTGTGAGGTGAGTGGGGCTGAGAGACTTCAGAGAAGTGTGACTAGCCCAAGGTCACCCAGCAGCTGCATGTGGAGGAGCGGAGACGCGAACCCAGTTCACCAGATTACAAGTCCACCGCTCTTAACCACTACGCCACACTGGCAAAGAGCAAAGACTACATGATTTTTTAAACTCAAGTAAAGCTAAACACATATCTGCGTATGAAATGCTGGACAAGCTTTCCATTCTACTAATTCAGCCAAGACTGGAAAGACATTTCCTGTCTGTTATCCACACAGCAGATCTTGCCCACTGCTTGAACTTATGAGTCTTCAGAGCCTGCCGTAAATCACAATAGTTGCTGCCAAGAAAATCAATATGTGTTTTAGCAGCAGCTTTTTGAAATCTGTTCGTACTTTTGGCCATGGTGGAGCAACACAAGGAAGCAATACTTTGTGAGGCGGACCCCCTACTGCTCTGCTGAAGATGAAGTTAGCAAATAAACACTACTCCCCGGAGCATCACTTCTGAGTATCTCTTAAGGTTTTTTTCTTTTCTTAACTTGGCTTGCCAAAAAGGCAGGGAAGCACACAGAAGGAAGAACTATGAGTTTCAAATGCAGCACTTAAAACCAGCCAACCACATTTCCAAATGCAGGCTTGCAGATATGTATCACACACATTCTTACATAAATAGAATCTCCTGGAAAGGATGCTAGCAAGCACCATTCTTCTTAGAGAATAATACTGCTTCTTAGAGAATAATACTGCCAAAACAGCAACTAATTAAACAGTCTTTTCTTGCTTATAAATAGTAAATAAAATCAGAGAACCCTTGTAGTGTAGTGGGGCAGAATGGACTTGGAGAAGCTTGGCTAGCACCTACATGCTTAAGCCAAGAAAGAACTTAGCATATGAAGTTGAAAGTGTGTAAATACCGGTATACCAAACCCTTGAAGAAGAATATTCTGAAGAAGAAGATTAGATGTTCTAGTTGAGTTGTAACATGTAAATTTGAATGTATGAAAATACAGTAAACCCTGGGAAGGAATTTACTGAAGAAGCCCAAAACTGTCCATGGGCGAAACAGGGGACAAACGCCGGCAACCCTGTCTAACATTTGTGCGTAACATCTTCGATATTTCATCTGACTGGACTTACCTTCATCAATCTCACAGGAGCCTGGCTAAAGAACTTTAAAGACTGAAATTTTCCTGTTGCATTAACTTGAATGAGTTTTCTGTTTGTGGCTTCTTTATTAGATTTCTCGCATTGTCCTCTCTATTTTTGGATTACTAATATAGGATTCAGAACGTGGAATGGTTTGGTAGATTTCTGTCCGCCGTTTTTGTGCTGCTTACTGTATACTGGTTTAGCGCTTACACTCGGCAGAGTCAGGTAACTGCTGGGGCCAGGACCATCTGATGAGGCCTGCAAAGAGAGTCCATTGTTGCTTTGCTCATGCGTTGTGTTGTCTAGGTGGAGTCTCCTAAACAAGGGCAGCTGCTACCATAATGAAAGGAAGCAGTGGGGAAAGGCAGAATTCTGTGTTTGTTTCGGGAAGGGGTTCCACCAAGATTCAAATCAGGCAGCCCAAAACTTCAGTTGCAGTAAACTCTTATTTCAAACTGCATCCACTTACACTGAGGTATTAAGACTTCCTTAGATTTTCACAAAAACAGCAAGCCTTTTTCTGTCCCACTGAATTTTTAGATGCATCCAAAAAGTATATTTGGGGGCCAAAACAAACAAGATAGGTAAGGGGGAAATACTAGACAGAAATGTCTTAATATTTTTCTTGATTTTGGTGCTCCATGCCTAATTTATACAATTGGGCCAAATGGTCTAGATTTTATTAGCACTTAGAAAAGCTGCATTACCTGCCATCCATATCAGTTGGAAATCTATTCACTGCAAATTGTTTAGGTAAAGAGAAATTCATATTCATATTCCACACCTCAAAGCACACAAAATCCAACCTTCAAAACGAATTCTCCTTGAATTCCCCACCCACTTATCTATGCTGCTTCTGAATATTTTACTGGGTTTGGGGTGTTGCCTATGACACAGCATGCCTCCAGATGGTCTTGTAAGGACTTTGATTGAGGGATTCATGCTTCTAGCTGTTGTGTATTGATTCAAGGGTTATAATATCTGTATTGCTATTGTCTGTATTCACATTAAGGGAAAGTAACTGCCTTCCTGTTCCAGAAGGAACAGCTACTATTGGTTCATTCAAGTTGCTGCATTTTTTTTTTTTTTTAAATAATATTTATTTAAAAAAAATTAACATAACAACAACATAACAAATACAATAACAACAACAAAAACACACTACAAAAATTACAACTTATTATCTATAAAAATTTATATTTTCCTCACATCTTGGTTGGACTTCCTCCTATCTCCTCCTTCTGCGTCCCTTGTGAATACCTTTTTTGTAACTTCCAAAATCTTATAATTCTATCTATTTTCTAACAACAACTTATCATTTAACATCTCTTATCTCTTAACCTATATTATAACAATATCAAAATAATTAAATCTATCTCTTATCCTAAACCTAACAATTAAACTCAAAATTATCTAACTTCAACTCTACAGCCTATCATATCCTCAGAATATATCTAATTTTCAATCTTACAATGCTCTTTTAAATACAATTTAAATTTTCACCATTCTTTCTCCACCATTCTTTCTCCACAATTTAAATTTTCCCCATTCTTTCTCCGTCGTCTCTCTGGTCACACATTTTCCCAGTCATTTCTGCAAGCTCCATATAGTCCATCATTTTCATCTGCCATTCATCAATCGTTGGTACAAGTTGCTGCATTTGGATCATCAGTCTTATTGGTTCCCACCAAAAGGCAGCTTTGTGATTGCTTGAGATTGTTCCCTCCAAAATGTATCCTTTCTAGCCAGTCTTCTGTCCCTATAAATGTATCTCCCTCTCCTCAGTTCCCCAGTCTTGTTTGTCTGAATAAAGAGTATTACATGAAGAAGCTGTCTCCTGCCTGCTATGTCAGAACTAAAATCACTTGCTGAATCACGACCCCCACATTACAACACCAGCAGTATTTTAAGTCTGTGCAATTCAAGCATGACAAATGCAATAAATACATGAATAAGAATTGTTGAGATTTGGAAAGTGAAGGGGAAATGCATTGAAAAGCGTGGGATAAACGTATGATTAATGGAAAGATGTGTAAACACCCTGCAAGCAAATTAAAATATAAAGTATAAGTGCCCCACAAAAAAATGGAACAAATGTTCAATAAAGACTGGCCATAGGCTAACCACTGTGTAAGCTTTATGCAAGCAAATCTGGATGAATGCTCAATAAACAGGACAGTTGGAGGAGCCCAGAGGTAGTCTGAACTCTTGCTACTATCATTATAAAAAAATAAGTTTTATAGGAAGCCACGTCAAGCCTTGAAGAAACGGTATATCCATTTTTTAAATGACTAACTTAAATAAATATTCTGCACACATACAGAATTGGTTATGGAACCAAATCATCCAAATAAATCACCCTGTACTCCTTGAATACAAAAGTGATAAGTAAAGCAGTATAAATCAAAATAGAAAATACTTTTTAATTTAAAGTAATTTTTAATAAAAACAAAGTTACTTGACTTCCTGAACACATGGCACACAGTAAGTATCTTTTTCACAAATGTGGTATGTTTTTATTATTCAGTTGAATATTTCCGTGACTTCACTGCCCACATAATCATGCCGAAAGGATGTAAATCTTTACAGTCCAACCCACAAATTACACTGGAATACTTGGGTCCGATCCGGTTTGGTGGCTTCTGGATGAACATCTCCATAATGTGCAGGCAGAGGGAGAACAGAAGACCTTCCTCACAGAAAGGAGTGGAGGTGCTCTTCTCTTGTGGCTCTTTTTCGAACACCATTGAGCCACTGGCTCATCTTTACAGGCCACTTGATCTTTAAAACGAGGCGGCATCTGGTCCAACTCTCTTGCCTTCACATCCTTAAGATATACATATCCACTGTTTGGCTATTCTTTAACTTTTAAAGTACTGCTTGATACCGTGAAATCTATGTACAACCACATGTGTTTGCGAGTAGGGGAAGAGAGCCCATAGAATCATAGAATCATAGAGTTGGAAGAGACCACCAAGGGCCATCCAGTCCAACCCCCTTCCAAGCAGGAAACACCATCAAAGCATTCCTGACAGACGGCTGTCAAGCCTCCGCTTAAAGACCTCCAAAGAAGGAGACTCCACCACACTCCTTGGCAGCAAATTCCACTGTCCGACAGCTCTTACTGTCAGGAAGTTCTTCCTAATGTTTAGGTGGAATCTTCTTTCTTGTAGTTTGAATCCATTGCTCTCTGGAGCAGCAGAAAAACCTTTCTCCCTCCTCTATATGACATCCTTTGATATATTTGAACATGGCTATCATATCACCCCTTAACCTTCTCTTCTCCAGGCTAAACATACCCAGCTCCCTAAGCCGTTCCTCATAAGGCATCGTTTCCAGGCCTTTGACCATTTTGGTTGCCCTCTTCTGGACACGTTCCAGCTTGTCAGTATCCTTCTTGAACTGTGGTGCCCAGAACTGGACACAGTATTCCAGGTGAGGTCTGACCAGAGCGGAATACAGTGGTACTATTACTTCCCTTGATCTAGATGCTATACTCCTATTGATGCAGCCCAGAATTGCATTGGCTTTTTTAGCTGCTGCATCACACTGTTGACTCATGTCAAGTTTATGGTCTACCAAGACTCCCAGCTCTTTAGTTACGCAAATTATGATGAAGAAGAGTTTGGATTCAATATCCCGCTTTATCACTACCTGAAGGAGTCTCAAAGCGGCTAACATTCTGTGCTTGTGAAATGCCACTTACTTAGAGGAACAGCAAACTACAGATACATAAAAAGAGTAAGCAGAAACATACTGTAAAACCTTATATAAATGTAGATTACTAAAGACACAAACCTGATTTTTTCACCTTCATATTAATATAATGCTTCAAATTGTAGTTAGTTACCTTTTAGAAAATAAAATAAAAAATACTGAGCAGTGATCCTAAAATAACGCTACTTGATTATATTGCTTCTAAGAGTATCAATGTTTGATGTCTCAAGGATGCAGTTCATAAATCCTGTAAGGCAGCAAACTCGGATTCATTGCTTCTCATGCGGAATCGAGGATAATTGTCCTGTTACAAAAGGGGGCCTCCCCCTCTCTCTGCCAAGAAGTGGCGAGAGCCCATGAGGTTCCAGGCACTTGCCCGGGGGCTGCGCTCCTTTGGAAGAAGAGTTTGGATTTGATATCCCGCTTTATCACTACTCGAAGGAGTCTCAAAGCGGCTAACATTCTCCTTTCCCTTCCTCCCCCACAACAAACACTCTGTGAGGTGAGTGGGCTGAGAGACTTCAAAGAAGTGTGACTAGCCCAAGGTCACCCAGCAGCTGCATGTGGAGGAGCGGAGACGTGAACCCGGTTCACCAGATTACGAGTCTACCACTCTTAACCACTACACCACACGGGCTGGGGATTTTGTATCTCAATCTCCACATTTTGGGTTTTTGAAATGATTTTTGAAATGATTTTATTTTATTTTATTTTTGCATTTTCAATTTTACAATATACAAACAGAATAAAAAATAAATGGACATAAAATCCCCTTTGACTCCCCCCCCCCCGCTCTTTGTGGATCTTCATCTAATGATTTCCCCTCTGCGTTTCTTCCGTAGCTCTATTTTTATAAACCCTTTATCACTCCATAGTTCACATTTTTGCTACAAGTTTTATGTCAGTCCTACCAATGTGTGTGTTTACAGTAATAAATAAATAATTTTTTAATAAACTTTCCCCATTATTTATTAAAGCCGGTCCTGTAAGTTTTGCCATCCCCGCATAGTTCATCAGTTTTTCTACCACTCTTCCTTGGTCAGAGTTGTGCCATCTTTCCATCTCTCGGCTAACAGCAGCTGTGGTTGTGTACATGAATAATTTCGTCTGGTCCTTCAGGATCTCTGGACCTAAAATACCTGAAAGAAAAGCTTCTGGTTTCAGCATTTTCTTCAATTCATTATATTTCATTGTACCTCAAACCCCACGTTTTATACCACTCCCCAAAGTGAGTAATTGATACATCAAACTGGTGTTTGTAGTTAACACCCATATATCAAACATTGTCTTATTCACTCCAAACTGCTGCCAGACATTTGCAATAGTTTTGTACTGTTTTTTTTAACCACAAACCCTGTGTTTTGCAATGCCCCCCTCAAATGGAGTAATTGATACTCTCCTGGTATGTCCCGTGTAGGACCTTAAGGTCCTCAAATAATATTTTGGAGGTCCCAATCAACAAACATTCTAGGTTGGCCTCAACTAGGGCCAGGGCCTTCTCAGTACTGGCCCCGACTTGGTGGAACAGTCTATCACAAGAGACCAGGGCCCTGGGATTTGGCATCTTTCCGCAGGGCCTGCAAGACGGAGCTGTTCCACCTGGCCTTTGGGTTGGTTTCTGTTTGATAGTTATGCTTCATTCTTTTATTGGTGGGCTATTTGAAAATGAGATTGCAGTTTTAATTTTGAATTTGTATTTTAATCTGTATTTTAAACTGATTGTTTTTATGATTTTGCTGTGATTTTAATTAGTGTTAGCTGCCCTGAGCCCGCTTTTTGGCTGGGAGGAGGGGGGTATAAATAAAAATTTATTATTATTATTATTATTATTATTATTATTATTGATACTCAAACCTGTAAGAAAACTACTTCATTAAGGAAATTCTTCCCTACCCATCATGCTTCCCCACTGGTGAATTAGGCAGCCACAGTATAGTATCCAAGTTTTAATTTCTCATTAATGCACAAGGGATTTCTATCAGTCACTGCCATAAGCAGTTAAAAGGATTTGGTTTACGTGAAGCCCTAACACAAGGATAAATCTGTCCGGCTGAAAAACATTGTGGGAAAGAGATCTGTTTACATCAGGGTTGTTGTTGGTTTTTTTTTGTAATTTGTTGGGATCCATGGAGACAGAATAAACATAAGCAACTGCAGAACTTGCTTCAAACTCTGGGTTCAAAAACCGCTTGACCCAGCCTCGTGAAGTTTATTGCTCCACAGTGGAGAAATCCCTTGGTGACACAACATTTTCTTACTCGGCATGTTTCTTCTGCAAAAAGCACTATCCTCTTATTATCATTTTGGCATCGACTGCAAGGAATCCTTTCAATTAAATTTTAAAGGGGAAAGAAACACTAGCCTTTATTATCATGCAGTCACCTACAGAGGAAAAACATTGTGGCGTGGATTAGTATTTTGGCTTTGCTTAGCCTCTCTCTCCCCGCCCTGCCTCTCTCTACATACCCCCAACCCTCCTCCATAAAAGGGATTAATGTGAAGCCCCAACTGAGAGATTATTTGAATGAATTACACATCAGATTAAGGGAAATCTTGTTTATTTATAGCAGCATCAAAATAAAACCTTCACTGATTAAGGACGGAAAGTCCATTTCTCTTCCCTGAAAATAAAGAATATAATTCTTGGTTTCGCATGAGACAAGCTCCATACAGCTGCAACCTAAGGACTTCATGGGGCTTCATAATGCCATGTTTGCTCTCAAGACCCTTCCTAAATCAGTGGACAGACATGTCTGTCAGTCTCCCTATTAGAGAGACAAGAAGCATCACAGGCAGAAGGTGTGTGATTGTTCCCTTCCCCCGAGAAGTGGTATGATAATTTTCTGTAGTACACACACATGCACAGAAGCATTTTGTGCTATTAAATTGCACTATACATTTCACAGATGCAATGTGGACACTTGCTCTTATTTGCGACACTCCCACTCAGAGAAAGGCTGGACTGGATGAATCCCAAACCGGAATTAAGATTGCCGGAAGAAATATCAACAACCTCAGATATGCTGATGACACAACCTTGATGGCAGAAAGTGAGGAGGAATTAAAGAACCTTTTAATGAGGGTGAAAGAGGAGAGCAAAATATGGTCTGAAGCTCAACATCAAAAAAACTAAGATCATGGCCACTGGTCCCATCACCTCCTGGCAAATAGAAGGGGAAGAAATGGAGGCAGTGAGAGATTTACTTTCTTGGGTTCCATGATCACTGCAGATGGTGACAGCAGTCACGAAATTAAAGACGCCTGCTTCTTGGGAGAAAAGCAATGACAAACCTAGACAGCATCTTAAAAAGCAAAGACATCACCTTGCCGACAAAGGTCCGTATAGTTAAAGCTATGGTTTTCCCAGTAGTAATGTACGGAAGTGAGAGCTGGACCATAAAGAAGGCTGATCGCCGAAGAATTGATGCTTTTGAATTATGGTGCTGGAGGAGACTCTTGAGAGTCCCATGGACTGCAAAAAGATCAAACTTATCCATCCTTAAAGAAATCAGCCCTGAGTGCTCACTGGAAGGACAGATCCTGAAGTTGAGGCTCCAGTACTTTGGCCACCTCATGAGAAGAGAAGACTCCCTGAAAAGACCCTGATGTTGGGAAAGATGGAGGGCACAAGGAGAAGGGGACGACAGAGGATGAGATGGTTGGACAGTGTTCTCGAAGCAACTAGCATGAGTTTGGCCAAACTGCGGGAGGCAGTGAAGATAGGTGTGCCTGGCGTGCTCTGGTCCATGGGGTCACGAAGAGTCGGACACGACTGAACGACTAAACAACAACACTCAGAGAAAACCCATAAAGACGGAGAGGATGTTTTTAATGTGGTTTGTAGCACGGTCCCCATCTTAAAGGATTTCAGCTAACAGAGCTGAGAAATCAGAGGAGAGGATACTAGGCTACATGAATCAGTCGCCTTTCCCTCCATAAGACAGCCTCTCGTGTTCAGAATAGCCATATTTTCACATCAGGAATTACTGCCCAAGCAGATGCCCCGACTAATACTGTCACATATTACCGAAAAGAAGAACCAGTGCTCTGTATTCTGAAACAGATGTGTAAATAAATACAGTCACACCTTGGTTCTCGAACGCCTTGGTACTCGTACGTTTTGGCTCCCAGATGCTGAAAACCCAGAAGTAAGTGTTCCGGTTTTTTAATGTTTTTCAGAAGCCGAACGTCCGATACGGCTTCCGCTTGAGTGGAGGAACCTCCTGCAGCCAATCGGAAGCCACGCCTTGGTTTTTGAATGGTTTCGGGAGTCAAATGGACTTCCAGAACGGATTACATTCGAGAACCAAGGTACGACTGTAGTGTAAATAAATTCAACAAACCCAGTATGCTTGCCAAAGGCAGCACAAGGTCTCCCACTAGCACAATGAGGTTTTCCTTGCACACACCCCCATTCCAACCTGGCAGGTCAGTGAAAGCCCCAGAAAAGTGAGGGGAGAGAGGGGGCACCATGCCATCTATCAAGCAGAAATGCTTGTGCTGGTGGAACAATCAGGAGAGTGAGGTGTTTAATCGCTCCCAATCAATTTAATTTTTATAAGAAATTAGGGGTGTTTAACTTTTGCACGCCACCCCAATCTCTGAGAGATGTGAGATTCCATGGTTTGCAGGCGCTTACTCAGGCTTCATGTTTCCTTTGGGAATGAGACACAGCGGAGACTGTAGTGTCTTTAGGATACGTGGTTTATTTACGCATATTTGCAACCTGAGCCTGAGATGGAGCCTCTTCTTAATCACCCAGGCCATGACTTTACCAGGTTAGCCTAGCTACTCCAAAAATTAGATCCAGGGATTAGAGGGGGCACACAGTTTCACACCCCAGACTCACAATATTATGCTTTATCTCACAGTTGACTTGGTTGTCTTTACTATAGAATTGCTTCGCTATCTCTCTACCTAATCTAACAAAATTTTGGGTGAGCTATGATTTCCAAAAAACATACACCATCTGCTTTGTACTACTTCTGACAGTGGTATATATCAACCTGGGAAGGTTGCCAGTCTAGGAGATGCAAAACTCTGGTCCCAAACCTCTGTTGCCTTGAGTGATATCTTCAGGAGAAGAAAAGGCTAAGGAGTAAACATTTCACAAATCTGGAGTGGAATCCCAAAGGTGTTTGGATGGCATTCTATATGCCTGCAGCCAAGCTGGTGCCAAATGTCTTTCTCTGCCTTCCTTTGGATCACATCAACAAAGCGGAGAGAGGAGTTTTGTTGTCTGGGCAGCCCAGGACCTCCAGACACCCTGCCCAAGCTTGCGCCCCAAGGAGGTCACTTTGGTGCTGCTGGAGGTGCACTCCATTGTCTCTTGAGACAGACAGATGCTAAGAACCAGTAGCTGGAAGCAAGCCAATATGTTATGGATTCATTCCCATCTGTGATCCTCAGAGCCACAGGGCCCTCCGCAGCATTCCTCTCCCCTGTCAATAAATGACCTGTAGTCGGAGAAGGGAGTAAAGATACACCCAGATTTCATGGAAGCTCCAGGTCTGACTGTATACTACCAGCTGTAAAATTCACACTGTGGTTGGCAAATGATGACATCCTTACTTTTTACCGTGTGCGTTGCCTGTAAAGAGGCAGTTATAGAAATGGAACCCGATTACAGGTTGTTGTTTTGCACATCCACAAAGCGCTACCTCTTTTTCCCACTTACTTTTCACCAGGCCAAAAACATAAATTACTTCAGTCATCACCCTCTCCAGCAAAGACCCACCACTTGCCTTGGGCAGTTAATCTCTTGCAGAAGTCACAGCTGCCCTCAAAGGCTACAACCGTAAACTGAGCCAAATGTGCTGGGTTGTGGCCATCTTTTAGACATCCGCCTAGAGAGAACTGCTGTTTCTTCTTGAAACTGATATGTGTAGTCTGGCTTTCAACTACAAGGCTTGGCCTCTGAGTCATTTCCTTGACTTTTTTATGATTGGAATGCCTTTGCTGGCATTCCTTCAAGGCCCTGTGGTGGTCGCCCTGTCCAAACCACCTGAGTTTGGGCTTCTCTTCATTCACAGTCAGCAGTTTGGCCCTTAATTCACTGCAGACAGTGTTGCTTCTGGACTGGTTGTGTCTTTTATACACCTTGTCTGTATGCAGTTTACATGGTGGAAACCCCCTCTCTCAAAGAACGGCTAGCACTGGTTAGCTCGGCTATCTACCTGTCACAAACATTCTGGAATTCAGGAGTTCCACTGACACATCAGTTATGACTCTTGTTAAGGACAAGGGAAGCAGAAGGAAAGGAGGAATGGAAGCAGGGGCTTCCAAAAAGGAAAAGGCAAGAGTATGTTTTGCAATTATAGAATATCTGTTATCACCTGGAACTATATTTTTATAGGGAGGAAGACCTTTCATTGCCTACAGACAGCCACCCAATCTTAAGCAACTGCTCACCCACAATAATACAACAACAGGACTCAACATGGACACTGGTACCAGAGAAATAAACCCAGATGCCAACTTTGCTGCCACATAAACCCAGACAACACCATTACCTGCCCCAACAACATCAAGCATACAATCTCAGGAGTCAGAACTATTTAATTGCTCATCTTCTAACTTTGTGTATGCCATCAAATGCCAACAGTGCCCTTCAG